>CM062806.1:338857697-339226668 GCA_031772625.1 Pinus tabuliformis
TCTGAAATACCGAGAGTGAGACCCTTGACCTGGTCCTACAATGCTGAAAGAGTCTCGGGCATATCAAGGTCACGAAGGATGGCCCTCCCCACAGCCTCTCCTGCAGGAGCAGCAGCTGGTGCTCTCGGACGTACTGCTGGTCGAACTGGTCTGATGTCTGCATGAGCACATGAGTTTCAATTAGTCTTGATCAAAAAAGAGCATAATAATGTTTATGAAAATAATAAACAGAGATAAGTCAAAGAATTTACCTAAGGCAACCCCATTGCTAGCCAACCAGTAACACTAAATTCGGGTCACCTTAGAAATCCACGCCAGCATATGGAAACTTGGCATAAACCATACTCCTGGCGTTTAATCACTCAAAGAAGGTAACAAAGAAAGAAATCTGGACTAGCTAGCATGCCGAGCCATGAGGTCAACCCATCTCTGCATCTATGGCTTAGTCGGTGGAGGTAAACCAAGTGAAATATACTGCGGCTGCATCAGTGGGATCTTTTCCAAGGCGAAAGTGGTCAAAATAGAACCATAGCCAAAATTATTAGATTTTCCACCTTTCACCTTGGTCAGTTGTTCTTTCATCATAGAAAGTACTGCATCACACCAGTTGAAACACCTTCGGTCGAGACATTCTAAGGCATAATGCTATAAGACCTGTTGGCCACATGAAGAGCAACACTACCAGCCAGTCTAACAAAAGTGAAATAGAATGGTCCTCAGGGGCCAGTCATGACAACCCAGATTTTGATCTTGCCGTCCGCACTCGGCTGAGATCCCTCTCTACAGTGTCGGCGAATATACTCTCTCATATATTCGCCCCCACGAGCGGAACCTGATAATGAGAGAGGGGCACCCCACCTCGATAAACTGTCAAGAAATAGATATCCACGACAGTCAAAGGGAAGACTTGTCACTGATCTGAAACACCTGGTGTAGGATCCCAGGTGTCGAGGAAATATTGCAACAAGTTGATTTTTTGCCTCATGCTAGAGATGTGGAAAAACTTCAGCAGGCCATAGTTCTGCAGTGCACTTACTGTACCCGATCATGTAAAAGCAACCATGTCCTCTTCCTCATGATCATGTTCTCGCCATGTAACAACCATTTTGCTCTGATGAATCTCTGAAAACAAACAAGACAAGAATTAGGGTCCTGATTTGGCAAAAAACAGGCAAAAATTCCATGAGAAAATAGTGCAAAAGTCTCCCTCCTTGCGCCCATCGCACCCCAGTAGTGTACTGGGCAAGATGCATACTGACTGGCCAATGGCTAGGCTAGTATGCATCGCACCTTTCGATATAGGAAGGGTGCAATGGAGCCAGGGCAAATTTTTCAAACCCTGGGGGCTCAGAAAGACAAGGATACATGCTCAAAATTCAAAAAGGAAGGAATGCAACTGAAGAGCTCAGGTTTAGCTCTTACCTGGTCCAGACGGCACCAAGAATCGTCCATAGAAATCCCCGAAATAAGCTAGTGAAAATCAAGGGGGAAAAGCACCTCCAGAGATCCCAACAAACCAAGTTCAAATGAAATGCTAAAATGAGAGGTAAAAGTCACTTTAAATTTCTATTCACGTAATTAGAGTAAGGTACTAGTGTTTTAACTCAATTTTCAAGCATGTGTTTTCATTTCTAATCGATTTGATGAAGAAATTAAGGCAGGTAGTATGACCATTGAAATAACAAAGTGCTAACGGTGAAACAAAAAATCAACGTCCATTATCACGAGAAGTTTTTTATGTGGAGTTCAAGCTTGTTAAAAATTAAACCAAAACAATGATCAAGTGTTTCCCCCATAGTTTAAGATCATTAAAAAATGAACCAATTTCTGGTAAATAGCCATTGCGAATGCATTATCATAAACTTTTGAGCCTTGGTCGTGTTCTCATCATCACCTCCACTCTGTTTGGGTCGATCATAAGCCTCCATTTGATTATTTACCCTTTTCAAGGAACATTTCTGACGAGTGATTCTGCTAGCCATTCTTGTGACACCAGCCATGATTGAAAAATCCCAACCTTACCTGGGAATCAGCTACTACCCGAAATTATCGCTCGTTCCTCGAAAAACGAGTCTCCTTTAAGCTCTTTTCAACTGACTCGTAAAATATGAAAAGATTTCTGAGCGATTGGCCTCTCCGGCTCGTTAAAGTCATCGGAAGTGTTATCCCTCCTCTATATTTTAATCTTTTTGACCTAAGGGATTATTACATAAAAAGATTGAGCACTTGTCTTGTTCGCTTGTTAAAAGTATCAAAAATTCATCCCTTTCATATCATTTTATACTTTTTTAGACTTAAGGGATTATATGACGAAAAAGGAGTATTGGAGTTTCCTTTCCGTCCCTTTTTAGACTCTCTAAAATTTAAAAAGGACCGAGTTATCATTGTTGTTAAACTTGTTAAAATCAATAGCGACAAACTTGTCCGTATAGACAAGAACGAGTTTCACTGTTGCTAGGCTCAGTAAAACATACCAATGGGTTCACCCGAAGGGTGAATTATAGAACAAGCATATGTTATCCTCCTCAAGCTTGACAGAAATAAAGAGGTACTAGTCAGCAATGACTGCGGAAAATTGGGAAGAAAACTTGAAGAAGCTTTATTGGTAGCAAGTCGCTCTTGAACATGACACTTTCACTCCACGTTCGAGTCGGGTTGGGTTATTCTGTTCACCGGTCATATCACCATTGGTCCATCACACCATCCATCTTTGGGGTTAATGCGACCAATCCATGTCAATGTCGCCGGTATGTTCAAGAGAAGTCGCTCAAAGAATTCACTTGTGTCTCATCTGGTGCAATACATTCACACTCCATTCTTTCATGACCGCCACCCTGGACCTTGTATCATCAGATCGTTTTCATCTCCAAAATCATTTGCTCTGTTCCGTGTCGTAGATGTGGGATTCATCAAGGCCCTCCTACGACCGGTCGCTTCTTGTCGACATCAGCTCGTTATCCAAGAAGTCGACATTGGAACAACCCTTTTAGTACTTTGAAGCTTGCATGCCTCAATGGCAAGTTTCTCACTTCCGGTGACAGGTTTACATCAATGGCCTTCAACCAAAAGATTTTACGTGGTGTTCGATGCCAAGTCCATTTTCACACCATCTGAATTGTACTACCGTACCTTGAGGGTTATCATCATTATCAGTGATTCCTCTCGCCCCTTTTAACAGCTTACATCATTGGCTTGTAATCAGGCGATGTCTTTCCATGTTCGACTCTGGAATATCTTTCACATGGATCGACTTGTACTCCGAGTGAATATTGAATGAGTTTGAAGACCCTGGATCTAGTTTCATCCATCCGGGCTACGATATATTCAGAATATAAAGACATAAAATGTACATCATTTCCGAACAGATGATCATCCAAATCAAAGGATGATGGCTCCATCCGAATCATCAGTCTGCTACACAGACGGTTGTCTGTCCTATGTACATGAAAATGGAATTTATAAAGCTGACCATGGGAATGCCCGCCTCAGCCAGACCTTGAAAATATTATGAAGATAATATATTGTATTGTATCTTATTCAGATCCTCGTGATAAAGCATTTCACTCGACATCAAAAGATTAACGACCTCATGCTTTAGGGGGCAACTGTTACAGACATTTTTGGGCACTTAACCCCAATCAGACATGTCCATAACCAAGGGCTTCTAAGTCCCTAAAAAGTGTTGCTTCACACCCTAAAAGAACAAGGTCAGCTGATTACATCTTCTCCAGAAGTTCTCCAAGAGAAACTGCTCAGAACTGGTCAAAACTGGACCATACAGGTTGCTCAGTGCTAAGGGTGCGATGCATCCCACCTGCTCAGTGTAAAGGGTGTGATGCATACTGGAAAGCCCTTCTATAGGGTGCGATGAGCGAGAGTGGACAAATGGCAGAGACAGTTTGCAAGGTGGATACTCAGGGAATCTTCCAGAAACTTCTCCAATGACACTTGCCTCTCTGAATTCGCCCAGGGATGAGTAAGAGATCATGAATCTCCAAGTGGAACCAAGAACTATCAGAGAGAGGACACTAATCAGAAACCCAACAGCTAACTCACCCCCCTGCAAACATCTATATATGGATCCCTCATCACAGAGATCCAGAGGCTGGAATCTTGTATTTTGTAAGGAAGTGTTGTTGGTTTCTTGGTGAAAATCATAGTGTTGGGTGATCTAAGCTTTTCATGAGGTGAAGAAGGGCTTTCATGCTGAGAGGGTGACGCTGGGTCAGAACAATTGGTTGTAATCCTCTTTTCTTTTCTTGATATTAATAAAGCTACTCAAGTTTTCCTCCACATTCTTGTATGTTTGATGATATATGCATTTGTGTGTGTCAATATATATATGGTCCTATATTGTTTATGATTGTAGATCTCTGTTCTTGGATAGTGCTTTGCTGCTTTGATCCTGCAAGTGCTCTTTGAAGCTGGGTAGATGAAGGAGGAGCAGCGAAGATTTGCCAGAAGGTAGAGGAACCAAGCAAGGAACCAAGCGCAAGACTGAGGTTGGTGTCCTTTGTTCCCCTCTTATCTATTTCTCATGAAGGAAAATGAAAGCAGTTTTAGTTTGTTTGTTTCTAAGATAGCTACCAGTCTTAGTGGGACTAGCAGCTCCAAGTGGACACTAGATTTCCCGATAACAACATGGTCTGAATGAGCTGATGTAATACTGTTGTAAAAATTATGCAGCAACTAAAAGATCAACTCATCACATTCCAAATTCAGTATGAATGTGCCAAATCTCAATTCTGCCATGACTGTTAAAATTTCTACATTGCTTCTAAAAGGTAGGAAGCATTATGTTATTCAACCCTTTAAGCCCTTCCACTATCAACTACAATATCTCCCTCATAAAATCATTATTGTAAGACAATACTTGTGATGTTAAAGCTATGATCTTGCTGAGACAAGGAGCAATTGTGAGCTTGACCTCTTCACAATGATGCTCCAAGAGTTTGGGTTGTATTAATGCAAGCATATATGGCTTGAGATTCCAACTGAGTTTCCTCCATTCTAGTTGCCCCACCTCTAAGAGCCATGTGTCTAATTCCTCCAAGTTTTGAAGGTCTATGGTTGACTTTGTTCGTTGCGATTAAGATCCAAGTGCGAAGAACTTAGCTCCTCTTCCTTGTCCTTCCTTCACTTGCCATGAGAATTTTTGTTGCATAATGGCATAGACCATTTTTGAGAAAGACCTAATATTCTATTATAAAGTGGTATTGCTAAGAAAAGACCCCATGCTTCTTTTATTTTATCTAGAATTTTGTCTAAAATTTTATGAGTGTTTTATAGGGAAAGTCCCATCTCCCCTCATAACAAAGCATGAATACACTAATTCTTCAATGGATTTCACCCCAAGATAAGGTAAATAAAAACTTGATTGGTAATATTAAGATGATTATACCACCTCCTTCCTTTCCTATTCCCTTTTTTGTTTTTTTAACACAAAATATCCTTTCTATTGTCAAAATCCAAAATTTGACAAACCCCTTCTCAAATGCTAAAACCAATAAAAATTTTCCAAACTATAAACATGGTTTAGTCCATAACCCGCCATCTCTCATGCTTCCACACTGAGATTTTTGAGTGGAAAATCTGTCTAGATGGAAAGAGAATCAGTTTTCAGGTAAAGACTTAGATCTTCATACGCTAATCAAGAGTCTGTGGACCCAATAATTATGCCCTTGCGAGTGATCAATGGATCATGTGCGACATTGCATTTGATGTTAGATATTTCAAATGTATAGGCATAAGACTATATTTGACAATGGTAAACCTTTGTGCCAATCCAACCACATAATGCAACATACTATATAAGGAAAAAAGACATAGCATTACTTTATTTAATTATGGTGACCCACCATGAAATCTTTTGATGAAATATAATTTACTCGATTCCGAAAAAACACGATGACTTTTCCTCTATGACTAATGTGTGAGTGATCTTGAAGTAGCAAGATCAATTTATCTAATGTGATAAAACAAATACTTTGTCATGCACCTGAAGAGGACCACGGTTGGATCCTTGAACGACACTACAGTAAAAATAATCTTGTCTCTGCTATTAAGAGTGATGACAACTTTGGCTCCCGTAATGAATCGATGGTCAATGCCAAAACCGAAGCCTACGAAACTTGCTTAGCTCCTTCCTACGCTTAGAGGGTTGTGGTGATAGTGCAAATCCCAGGCTATGTCCACTTCCTTTTGCCTGAAATAGATATGGGGATGCTCAACTCCTTTCTCTGCTCGGACAGTTGTTGTGATAGTGTTTTCGCAACGTGACCAATGCTCAGGATATATCAACTAATTAGCATGCAACACTCATACTCCCTTTCGCCTTCCATTGAAATAAATCAGAGGCTGAAACCAATCTAACACCTCTACTCATTAGATGGCTCGGTGTTCATTTAACACACACAAAATTACCCTCCTCGTGACCTCGACTGCTACTGAGAAACATCACTCTTCAGATCAGCAATGAGACTATTTGGTTATGAGTGCCTCGAATTCCCTTCTATCAGTGGTATAGTCCCATGCGATTGATTCGATGGGTCTGTGAAATTTTCACCCGACCTCCTTGTTCTAGTGATTTGAATATTCCTTTTCGTGGTGAGGTGCCTCCCGAAACGTGAAACGGTGGATCAGACCATTGTTGACCTCATCCATGGCTCAGTAATGTCGGTAGAGTGTTTTGATGCAATCTATGCCTATGGCTATTGGTTCTATCCTCAATGGCCCTCAAATTCACTTGCTAAAGAAAAAATATTCTGCCATCTGTCCCTGTTTAACTCGGTCCCCTTTGATGAAAGTGTTATCACCAAAAATTGATCATCTAGCCTAATTTACTAGATGGATCAAAGTACACCATGTAAAGTCAATTTTACCATAGTAAAATTGCTTTCATTGTGAGAAATTACTTAATAAACCACCTTTGTTAAGTAATTTATAACTAAACCCATGAAGAATAATTAAATAAATCACTATTTATTTTATTTTCTTCTAGGAGTAATTAACTAAACCATTGTTCAATTATCATTCCTTGTCATATTTGACCCAATTATGAAAAATAAAAAGATAAATTATTAATTATCTTATTTTTCTCTAAGAATAATTAATTATTGAAAGAATAACTTCGGCGTAAATCACATGTAGACAGACATTTTTCGATGTGTTTCGAACCAACTAGTGTGGTTCATCATCAGGACAAGTTGAAGAAACAGATCTAGCTTAGCATGTTAAATAGTCTGAGCAGAGTCTCCAACGGCTAAATTGACGAACGGCTAATTTGACCTTAGGACCCAGGTCAAATTATTATTTATTAATTTAATATTATTATTATTATTATTTTTCTTATTTCCATAAATAATAAGAAAATAGTAATAATAAAATAATAATAATAATAAATAATAATAATAAAATAATAATAATAAAAAATTTGACCTGGGTCCTAAGGTCAAAATTAGCCGTTAGTCAATTTAGCCGTTGGAGACTCTGTTCACACTATTTAACATGCTAAGCTGGATCTGTTTCTTCAACTTGTCCTGATGATGAACCACACTAGTTGGATTGAAACGCGTCGACAAATGTCTGTCTACATGTGATTTACGCCGAAGTTATTCTTTCAACTATTATGGATCACAGAAGCCTCAATTCAACTAATAATTAATTAATCACTAATTAATTATCATTCCTTGTCAAACTTGACTAAATTCCTTAGGAATAATTAAATAAATCATTATTTATTTATTATTCCTTAAACAATTTCTTGAGATGATAAATAAATCATTTATTTATTTATTATTTCTAAATAAAAGCTTAAATACATTTTCCCTCCTAACCAAATATAATAAAATATTTGAAGTGGTTATTCCAAGAATGGGGTTAATAATATTTTATTATTGCTCATTATTCGAGGATAACTTAATATTTTGTTATAAATAGAGGGGTTTTTCCATTCATTATTCACTTTCGATTATTTTTTATTGCACTCATTGTTGTAACTCTTATTATTTTCATTGTTGCACACCATTTCTCTTCCATTTGAGTTCCCATTAAGCTCAAACATTTTATTTGTTGGGTTTTCACATTATAGAGGAGAGAGACTCTACACAAGCCGAAGACGTTTTAGGATAGACAAGAACCCATCCCATAGAGGGGGACTGGTAAAACTTACTTGTTCCCTTCACAGGTGCTATAATAAAATATATTCTTTGTATATCTGGTTTCCATTGGATGATTGGAGATATTACTGTTTCTTTTTGTTGCTTAACTATGATTGTGTCATAGGTCAGGACTTTGCTAGGTTTTGTTTCTATCATTTGCTGCAAATCTACAATGTTTGGTAGCCATTTTTATTTTTCAGACTATTTGTCATCCGCAGTCTTAAGTGGGTTCTTTTCATACATCTTTGAGATGAAAACACTACAACAAAATTAGCAACTCCATTGGTTTTTTACTTCAGATCTAGAAACTTGGGTGACCTTCAGTTTTCAGGTTATGGTTTCTTATTTGTTCAGACTCTTAATGTTATTTACTAGCTTTCTAACCCTAGATATGTCAAATTTCTAACTTTTGCATGTTTTCTGGTCTTTTTCACAGGTCACAGGAATGAGCTGTGCGAGGGACAATAGTTTTTTTCTAACATTTTCTGACCGGAATCAAGGATCCCAAATCACACTTTTTAGCCCAAAAAGTGCAATTGCGAGTCTAGAGTGCATATTTCACCCCAAAAACTATGATCCCCCCAAAAATAGGTTAGTACCTGCGATTTTAGGGTTTCCAGGTTTTTATCAGATCTGTTTCTGGGTTTTGTCGAGAGTTGTGTGTTGGGTTGTTTGACCTCTGTCTCATCCTACTTAGGGCTTGATCTACTCTGATTTACTTGTCAAAGTGGAATTTATCACCTAAGGGCTTCTAGTATGCTTCCACCTTTATAGGAGGAGTTTAGCTGAGTAAGATGTCTGAGTTTCTCCAGCACTTTCAGCCATATTTTCTAGATCTGTACCCTTTTCTTTTAGATCTCCAAAGATAGGTTGTTTCCATCCATGGTTTCATATTAAACCTTGTTTGGTCATTGGCCTTAGGGTCCCATCGGTTGCCCTAGGATTTACACCCATCTCCCTATCTTTTTGTAGTGATCTTCCTCTCTGGTTTTTTGTTGTTGCTGCACCACTTTCCAGTAGCCTAGTGTCATTTCATCCTAGTCACACCGACACTTAGATCCCTTGAAATTTTTAGTGTGTTTTCAGTTGATTTCACCACCAACCAGCACAGTGTTTGCAAATTCAGTTTGGGTGGGGTTTAGTTAATGGTTTTGTTGTTCATTTACTGTTGTTAATTTTAGTTTATTTTCAACAATATTTTTTCTTTTTACAAACATGATCTAGGCTTAATCAATAAATACACTTGCACACACAAGCACACCTTAAGTGAAGGGTGGTTGGTTTACACCCCCAAGCCAAGACTGAACATAATTAATTTATCTCCCCTCATCGAGACAAAGTCATATGGTTGATCTCCCTTCACCATTTTCATGTTGCATGTATCTTACCACTATTGTGCCACCAAGGTGATTGTCACAGAGACTCTTATAGCTTCATTACCATTTTCCACTTGGGCATATTACTCCTCCCCACTGGGTTCGAATTCATAGCCCTCTGAGTCCCCATACCGAATATTCTCCTGGTTCATCTAATTCCAAGCCTCCTTCACCACATATTGTCACCATGTTTGGACCCACAGCTGGTGTAGGAACCCAACCTAGTGTTGGCTCCAGTTCTACCCTAGTGATTACATCTAGAGGAGCAATCTCATGAACCATTTAGAAAACTCCCATACTCCCTTTTATGGTTGGCTTAAGTCTCCTGGATTTTAGCTAGTTGATAAATGACCCAATACATCATGATGCTGGTTGGCACGCTATGCCGACTAAGCTTCCCTCAAATATCCTAAAGTTTGAGGGTAATTCTGGAGAGGATCCTACCGATCATGTTCTCTCCTTCCACATGTGTTATAGACATATTTGGGCACTGCAACCCCAATCAAATATGTCGATAAACCAAGGGCTCTCAAACCCTTAAAAATGTTGTTTCATACCCTAAAAGATTGAGGTCAATTGATTACATCATTTCCCAGAAGTCCTCCCTGAAAAACTACTCAGAACTGGTCAAAACTGGACCATACAGACTACTCCATGCTGAGGGTGCGATGCATCTCACCTCTTACACACAAGGGGTGCGATGCATATTGAAAATCCTTTCTGTAGGGTGCGATGAGTGAGAGCAGAAAAATGGCAGAGGCAGTTTTCTAGGTGGAAACTCAAAGAATCTTCTAGAAACTGCTCATATGGCACTTGCCTCTCTGAATTCGCCTAGGGATGGGTAAGAGATCATGAAATCTCCAAGTGAAACCAAGAACTATTAGTGAAATGACACTAATCAAAATCTCAGAAGCTGACTCACCCCCTGCAAATATCTATATATGGATCCCTCATCCCAGAGATCCAGAGGCTGGAATTTTGTATTTTGTATGGAAGTGCTATTGGTTTCTCTGTGAAGCATTGTATTGTTGGGTGATGTAGCTTTTCATAAGGTGAAGAAGGATTTCATGCTGAGAGGATAGCACTGGATCACATAGCTGGGTTGTAATCCTCTCTTCTATTACTTCTATAAATAAAGCTATTTGATTTTTCCTCCATATACTTGTATATTTCTGAATCTTGTATTTGTTTATGCATTTGTATGGTTGATGTACATCTGATTCTACATTGTTTATGGTTATATATATCTATGCTTTGATGGTATTTTGCTTCTTTGACTCTACAGGTGTTCTTTGAACAGAGACAAGTGAGAAAGGAGTGGCGAAATCTCTATCAAAGGAGAGAGGAAACAAGCAGGGAGCCAAGCGAAAGACTAAGGTTGGTGTTCTCTACTTCTCTCTCATCTATCTCTCATAAAGGAAAACACAAGTTACTTTGAATTATTTGTTTCTAAGATAGCTACCCATCTTAGTGAGACTAGCAGATCTAAGTAGACACTAGTTTTCCCAGAAACAAAATGGCGACTCCGCTGGGAATGAATAGTTTGTTTGTTTGTTATTGTTGTTTTCCTTATAAACTATAGACGGAGCCTAAAGTTAAGCTAGCTAGCCTTCGCACTGCTTTTTCTATGCAATTGCAAAGTAGATAAACGTTGCTTCAGTTAATCTCTGGGTTGGTTTATGAACTGAAAATTTGACTTGCAAACATCCTGAGTGCCTTGGTGGTAGCTCAATAACCTCATTAGATCATACCTCTATACTTTGTGTTTATTGTCTATCATAAGCTAGGCCTAAATCCCTGAACTTAGCTGCAAACATTGGGTGAAAACCAAGCTCAATATCATCCCTGGACCATCGCACTGTCTCTCATTGGCAGTCTGGATGCATCACACCTCCTGTGTGCTGCAGGTGGGATGCATTCTTCTTTCCCTTAAGGACAGGTGCGATGATTGAATGAGACTATTTCTCTCTCCAGATTTTGGTTTTTTCTTCATTTTTTTCAGCTCTATTAAGTAGTTTTGCAGCCTATGATCAATATATCACTGTTGAAACCTTCTTCCTTTACATTATTCAACCTCAATTGATAAGGAATTGTGAATTTTTTTTATGTATCTTTCATCATTTACAGTCCTCCTTTGCAAAATGTAGCTTAATCGAATTGTCGTCTTTTGATTCGAAAGTGTCGCAACTGTCATTTTCAGTCAAGAAAAAGAGTGTCGTCAAGTCTTCCTCTTGTAGATAGTCGATTTCACTTTTGCCATTATATTTGATTTGAATTATCAATTATTTGAAGTGTCAAAAGTAGTTTTCCATTCAAAATTGAAAGTGTCGTCTTAGTCTTCCTTTCGTTTTTGAAAAGAAATTGCTAAAGTGTCACTTTGAGGAAAAGTAGTTCAGATCTGTACTTAGTTTTCCTTTTGTCATTCTCACATTAAGGAAATGGAAAAACAAATATATGCATGTGCATTTGCATTTAGACTACATGCGGAAATTGATTTAGGAAAAGTGCATTTAGTGTGTGTTCTATGCTCTATGTTGAAAGAATTTTACTCTTCTTTCCTCAGAAGCTAGGATTTTCATTGCTAAAAGAAAATAAACGACTGTTTATCATTTAGATTGCATATTTAGGAATTGTACATCTACATCACGCGGTGAACCTTGAAAGGAAAACTTCTTAAGAAAGATCAACTGTAAAATAAACCTCAATGAACATAAAGATGCTTTGGAACCTAACGCACAACATCTAGAAGTCTAGGCTAGAGACATATTCTGGCGTTGTAAAGCCTTGTAACTATTGTTTTCATCATAGTTTGGGTGATTCCTCCTCTTTGATACGACAAGTGCTAGTATGGACTTGTGCTCCCACGTATCGTCTATTATATATTGGGAGACCACAATAGGCTGATATCCTTTATCCTTAGGAAGCTGTGTTTGCCGCTCTATCGATCACAATGCACTGAACATAGCATTCAGGAAGGTTGACTATCGTACGTAAAGTCCTTGGTAATTTCTCTATAATTTACCACCGGGGTGTATATTGTAGTTTTGCGATTGGTTTGGTAACCCCTCTATCTAGATTTCCAGAGTAGTCACTTTCATTCGTTTTCGACTCCTTAAAGGAAAAGGTCAATCTGAGCACTTGTCACTTCAGGCTCATTAAAAATCAAAGGTGATTGGAGTCGTATTTAGATTTTTCTTGACTCTTAAATATTGAAAAAGAAAGTTGTGTCAAAGCGTCATAAAATTTATTTTATTCTGAATAACATCATTGTTCCCTCATTGGTCTTAGGTTGAGAAAATGGAGTCCACCAATCAAGGATTTACCCTTGGGGAAATCCTAGTCATTTCTCTTCTTGGAGAGATATTGGTGCTCCATAAATGGCTACATTGTCCCTTCCAGGACTCACAATTGGCCTGCCAATATGGCTATTCTTGACCTCTGTCGTTCAAAACACCGTAATTCCTTAGCAATCAAATCAGCAGCCAGATGATACTAGAGTTGCTCCCCCACCTTCTACTTCATTTGTTTCTCCCTCTCCTTCTTCATCTTTGCTTGGTGAAACTAGTGACACTAAAAACCAAGTAGCTGAGAAGAAGAAGAAAGGGAAGGAGAAGAAGAAGAAGAAGCCAATTGTGCAAGGTGGCAACCTTGCATCGTCCAACAAAAATCCACACACTGCACCATCCAAACCCAAATCTCCATGTGTCATTTGCAAAGGAGACCACTATCATTGAGATTGTCCTTACACCCCGCGGATCTTGAGAGACTGGTCTCCCGCTTGCACAATCCGGTGTCATCAACCTCTGTCGATCATGTTGAGAGTACACCATCAACTAGTGAAAATGAAGTCAATGGACAAAAAGGAAGATCTAAATTTCCTTGTAGGCTATGTGAAGGCGATCATGCCCTCCACCGTTGTCCTTTTTTGGATGAAGCTAAAAGAGTCTTGGATAACTGCCTGCTTCAACACAGTGACTTCCACCTGGATACAGGAAACTCTTGCCAAGTCCATCACTAGTTGAAAATTTGACCGAAATACCTTTGTTGTCAGTCGAAATTCCTATCATTGAAGATAAACCCTCTGAGTCCATACTAAACCAAATTCAACAGGTCGAGATGGTAGTCGACCCAGTCTTGTCTTCAGAAGGTCCACCTTTAGATGATACAGTCTCCAAAGACAATGAGAACGACATCGTTCAAATTCTTTTTGTTAACACAGAGTTCGATGAACATGGGGGCAATCTACCCACTCCTTTACCAAAGGAGGGAAGTTCCCCATTTCAAGAGATTCATCTAGCCATTTATTCGGTCCCTCCTCTGAGCAATCTAGTCGTTTCCTGTTGGCATTATGGTTCAAGTGTTGTCCTTGATGGCAACTCACTCAGTGGATGGTACAGGTGCTCAGAAGTTGGTACAGGTGATGGCAACTTAATCAGAAGACAGATCTCAGTACAGCATGCCAAGGAAACTCATACACGCTGTTTCGTTAAGCCCAAGTCGCATGTACACGCAAGTTCGATTCAGAAAAAGCGCGTGTATGTGGAAAGGTTCCTTTGGTTCATGGTGGTTAGACCTTGGAAGTTGTGCCTATGATTTCGGACCATTATGTCTCGACGGGCGTGTCGATCCCTAGTTTTAAAGTTGATGGTATTGTGTTACTATGGTTTTGGCTCTTGGTATTGAGAAAGGCCTAAGGCTATATAAGGAGAAGAAGATCATTAGGCAAAGATCATCTTTCGACAAGGCATGAATATCTAAGAGAGAAAGAGATCTGATATGCAGGTTCTGAGTTGGTTGATCTAAGCCAAGGAGAGATCACATCGGTTAATGGAAGACTAGATCTAAGGATAGATCGGGATCTAATGGTTTGAAATGCACTATCATGATATGGTTGATTATGCGTATTTCTAGATCTGCATATTGTCGCAATGTTACGTTCTGAGTCTAACTAATATCTGGTACAGCTGCAAGTTGAGAAAGTTTATTTTTAGATCTGTACGCAGGTTGGCTTCGGTAAAAGGGCGTGTATATGCGGTTTCTGCTCATTAAAGTAGCGTATATCTTTTGAAGCTTGATTTTGGTTTACAGTGGGGTCTGACTGTTATTACAGAGTTCTGTAGTCTGCTCTGTGTTCTGGTAACTGGTGATTGACAGGGTTCAGTGGTTCAGTGATTCAAAGTTGGGTTGTTTTATGCTTCAATGATCTGTTGTGAAAATTGAATGAATTGTGGTCTTCAGATTGTAATGTTGTGCTTCAGGAATATCCAAGTCTGAAAATGTATGAAAAGTGATACCTGGAAGAAGGAAGATTGTAGGTCAGCACCTACGTACTAGTATCTTGGCTAGTACAAAAGCAAAGGGGGTTGGAGCTCCCTTCCAAGGAAGTTTGGAGAACGAGAGAAGGTTGAAGCCTTCTGCAGGTTGTAGCCTGCGTACTGGTATAAGGCTGCACCAGTACAAAAGATTGTAAAACTGAAGTTTCATATTAAGAAAGATAGAGACAACTTGCAGCAGGTGGTTTTCACCCACATTGGGTTTCCACCTTATATCTTGGTGTTCATGTGTGTGGCTTTTTATCTGTTCTGTTATACTGCACATGTTTACTGTTAATATGATGAATAATGTCCTGATGCACTTAATTGAAGAATAAGCCAACTAAATTGTGAGTTTTCTGCTTATACGCTGTTTTCTTCGTCACAGTAGCGTGTACACGCTGGTTCACTTAACTGAAGTAGCGTATATGCTTTTGGGCATTTAAAAGTTTGATTAATCTGATAATACTGATTCACCCCCCCTCTCAGTATTATTTCCAACAATTGGTATCAGAGCAGGTCCTTCAGAGAAGCTTGATCGCTTGAAGGAAGATCATTCATCATGAGCAACTACGAGAAAGAAGCATCAATCAGGCCACCGGTTTTTGATGGAACAAATTTCAATTATTGGAAGGTAAGAGTTACTGCATATCTTCAATCTCTTGGTACAGAAGTTTGGGACATTGTAGAAAAAGGCTATGCTTTTCCTTCAGCTACTCCTACAGATCCAGATGAAAAAAGGCATATGAAACAAATGCAAAAGCAGTCGCTACCCTATTAGGAAGTATATCTCAAACAGAATTCATGAAGGTCATGCACTTCAAATCAGCAAAAGAAATATGGGACAAAATGATCACTAGCTATGAAGGAGATGAACAGGTAAAGGAAGCTAAACTTCAAACACTCAGGATTCAATATGAGACTCTCAGGATGTATAATGATGAAAGTGTGGCTAATTATTTTCTCCGGGTAGATGAGATTGTTAATTGTATGAAAAACTTGGGTGAAGAAATAAGAGAAACTATAGTAGTTCAAAAGGTTCTAAGATCTTTATCCCCCAAGTTTGAATCTAAAGTATCTGCAATAGAAGAAAAAGAAAATCTCCGTGTTCTCACTATGTCTCAGCTACATGGAATTCTAACCGCTTATGAAATGAGAAAGGGAGGTCCATCTGACAGAAGGGAAGCTGCTTTTAAGGCATCAGGAAAAGAAGATTACTATGAAGCAAGCCATGTTCCAGAAGAAGAGGAAGAAGAATCAAATTTTGTCAGAAATCTTCAAAGGGGTTCTGGAAGGTTCAGAGGTAAGCTACCTTTCAAATGTTTTGCTTGTGGGAAAGTAGGTCATTATGCTGCAAAATGTCCTTATAAGGATAAAGGAAAAGAACCTGCTAGATGGAACAAGAAACAAAGTGCAAATAGGAAAAGCTACTACACCCATGAAGATAGTGATGGCTTATCAAACAGTGATGAAGATGAACAAGGTAATAAATATAAGCTGTTAATGGCATTTGAAGATGATGATTATGAGGATGCTATAGATGTGGATAATCTCTATAATGAAATCACTAGACTCAAGAGAAGCATAGAAGAAAGGAATGTGATTATTGATACTTTGCAATTTCAGATTGATGAAAAGGAAAAACATCTTGAAAAACTAGAAGGTGAAATTGTTGGTCTCAGAAAAGAAATTGAGAAAACAAAAACTATTAATCTTAAATTTGTCAAAGGATCTGAAACCTTGGATGAGATTATTAGTGTGCAGCGGTCTCCTCTAAACAAAACAGGTTTGGGCTATAATGGAGAAACCTCTCAAGCATCCACCTCAAAAAGTTATCTTGATGCAGCAAGAGGAAATGAGCGGAAGAACAATGAAGATAATCAGGTAAAGCAGGGACGAGTTACAAACAGAAACTATCAGGGACAATCCTCCTTAAGGATGAACAAAAGCTACAACCAACCACAAGTAAAATCTTCTCAGTTTGGCTCAAGAATAGATGAAAATAGAAATTACAATCAGTTGGCTGGTAGATTCAATAACCACAGAAGCTTCTTCAATGGACAATGCTTTTCTTGCCACAACTTTGGTCACAGAGCAGCTCAATGTGTTGCATATAAAACAATCATGACTAGGGAAGCTCAAAAACAAAGAAGTATGACAGGGATTACAAAAAGGACCTATAACAACTTTTCGGTGCTTGAAAATGAAGTTGAATGTTCTATTTGCAATAATTTTGGTCATAAAGACTCTGAATGCAGGAGCAGGTTTCAGGAGAAAAAGGAACAAGCCACAAGCACCAAAACATGGAGAATAAAGGAACCTCAAACAGAAAGATGTGGGATAGCATTTTATGCAGAAGGACAGGAAAATCTATGGTACATTGACAGTGGATGTTCGAAACATATGACAGGTGATAAAGAAAAACTTGAATCTTATTCTACTTTAGAAAAGGGAAAGAAAGTCTCTTTTGGAAATGATACTCCTGCTACTATAAAAGGAAAAGGTATTGCTCCTTTAAAAGAAAAGGTCAAGGCTGGAAATGTTTTGTATGTTGATGGATTGAAACATAATCTTCTAAGTGTCAGCCAGATGTGTGATCAAAAAACAGAGGTTATTTTCAGATCGAATGGATGTCTTGTTCGTGATCTTGATACAGGTAAAACAGTTCTCAAAGGCAAAAGAACTCCAAATAATCTGTACATATTTGAAGAAGAACAACAACAATGCTATCTTAGCAAGGATGAAGAGCACTGGTTATGGCATCGAAGGTTGGGACATCTAAGCTTCTCACAAATAAGGAAAGCATGCAAATATCAGGCAGTTCGCGATCTTCCAGATATCAAAATTCCAGACAACACCATATGCAAATCTTGTCAGTTTGGAAAGCAGACCAGAACTAACTTTCCAGAGAAGGAAGGATCAGCTAGCTTGCCTCTTGAGCTAGTCCATACAGATGTATGTGGTCCATTTAGGAAAAGGTCACCTCGAGGAGAAGAATATCTGATATTATTCATTGATGATTTCTCAAGGTTTGTTTGGTTAGGGCTTATGAAGCACAAAGATGAAGCATTCGAAAAATTCAAATCCTTCAAAGCATTGGCCGAAAATGAATCAGGACACAAAATCAAGTGCCTCAGATCTGACAGAGGTGGGGAGTTCACATCAAATGAATTTTTTGATTTCTGCGATGAACATGGGATAAGAAGAGAATTCTCTACAGCTAGAACTCCTCAGCAAAATGGGGTTGTGGAAAGAATGAACAGAACTATCCAACAAATGGCTCGTGCTATGCTCGATGAATCAGGTACTCCTGCAACCTTCTGGGGAGAAGCCACACATGCTGCTGTTATCATTCTTAACAAAACAAATGTCCGAGTAAACAGCACTCAAACACCTCATGAGCTTTGGAGTGGTAAAACTCCTTCCGTGAAGCATTTCAAAATCTTTGGGAGCAAATGTTATATTAAGAACACTGATGAGCAACTTGGCAAACTTGAACCTAGAGCAGATGAGGGAATTCTTCTTGGTTATTCTCCACATAGCAAAGCATACAAGTGCTACAATAAAAGACTTGGCAGAATTGTTGACAGTATTGATATAGTGGTTGATGAGAAGGGATATATTCCTAGGCAAGTTCATCATGAAGAAGATGAAGGTTACTCTCAAAGGCGAAATGATGAAGAAGAAGAACCTCAAGAAGAAGAAGAATCTCAAGAAGAACCAGAGGAGCAGACAAGAATAGAAGAGAAGACTCCATCCAGATATGTCCAAAAGAATCATCCAGAAACTCAGATTGTGGGGCAGAAAGAAGCAGGAGTACAAACAAGAAGGACACTTGCAGAAGCTTCAAGCTACTTGGCTCTACTCTCCTCCATTGAACCACAAAATGTGAAAGAAGCATGCAAAGATGAATGTTGGGTCAAAGCAATGGATGAAGAACTTGAGCAAATCGAAAGGAACAACACTTGGGAATTGGTTCCTAGACCAAAAGATAAGAATGTAATAGGAACAAAATGGGTCTTCAAGAATAAGTTAAATGAAAATGGAGAAGTAATTAGAAACAAGGCCAGACTTGTTTGTAAAGGGTATGCACAGCAAGAAGGAATAGATTTTGAAGAGACCTTTGCTCCTGTGGCAAGACTAGAGGCCATCCGAATGTTCCTTGCTCTCTCAAGCTTTCAAAACTTCAAGGTATTTCAAATGGACGTGAAATCAGCCTTCCTGAATGGAGACTTAGAAGAAGAAGTATATATTGAGCAGCCAGATGGGTTCATTCTTGGGAATGATCCAAACCTTGTATGCAGATTGAAAAAGGCTCTCTATGGGCTCAAACAAGCCCCAAGGGCTTGGTACTATCGGTTGGACAAATATCTTCACCAACAAGGTTTTTCAAAAGGATCAGCAGATAGCAATCTCTATATAAAAGTTGAAAATAACAAATTGCTAATTCTTGTTGTTTATGTAGATGATATTATTTTTGGCAGCAATGAAGAAACTATGAGTCAAAACTTTGCCTTGGTTATGCAGAAAGAGTTCGAAATGTCACTTCTTGGAGAATTGACATATTTTCTTGGATTGCAAATCCAACAAAATGAAGGAGGTATCTTCTTGTCTCAAACCAAATACCTCAAGCAGATCTTGAAGAAGTATGGCATGGAAGAATCAAAACCAGTATGTACACCCATGGTTACAGGATGCAGCCTCAGTGCAAATGATGAATCAGCAGCAGTTCACCAACCCACTTATAGATCCATGATTGGGAGTTTGCTTTATTTGGCAGGTACTCGACCAGATATTACTCATGCAGTAGGGATGGTTGGAAGATTTCAAGCCAACCCAAAGGAAACCCATCTTCAGGCAGTCAAAAGAATCTTCAAATATCTTCAAGGGACCCAAAACTATGGCTTATGGTATCCTAGAAATACAGATCTCACTCTTCATGCTTACACAGATGCAGATTGGGCTGGAAGTGTGGATGATAGGAAAAGCACAAGTGGAGGTGCTTTCTTCATGGGTTCCAGATTAGTGTCTTGGTTCAGCAAGAAGCAAAGTTCGATTGCCTTATCTACAGCTGAAGCAGAATATGTGGCTGCAGCATCTTGTTGCACACAACTTCTTTGGATGATGCAGACCTTGCAGGACTTTCAAATCACTTGCGCTCCACCTGTCTCTATCTTATGTCATAATACAAGTGCAATCAGCATTTCAAAGAATCCAGTCATGCACTCAAAGACCAAGCACATACCAATCAAGTACCATTTTCTTCGGGAACAAGTGCTTGAGCAGAAGGTCAAATTGGAGTATGTTCCTTCTAAGGAGCAAGTTGCTGATATTCTCACAAAACCACTGCCCAGGGAAACTTTTGAATATCTCAGACAAAAGCTGGGAGTAGTTGATGCTTCATCCTGTTGTTGAAATTTGTTTTGTTCTACAAAAAAGTTGGTATACGCAGGTTACGGAAGGGATATGAGCGTATACACGCGGATTTATGGTGAGTAAGTCGCGTGTATGCTGGACGCTTGTTGCAGAAAGAATATCCGCGTACATACGCTGTTTTATACAAGATAAAACGCGTATATGAAGTTCTGAACAGCAAAGGAAAACTCTGAAGTTCTGAACAACAATAGGAATGTCAGAAGTATTCAGGCACAGTTTCAGGGAGTGCAACAGGCACAGGTTCAGGGGGAGCAGCTCAAAAGTCTCATAAAGCATTGTTGGCATTCAGATGTTTTGGTTGTTGGTTTAAGAAGAAGGAGCTCAGAAAGCAATTCTAGTTGCTGATCTAACAAGATGTTTATCCGATGCTGCTGGTGTCTTTTCTAAATCTTGGTCTAGATCTGTTGTCTCTATGTCTTTCTTGTCTCTTTTATGGTGTCAAGGTCATGTAACGGCCTTTGTTGGTTTCCCCACTATGCCTGGGATGAATGATGAAATGTTCATGTATTATCATGTGTCTTCACATGGTTAGGTGGATGAGTCAATATTGGTATATCCCCACTAGATTGGGTGATGAATGTATGTTGAGTCTTTTGATGATAGGAAGGTCTTCTTTAATTTATAAGTCTTTGTTCTTCTTGAAGAACATCTTTTGCAGATCTTGCCTACAGTCAAGGGAGCATGAACAGCACTTGGTAAGCAGGACGGATAGATTGGTACACTTTGGCATACACAAAGGGGGAGCACACTTGGAGATTTCAGCATGTACTCAGGGGGAGTATGGACAGCAGTATGGACAGCAGAAGGAATACCAAGGAAGAGAATATTTTGGTCCACCCTTTGCCCTTGATGTCAAAGGGGGAGAGTGACTTGGTGTGGTGGTTGCCATCAAGTCCAAAGGGGGAGATTGTTGGCATTATGGTTCAAGTGTTGTCCTTGATGGCAACTCACTCAGTGGATGGTACAGGTGCTCAGAAGTTGGTACAGGTGATGGCAACTTAATCAGAAGACAGATCTCAGTACAGCATGCCAAGGAAACTCATACACGCTGTTTCGTTAAGCCCAAGTCGCGTGTACACGCAAGTTCGATTCAGAAAAAGCGGGTGTATGTGGAAAGGTTCCTTTGGTTCATGGTGGTTAGACCTTGGAAGTTGTGCCTATGATTTCGGACCATTATGTCTCGACGGGCGTGTCGATCCCTAGTTTTAAAGTTGATGGTATTGTGTTACTATGGTTTTGGCTCTTGGTATTGAGAAAGGCCTAAGGCTATATAAGGAGAAGAAGATCATTAGGCAAAGATCATCTTTCGACAAGGCATGAATATCTAAGAGAGAAAGAGATCTGATATGCAGGTTCTGAGTTGGTTGATCTAAGCCAAGGAGAGATCACATCGGTTAATGGAAGACTAGATCTAAGGATAGATCGGGATCTAATGGTTTGAAATGCACTATCATGATATGGTTGATTATGCGTATTTCTAGATCTGCATATTGTCGCAATGTTACGTTCTGAGTCTAACTAATATCTGGTACAGCTGCAAGTTGAGAAAGTTTATTTTTAGATCTGTACGCAGGTTGGCTTCGGTAAAAGGGCGTGTATACGCGGTTTCTGCTCATTAAAGTAGCGTATATCTTTTGAAGCTTGATTTTGGTTTACATTGGGGTCTGACTGTTATTACAGAGTTCTGTAGTCTGCTCTGTGTTCTGGTAACTGGTGATTGACAGGGTTCAGTGGTTCAGTGATTCAAAGTTGGGTTGTTTTATGCTTCAATGATCTGTTGTGAAAATTGAATGAATTGTGGTCTTCAGATTGTAATGTTGTGCTTCAGGAATATCCAAGTCTGAAAATGTATGAAAAGTGATACCTGGAAGAAGGAAGATTGTAGGTCAGCACCTACGTACTAGTATCTTGGCTAGTACAAAAGCAAAGGGGGTTGGAGCTCCCTTCCAAGGAAGTTTGGAGAACGAGAGAAGGTTGAAGCCTTCTGCAGGTTGTAGCCTGCGTACTGGTATAAGGCTGCACCAGTACAAAAGATTGTAAAACTGAAGTTTCATATTAAGAAAGATAGAGACAACTTGCAGCAGGTGGTTTTCACCCACATTGGGTTTCCACCTTATATCTTGGTGTTCATGTGTGTGGCTTTTTATCTGTTCTGTTATACTGCACATGTTTACTGTTAATATGATGAATAATGTCCTGATGCACTTAATTGAAGAATAAGCCAACTAAATTGTGAGTTTTCTGCTTATACGCTGTTTTTCTTCGTCACAGTAGCGTGTACACGCTGGTTCACTTAACTGAAGTAGCGTATATGCTTTTGGGCATTTAAAAGTTTGATTAATCTGATAATACTGATTCACCCCCCCTCTCAGTATTATTTCCAACATTTCCTTTGATTGGAATCTACTAGCAGGACCCCGCCTTCCATCTAATGCACCATTCTGAATCATAGTACAAGCATACATAATGATCATGGCTGGCACTATCATAGATGAAGGGGCTTCTGTTAGTATCCTTTCCCCAATTGCTTGGAAAGAGCTTGGTTCGCCATTGCTTCTGCCTGAGATTCAAAATTTTTCAGGCTTCAATAAGGGAACCAGTCAACCGTTAGGGATGCTTCCAAATTTGCCTATAACTTTGAGAAGGAAAACCGTTCATCTGAACGTGATGGTAGTCTAAGGGCCGCTAGATTACAATCTACTCCTTGGGCGTGACTACATTTACAGCAGGGGAGCTATTGTTTCCTCACTCTTCTGGGCGATGTGTTTCCTATATGAAGGAATAATGGTACAACTTGTTAACCTGCTTTCATTCCCCAGTTCAAACACGGTTACTAGTCAAACGCCATCCCTAAACGGTCTCTTTGCATAAGGAATGTCTCATCAACCTCTAATTTGTCCACCTGATGACCACGAATGATTCAGTTAATGTGACGAGACCCAGGGGGCATGCACCTTGCTCTGCTTTAGCAGGTGAACCCAAGTAAAAGATAGGTTTCCTCGTAGGATATATGACTAGTCTGACACACCCGTCCATTTAGGATGTGGGATTAGTCTGGAAAAAGATTTCCTCATTGAAGGTTATGTGATTGGAAGTGGATCCACACCATTCACCTTTGTCTATTGTGATGGATATAGCCAAGGAAGTGTTTTGTCTGCAATGTAGACAAAACAATCTTGCTTTAATTCAAGGACTTCCATATGGTAACCTAGAAACTATACTTTTCTTTATACCTGGTGGCATGCAAACCTTTTTTACGCAAGTGAAAAGCGACCAGCATAACTCTAACCCCATAGTTTTTACTAACTTCAACCACTTAGGTTAGGTGATTGGTCTGATCAACCATTCACCTTTGTTAACGGCAAAGTAAAGGAAATGTTTTGTACGAAACTATCCTACCTAACCTCAGTAGTTCATTAACCCCTAGTGTAGTTAGTTTTGTAGTTGGTCGTTTCTAGCCTGCATACAAAAGGCTCATGAGCAAAGTTTCGCATGGAGCAAGCTCACTAAAAAGTGAACCTACTAATGAGAGACATCCTTAAAGATGACTGGTACGAGCAATGTTTCCACAAAGTTCAAGCTCGTTAAAAAATAAACCTAACACTTAGCATAGTTTCCAAAGATTCAAGCTCATTAAAAAATGAATCCACCCACGGTAAATACCCTTTGTGATCACATTACTATCAGCCTTTTGAGCCTTGGTCGTGTTCTTATCGTCACCTCCACTCTTTCAGCCGATCATACGCCTCCACTTGATTGTTTACCCTTTTGAGGAATAGCTGCGATGTGTGATTCTGTTAGCCACCTTTTTTACATTGTCGTGCTTGAAAAGTTTCAAACTTACCTGGAACAAGTTGCTACCTGAAAGCATCACTCGTTCCTGAAAAACGAGTCTCTTTTAAGCTCTTTTTAGACTCGTAAAATATGAAAATATTGCCCAGCTACTAGCCTTTCTAGCTTGTTAAAGTAAAGGGAAGCACCATCCCTCCTCTATATTTTAATCTTTTGGACACGAGGGATCATTACACAAAAAGATCGAGTGCTTGTCTTGTTCAGATCACTAAAACTATCGAAATGTCATCCCTTTCGTATTCTTTTATACTTTTTCAGACTTAAGGGATTACACTACGAAAAAGGACTACTGGAGTTTCCTTTTTGTCTCTTTTCAAACTCTCTAAACATGAAAAGGACCGAGTTATCTTTATCGTTAAACTCGTTAAAACAATAGCGACAAACTTGTCCATACAGACAAGAGTGAGTTTCACTGTCGCTAGGCTCGCTAAAACATAGCGACAGGTTTGCCCGAAGGGAAAATTATAGAACAAGCATATGTTATTCTCCTCAAGATTGAAAAAAATAAGGAGGTACTAGTCAGTAATGACTGGGGAAAAAAGGGAAGAAAACTTGAAGAACTTCATTGTTAGCATGTCACTCTTGAACATGACACTTTCACTTCATCGCCATGATTGAGTCGGGTTGGGTTATTCCGTTCACCATCATATCACCATTGGTGATCCAGATGGATATTGGTGGCCACCGGCCAAGTCCACCTGGACCCCCACCATTGTCTCTTTTAGTTTTTTCAGTTTCCTAAATTATAGCAGAGTTTACTATTTTTAGAAGTTTTTCGGGTCGTAAACTTCCGGAGCCGTTTTGAGGCCCTAAACGATGTTTTTTGGGAAATCTACCGCTAGCGATTTTTCTGTCAAAAAATTGTCTTTTCTGTCATACTCCTTAGAGAGATATTTCCAACGGGCTATCATGCACGTCAAACAGAGATAAGATGACCAATTCGTGACCCTGGGAAGTTGGCTGTCCAACTCACCCCAAAACGGGGCCCACAATTTGGCGTTTCATCTTCTAGGGTTAGGTTTCGGGATGTGAAGGGTTTTCCATTGTTTCTAAACAATAAATAGGCCTTCGAGCCTCATTGTAAGACAGTTCAGAGGCATGTAGCCACTACATCTCTTCTCAGAGATAAGCTACCATCACCCTAGCTGGCTTAGTTCCATCACTATGTGTAAACATATTCCAGTATTTTATATTAATGAAATGAAGTATTATTTCCATTGCATATCTTTGTTTATGGTTATATCTGTAATTTGTCATGTTCTTGTTTAAATCGGGATCAGTGGTATCAGAGCGGGTCTGTTTTTTTCTCTGTTTTTCTTTGCATGTCCCCAACGAGGTCGAGATATAAGGAGTTAGGGCTTGAACTGGTCAAACCTTTGCGAGACCAGCCTCACAAATCCTGATGGCCTCCCATGGCGGATGAGAAGAAAGACGAGGGGGAAGGAGATCCTATCAAAATCTTGCTCGAAGAAGCCCTCGAGCGACAACGGAATGCGATGATGGATAGTTTTGCCCAGATCCTTTAACGGCTACCTAGAAGTGACGCATCGGCTTCCAGTAGCCACTCTAGAAACGCCACGCCCTTTAAGGTACAAGTTAATTTTGAAATCCCCATATTCGAGGGTCAGATAGATGTATATGCCGTAGATAAATGGTTAAACCTGCTAGAGGGTTATTTTTCTGTTCATGAATTTTCGAGTCGGGAAAAGATTGTTTTTGCTCTTCTCAAAGCAACCCCCCACGTCAAGGACTAGTGGGAAACCTACTGCGAGCAGAAGGATGAAAATACCAGCTCACTATTTTCAGCCGCACCCACATGGAATTCATTCCGGGATTCCATCAAGGAGCATTACTACCCTGTTGGAAGTTATGAGGATGAATACATAAAGTGGACCACACTGCGGCAGGGAAGGGACCAAGACAAGCCGGAGTTCACTAATCTTTTCCATACCCTTCACACAAAGTTGGGTATCAAGGATACAAAGCAGCATTTGATACTCAAATACCGCGGCTGCCTGCACAAGTACATCTAGGAAGAAATAGAATTCCTAAACATCTCCTCGCTCGGCACAACATATCGCTACGCTGTCAAGGTCAAGCAGAAGTTTAACAAAAGAAGCGAGACTTTGGATCTGCGAATTAGAAGCAAGGGAAAGGTGCCCCTAAACCACAGAACAAAGGACAAAGCCAAGGCAGGGTAGCCCAAGACAACCCGCCAAAGCTGCAAGCAAAGAACAGTGCCGCGAAGTCGAAAAAGGACACAGGGAAATGGCGTGAGTTCCATAAGAGCTCCACTCACAACACAAGTGAGTGTCGGGCCAAGCAGTGACTGGTGGCTGAGTTAAAGGTTTCAGAATTAGATGCATGTTCCGACTCTGAGTCAGAACGTGGCAAGGGGAATGAAAAAGGGAAGCAAATCATTGATGCAGATCCCAACGCCATTGTTGCTACCGCCAAGATCCAGAAAAAGGAACCCGAAGATCCAGAGGAGGAGGAGCGTCTCTTCCACTCCCACATGTGGGTAAAGGGCTCCCCGCTACAGTTCATTGTCCATAGCGGGAGCCAAAAGAACCTCATTTCAGTAGAGGTCATGAAGCGGTTGGGCTTACCGACCATAGCACATCCACAACCATATACCATCGGGTGGCTTCACCAAGGACGGGATCTTCGTGTGAGCCAGCAGTGTCGCCTTCCATACAACATCAAGCCATTCACAGATGAGGTATGGTGTGACATTGCTCCCCTTGATGTTTGTGATGTATTATTAGGGTAACCATACTTGTGGAAGCGACATGTTATGTATGAATCAAGGACCCGTGTTGTTATTATTACATTGGGAAATAAGTTGTACAAGATACCAGAGGTAGCATCGCCTACCGCCATCTCTTTGATTACTGCAAAACAATGCAGTAAGCTCATTTCCAAAACCAGGAAATTTGTTTTCCTGACGATACACCCTCAAGAAAAGAAGAAGATGGTGGCCACGACCTCCAGACAAGGCCCCTCTGCACGACAACTACAGATGGACAAGGTCGTGGAGGAGTATGAGGACATCTTCACCTCCCCCGTAGGGGTTCCTCTACACTGTTAGGTCAAGCACTCCATCAATTTGACCCTAGGTGCGCCGCTACCCAATGGACCAATTTATCGGTGCTCCATTCTGGAGAACGATGAAATAAAGAGGCAAATTCAGGAGCTACTGCAAAAAGGTCACACCTCCATCCGAGTTCATCGCCTTGTGGGAGCCAGATCGTGTTGGTACAGAAGAAGGATGGGACTTGGAGACTCTGTATTGACTATCGGGCACTGAACAAGATCACTGTTCGTAATAGGTACCTGATCCCACGGATTGATGACCTCCTAGACCAACTAAAGGGGGCAAAATATTTTAGCAAGATCGATCTGAAGTTAGGATATCACCAGGTACCAATCGAACCCTCTTATGTGTGGAAGACTGCCTTCAAAGCCAAGGAGGGCCTTTTCGAATGGCTGGTTATGCCTTTCGGATTGACGAATGCTCCTGCAACCTTCATGAGGCTAATGGATGACATCTTGTGGCCATTCACCAACTCATTTGTAGTGGTCTACTTGGATGACATTCTGATCTTCAGCCAGGGTAGGGAAGAGCACCTCCACCACATCCGACAGGTTCTCCAAACACTGCGGCAACACAAGCTATGTGCCAATTTGGAGAAATGCACTTTTGGCATGACCCAGGTTCAGTATTTGGGATACATTATTGATGAAATTTGGGTGCATGTGGATCCAACCAAGATCCAAGTCATTTGGGATTGGCCATCTCCAACCACTCTGACAGAGCTTCGAAGCTTTCTAAGTCTTGCCAACTTCTACCACAAATTCGTGTTGGGGTTTTCTCATATCACTTGGCCCTTGAGTCAAGTCACCAAGGGAGGACCAAAAGCAAAATTATTTTGGTTTGAATCTCAACAGAAGGCATTCATAGAGTTGAAAGATCACCTCTACACAACACCAGTGCTCACATTACCGGATTTACAACAACCATTTGAGGTCAAGACAGATGCCTCTGACTATGCTATTGGGACAGTCCTTACTCAACATGGGCATCCAGTGGCATATCACAGTGAAACACTTTCAGACACAGTCCGAAAGTATCCCACTTATGATAAAGAGATGTATTCCATTGTGCAGGCCTACCGAAAATGGAAGCATTACATTTTGGGGAAGGAAACGGTCATCCACACAGACCACTGACCCCTCCAGTTCATACAGACCCACGGGAAATTGCAAAATGATCGCCATCAGAAGTGGTCTACATACCTGCAACAGTTCCATTTGAATATCAAGTATAAGAAGGGCAGCACCAATAATGTTGCAGATTGCCTCAGTCTACCACCGATCATGGCGTTAACCACTGTGCTCAACTCTTGTGGACATGAGACATGTGATTGGACACTTCTCTACAAAAGCGGCCCAGAATTTGGCCACACATACCAGACACTCTTGGAGGGTCGGCATGTTCCAGATTTTCACCTCCAGGATGCCCTTTTATGCCACCTGGGTCACCTTTGTTCCTTCAAGCGAGCGTGCTAAGATGATTTTCGAAGCACACTACAGTCGGGCTACTAGGCATTTTGGGGTCGAGAAAATGGTGGTATTACTGCAAACGTATTTCTATTGGCCAAATCTTCGAAAAGATGTTGAGAAGTACATGAGATTATGTACTGCCTGTGCCATTGCCAAACCGACCATCAAGAAGCAATGCCTCTATAACCCGCTGCCTACCCCTAATTGACCTTGGGAATCCATCTCCATGGATTACATGTCAGGCCTTCCTTCCACTAAGCATGGAAATGACTGTGTTTTTGTGGTTGTCGATAGGTTCTCAAAGATGGCCATTATGGCGGCCTGCAAGAAGAATATCACAGCAGAAGCCACTGCTAAACTCTTCTTTGAACGAGTGTGGGTGCACTTTTGGATCCCACAGTCTATCATCTCAGATTGGGACAGTCGGTTCCTCAGTACATTTTGGTCCAGTCTCTCGTCAATGATAGACACCAAACTCACTAAGTCCACATCCTTCCATCCTCAAACTCATTGCCAGACAGAGGTTGTCAATAGGATGATTGTACACATTCTACGCATGTACAACTCAAAACATCCACACACATGGGATGAGAGCCTCCCCTATGTTTAGCATAGCTACAACCGAGCTCTTCACAGCTTGACTAGCCACAACCCTTTTCAGGTGGGCTTGGGATTCCAACCACTATGCCCCATTGATGTGGCCATGCCACTTGCAGCTACTCACACAGATTCGACTTGTGTACAATTCGAAACAGACAAGGCAACCAGCTTCATTGAGCACATCCAACATATTCGCCAGCAGGTCCATGACATTCTGGAGAAATAAAGTGCCAAGTACAATTAGCGACATGATCAACATCAGGTGCCACATAAGTTTCATGTGGGCGACAAAGTGTGGCTGCATTTGCAAAGGGAATGCCTTACTGGAGCATATCGCAAACTAAGACCACTCTGATATGGTCCTTGCACGATTACTAAGGCTGTGGGAGAAAATGCATTTGAGCTTAGCATTCCCCCATTGCTTGGCCTGCACCCAATGTTCAATGTGGACCACCTCCAGCCATACTTTCCACTATTGCTAGACACATCTGACATTGCAGAACAACTCACACCCAACGAATTAAATCTAGATTGCATGGAACAAGCTACAACTGATCGGATCATGGGCACACAGATCAAGAACACTCACCAACAGAGTATTCGATTGTATTGAGTTGTCAAAGTAGGCCAACTCCTTCACCAGGGCAAGTGGCTCACCAGGGACCAAGTTCAGCAAAAGTTTCCTCATCTCATGGAGGAACTCAACACAATGGGGACCATTTCTTCCTAAGGGGGGAGGAATGATCCAGGTGGATATTGGTGGCCACCTGCCAAGTCCACCTGGACCCCCACCATTGTCTCTTTCAGTTTTTTCAGTTTCCTAAATTATAGCACAATTTACTACTTTTAGCAGTTTTTCGGGTCCTAAACATCCGGAGCCGTTTTGAGGCCCTAAACGATGTTTTCTGGGAAATCTACCGCCAGATATTTTTCCATCCAAATTATATTTTTTGTCATATTCCTTGGAGAGTTATTTCCAACGGGTTATCATGCATGTCAAATGGAGATAATATGACCAATTCGCGACCCCGGTAAGTTGGCTGTCCAACTCACCCCAAAACGAGGCCCACAATTTGGCGTTTCATCTCCTAGGGTTAGGTTTCGGGATGTGAAGGGTTTTCCATTGTTTCTCAACAATAAATAGGTCTTCGAGCCTCATTGTAAGATAGTTCAGTGGCATGTAGCCACTACATCTCTTCTCAGAGATAAGCTACCATCGCCCTAACTGGTTTAGTTCCATTACTATTTGTAAGCATATTCCATTATTTTATATTAATGAAATGAAGTATTATTTCCGCTGCATATCTTTGTTTATGGTTATCTCTATAATTTGTCGCGTTCTTGTTTAAATCCGGATCAATTGGTCCTCCGTACAATCCTTTTTTTGGTTTAACGCTACCAATCCATTTCAGTGTCGCTAATATGTTCAAGAGAAGTCGCTCAGAGAATTCACCAACCCAGCTAACGTCTCATCCACTACAATACCTTCACTCTCCATTTTTCATGACTGCCACCCTGAACCTTGTATAATCATATCATTTTCACCTCCACAAAATCATTTGCTCTGTTTCGTGTCATAGATATGGGATTCATTAAGGCCCTCCTACGACAGGTCACTTCTTGTTGACATCAGCTCATTATCCAAAAAGTTGACTTACGAACAACCCTTTCAATACATTGAAGCTTGCATGCCTCAATGGCAAGTTTCTCACTTCTAGTGACAGGTTTACATCAATGGCCTTGGACCGAAAGAGTTTGTGTGGTGTTCGACATCGACTCATATATTCACACCACGTGAATTGTACTACAATACCTTGAGGGTCATTATCATTATCGGTTATTCCTCTCGCGCCTGTTAACAACTTACATCATTGGCTGGTAATTAGGTGATGTCTTTGCATGTTTGACTTCAAAACATCTTTTCATGTGGATTGAATTGTACATCGGGTGAATGTTGAACGAGTTTGAAGACCCCAGATCTAGTTTCATCCATCCAGGCTAAAATATATTCAGGAAAATAAAGACATCAAATGTACTCCATAGCTACACAGATAATCATCTAAGCTAAGGGATGATGGCTCTACCAGAATCATCAATCTTCCACACAGACAGTTGTCTGTCCTATGTACATGAAAATGAATTTATAAAGCTGAGAATGGGAATTCCCACCTCAGCTAGATCATGAAAATATTATGAAGATAATGTATTGTATTGTATCTTATTATAGGTCACCTTCTAGTTCGAAAAAACTCAGATCCTCATGATAAAGCATTTCACCTGACATCAGAAGATTTACAATCTCATGATTTAGGGGGCAACTGTTATAGACATATTTGGGCACTGCAACCCCAATCACATATGTCGATAAACCAAGGGCTCTCAAACCCCTAAAAGTGTTGTTTGATACCCTAAAAGATCAAGGTCAACTAATTACATCATTTCCTAGAAGTTCTCCCTGAAAAACTACTCAGAACAGGTCAAAATTGGACCATACAGACTACTCCATGCTGAGGGTGCAATGCATCTCACCTGTTACACACAAGGGGTGCGATGCATACTGAAAATCCCTTTTGTAGGGTGTGATGAGTGAGAGCAGACAAATGGTAGAGGCAGTTTGCTAGGTGGAAACTCGGAGAATCTTCTAGAAACTGCTCATATGACACTTGCCTCTTTGAATTCGCCTAGGGATGAGTAAGAGATCATGAAATATCCAAGTGGAACCAAGAACTATCAGTAAAATGACACTAATCAAAATCTCAGAAGCTGACTCATCCCCTGCAAATATCTATATATGGATCCCTCATCCCAGAGACCCAGAGGCTGGAATTTTGTATTTTGTAAGGAAGTGTTGTTGGTTTCTCTGTGAAGCATTGTATTGTTGGGTGATCTAGCTTTTAATGAGGTTAAGAGGGCTTTCATGCTGGGAGAATGGTGCTGGCTTAGACAGCTGGGTTGTAGTCCTCTCTTCTACTACTTCTATCAATAAATCTATTTGAGTTTTCTTCCATATACTTGTATATTTATGAATCTTGTATTTGTGTATGCATTTGTATGGTTGATGTACATCTGATTCTACATTGTTTATGGTTATAGATCTCTATGCTTTGATGGTATTTTGTTGCTTTCACTCTACAGGTGTTATTTGAAGCGAGATAAGTGAGAAAGGAGTGGCAAAAGCTCTATCAAAGGAGAGAGGAAATAAGCAAGGAGCCAAGCGAAAGACTAAGGTTGGTGCTCTCTGCTTCTCTCTCATCTATCTCTCATAAAGGAAAACACAAGTTACTTTGAATTGTTTGTTTCTAAGATAGATACCCATCTTAGTGGGACTAGAAGATCTAAGTAGACACTAGTTTTCTCGGAAACAACATGTAGTGTTCATCCAACTCCATTACCGATGACTTCATTCATTTTCGGCTATTCCAACGCACGCTCACTAGAGATGCTACAAAATGGTATGTAGACTAGCCCGCCAAATTTGATTCCATTTTCGTGATGCTTGATAAGTTGTTCCTCTCATATTTCTAGCTACCTCTCCGATACGACACTAGTAAAAAGATATTGACCTCATTTTGTCAGTCCTCTGCCATTCGCCTTTCCGACCATCTTCAAGAGTGGCGTAGAAGGAGGAGCACATGTCGTGCCCTGCACTTTGAAGATTGTGTCTATCTAGATTGGTTTCTTAGGAGCATTTTAGCAACCATTGGAAAAGATGTCGCATCCCATTTTCCTCAGACTGAGGAAGAAGCTCTCCAAACCATTCTGAGATATGACCTAATTTATGTGCAATTCGGTTCTGTTTATACCATCATTCCAAACCTTCCAAGTCCTAGAGGTTCCATTGCACAGGGGGAATCTCACGTTGCCAACAGTATCGTTGGAACCCTTTCACATCGTTCCCCATATACTCAGCAAAGTTATGGCCATCCACAGGGGGGACCAGTTCCTCCAACACTTATGCCCCTCTCGCTAGCAAAATGTTTTAAGGGCCCCAACCTATCTACCAAACCATTCCTCCTCCTTATGAACAATCGAGCACTCCCGCCCCTCAAGTTTTAACACTGCAACCTCCAATGCATCCTCAACCCCTATAGCTACTACCCCCTTAGGGTCAGGTAACTAATCCCCAAAATTTGAAGAAAAATAATAAGGGGAAGGGTAACAATGGTAATAAGGGTAACCATGGTAATCAAGGTAATCAACCTTCTGAATCCCAGGGGAACCAGCCTGACACCAACAACTAGCAATAGGGAAGCCAACCCAAGAAAAACAAGGCTATTTGTACGAACAAGCCTTGTGCATGTTGTGGTGTGCATGGCCATTATACACATGAGTGTCCTATCTTACCCTAGATGCACCAAATGTGGGAAGCTCAAGCAACTTCTAGAGGCCAAGAATTGCCTCAGAATCCTACACCATCTCAACTGACAGTGCTTACAAATCCTTTCCCTCAATAAGGATTTGTTTCTTCTCAACCTCAGCCAGGTCAAGCAGCCCACCCTCCCCAACCTTCTGGTCCTGGTAACTAGTAGATCCTCATCATGAGCTCTAATGAGGTTAATCCCTCCAATATCAACTTGCAAACTCGATCGCATCAATATGATAAGCCATTAACTTTGTCTGCCACTGAGTCCAAAGCCAAAGCTTCTACTGAGCCTCTTGTGACATCAAATGTTCCATTACAAATCCCTCAACCTAAAGCCAAGACAATTCCCAAGATCCTAAAGGGACCATTACACCATAACACGACTTCTAACCGAGTCGCCCAAACATACAATATAGTAGATGAATTGCCGCCATGCCGATGCTAGATGTACTCCAGTCATGCCCATCTCAAAAGGAAGCTCTAATAACTTCTTTGGGCATGGTAGATCCTTCTGACGATCATTTGATTGTATTCCTAGTTAATACATCAGAACATCCCCCATTGCATTGCTCCATTGCTTTCTAGGTACTAGTCTAAGTCCGTAATGTCATCATCTACTAATGCATTATTGAGGACGGTGCATCCACCTGTGTGATATCCACTACCATTTGGAAAAAAATTTAGTCACTTGAGTTGTCCCCCTCCACCATCACTTTGCATGCTTGGGACAGACACTCCTACTAGCCTCTTAGCATGTACCGCAACTATCCAGTGACCCTTGCGAGAAAGACTGTCCATGTAAATATTGAGGTTATTGATGCCCCTTTAGATTAAAACATTCTCTTCGATCGTAGTTACAAATATGCCATGTCAGCTGTCGCATCTATAGTTTTCCGCAAGATGTGCTTCCCCTATGAAGGGAAGATTGTTACCATAGATTAGTTGACTTACTACGAGCCGACATTCGTGACATCCCCCGAGTCCATTATCTCATCAGTGTTAGATAAGAAGTTTTCAACACCTCTCACTGGTGTTTCACCGAGAGTCTATAAAGTTTCCTCATTGTTGTGTTCTTTCCTTGGTCCTCCTCCTCTCTTCTTAGAGCCTCATTTTTTTAGCGTCACGGGTTTTCCTCAAGTAGTCTGGTACATTCGATCCACAATGAGCTCCTCAGCACCGTGTGGTTACCATCCCAGTCGAGTCATCTAGATCCACCCCCCAGGACCTCCTCCATTTGTGGGTGCCTCTCCTATCTTCCCCCAGGAACTATTCCTCGAGGTCTCAACCATCCAGTTGTTGTTCCGCCAGGACATTACCTTGTAGGCCAGGTACCTTTCTTATTTCCCCCTCCCGCAATATTTTATGTCCCTGCCATGGCTTCATTGGTCCTTCCTAACATGACTTTATGGATCCCTGTATGGTACATTGATCACCCTGCAAGAATTCTTCCTGGTCAACTAAGACCTTATAATGCTCTGACCCTGGTTCAATTGGTCCCTACGGCCCCTACCACTACTTTAGTTCCATCAAAACCTCAAGAGAAATCCACTCCTGTTGTGAAAGCATCTGGACAGGGGGGAAAAGCTGAGAGGAAAGAACATAAGGACAAGGCTCCCCAACCTCCTCTAATCCCAAGGCCCCAAAGTTGTCACCTCCATGCGCTTTGTGTAAAGTTGTGGGGCACGTGACCAATAATTATCATGAGCTTCCTCATCTCAAACCTTTGGTTCATAAAATGTTCCCTAAGTGAAATATCCCTAAAGTCCATGTTAACTTACTGGGTCCACCCAAGAAACTCAGAATGTTACACAAAAATCACCCTTGTGCCCTGTGTGATCATCATGGTGACTACTCCCATTGTTGCCCTCATCTCAACGAATTTTGTGATTTCCTTAAGGCACTTCGCGAATACGAGATCACTCATAATGGACCAACTTCTCCTCTTCCTATGGATTTTTGTACTAATAGTAAACCAGAATAGAGGGAATCCAGTTCCTTGTAGGTAATCCTTTATAAGGTTTCTGAACGTGCTTATATTCAACCGATTTCAATAGAATCCCAGGTCTCAACATGCATAGATCCTTCATCTACTATCTCGTGGTCTACCATTCCATATGATGCCTATGTGAACCTTTTTTCTCATGTTGATGCACTAGGTACTGCACCGCATGATGTAGTCAATATTCCTCTCGTCTGCGCATCTTCCATTTTGATGAGGACATCATGGAAGCTATGTCTACCCCTAATTACCCTTGCACTTAGGCAAGAGGGAATATTTTTTGGAGGATTCTAAAGGCCATTTCCTTCCTAATAATCCCAATGCAATCTACCTAAAGAATTTTTTCTCATAGCTTATCCCTTTGATTTGCATGTCTTTATTTCTGTCATGAAGTTAGGTAGGATGTATCATCTCATTTGTTGTCTTTTGCACCTTTTAGATCGATTCATCATCCACACCATATATCGTTCGTGTTGATGGTGCAAGTCGCTTCTCCAGGAATATAGCCTCAATAGCCTGGGCCATTTTTACCCCCTTGCATACATTAGTCCTTTCGAATGACGTGTGCATTGGATTTGCCACCAATAACTAGGCCGAATATGATGCAGTGATAGGTTTGTAAGCCAATTCCCTTTCTCATCGCATCCTTCATCTTCATGTTCATTTATATTCCTTGCTACTTGTCATGCAATTGAATGGTGTGTATCATGTGCATAACCAAGTCATATTTAGAAAATATCCGCGTGTTAAGCTATTGGTACGTGCATTTGAAACCATTACTTTTAGTCAAGTTCCTAGAGCCCAAAATAACTATGTAGATACCATTGAAAATAACATTATAGACTGGCATTTATCACATGTATACCATAGAAGACAACAATAAACAAAACACATCGGGAAGCATCATCGTCATATAAAAATGCATAATCATATTATGTATCATATAAGTGTTCAGAGCCCATAGCTCTACATACATCTGACATGCCCATAACATGTTACAAAAATCAAAATCAAAGGGACCCACATGTCCCCATATCTAGTCACTATCCGAAGGATCACGCACCAAAGGCTCTACCTCACCTGCATGTATATCACGTACTGCATGACTAGCCATCACCATGCACCGCATGATACCTCGCCACTCTAAGGGAAGGTCGTTACACTCATATATGTATCGATTGTCGAGCTCATGCCATCCACGCTCAGAAACTCTGGTCAATGGTACCCCACATCTACAGTGTAGATAAACAAGTAGCACATTATCCTCTAGACCCTGACAAGATGATGATGTTCCGCAATCTGCAGCCACAAGCGCTGCAGCTCGTCCTACATTTCTTGCTGGTTTTACCGGTGCTATGTTTGTATACCACATATTTTACACTTAGTACCATATACATGTGATAAAAATATGAAATGCACCATAAAAATAGTAACATAACAATTACCATTTCGTCCCCATGCTTGCCTGAGCGAATGTGGCAAGTCAGGATCTCCTTGATAGTTCATCCCACTATAAGGATAATTGTCAATCTAGAGGGGCATCTGATCCCATTGTGAAGAAAACGTGGGTTGGAACACCCATTCGACTCCAAAAACACTCTCAACTAGCATCATCCGCCCACTAGTGATGTGGTGGAATGCATGGCTGCCCAAGATCTGTACCCAAGTTGCAGAAACAACTTGTGTCTCTAGCCGATCCAAATCACGAATCGGGATAGTCGTGCCCTTCACATGCACATCCTATGGACAATGGCACTCCACAAACTCTGTAATGTTCCTCCCACAAGGAAACACCAGATGGATATCTCCCACTACTCTGAGGGGATAGAGTCCAGTGAAGAAATAAATATCCTGTAATGTGAGCTCAATATTGTGCCCCTACATGACAAATACCTCATGTTTGGATCCCAATAGCTCACAATTCTCAATAGCAAGGGCTCACCTACCCTCATCAATGGGTTCTCTACTAACTTGAGAACCCCATAGCGAACCAATGCCCCTCGAACCCCCTGATCCATCTGAATCACAGATCAGAGGGTATCCAAGTCTCACTCACACCAGTTGATTTTTAGCTCTATCATGCCTGCAAAACACCACATGTCTTATCAATTGAGAGAAGAAAACACTAGTCTACACTAATCAACCTACAACCCCCACCAAGCGAGCAAACCAACCCCCTTTTCAGCCCCAAATCGCAGTTTTATGCCCAGAAACTATGAGCTCACAGGTTTTCACCCATTTCCTGTGATCCAATTTCACTTCTAGGCACAAAAAGTGTGATTAGATCATGAAGAGGAGCCAAAAATCACGAAATAAATAATTGAAATTGTAGAGATGATTAAGGTAACCTACCTGAAAGTCACAGATCCTGATTCTAATGGCTGGTTTGTCCACTATGATCTCCACAAGATTTAGGGCCTTTTCCTCCTCTCCAAATTTAACACAACTCACTTAAAAAATGAGTTCCAATTGGAGGGAAAATGTCCTTTCATAGAAAAATCCACAATTTTTCTGTCGCTCGCTTTGGCCAAATAGTAGCTCAGCTTGATGAACCATCAACGTCATTGGAAATCTCTCATTGAGTACTATAATGAGTCTTTCTCAGTTTTGGATGATTTGAAACTTCACTAGGAAGCCATTTTTCCAAGAAGGGTCACTTTGTCGCCTCTCAAAATCGGATTTCTTCATATGCGACGCTTGTAATTTGGGGACCACCTTCCCTTGGAACTTTTCATCTAATGTGTCAATTTTCATCATGTGTAACCATCATTTACTCATTTTTTCATGGTCCCCACCAGGCCTATTCTGTGTGGTAGTGTCATCGAGTAACCCTTGTTCAGAGCATCCGCAATGAGTCACCCTTGCATCCATGGAGTCTGTTTCGTATCCCATTATATCATATCACAGTATTCCATCCATATTTTGATACCGTTTAGCGTGTCTTGCCAATTTTGGCCTCTAGTCATACTTTCCGCATCCCATCTAGTGTTGAGTTAGTCGCTACCAAGTCAACCATGCACTTTATGCTCTGACAAGGGCAGTCGTCTATTTGTCCCTCAATCCCTCATTTTCCATTATACCTGGTGTCAATCCATCAATCACATTACTATTTTCCTTCATACCTTACTTGAGGATCCTCATTGCCTCACCTATCATGGGCCCTATTCTGTCGACATCAGCTCATTTATTCCATAAGAATGACCTAGAGGGCGATATATCTTGGCTCCAGCTTCCATTCTTGTTCGATACTTTGGATCGAGTAGAGGGACTCATTATTTCCCTTTGACTTGGTTGTTTCATTTTCGTGATACATACGCTCGATGTTCCAGTGATGCAGCAGATTGTACCAATGGTTCCTAGGTGTGTTTTTGACATGTTTGAGACCTCATGAGGGGGTGGCCCTTCAGGTCGCCGCCCACATGCTCGAATGCATTCCTATTATGCTACAACCTTAGATGCAATTCTGCAAATATAATGGGTTTGGTTCCTACCAATCACAATGTTCATGGCATGCACATCTCCTTCAGATGATCCATTTAGTTTTGCAGATCCCTTCCTTGTTCAACAAGGCTTCTTCGATTGTTCTACCCTCCCTCCAACCCATGTTTTGAGGGAAGGGCCATTATATCTCATGTAATCAGTTCATATTATATTCAATCCTAGCTCATCTTTTTTCAAGTGCATTATATATATGGGACATTTCATATTATTTTTTGACTCAGTTATGCCAACATGTCATGTACCATTCAACATGTACTTCATTCCTCAGTTTGATGTTTCTCACCACACCATTATTTTTGTACTAAGTTATCTCGGCGGGTATATGTATGCCTCGCCCACCTCATTGAGGTCCAGTACCACAACATAAAATGTGACTTTCATTGGTCTTTCCCCCTCTGTCCCTATCCTCCTACTTTAGTTGTATTGGTGTCTCTCTCTCTCTCTCCCCCTCTCACTCCACTTTGCTGTGTAGTGATTGTGTCTTTACAACACAGTTCAGTCATATGTTTTACTCCTAATACTCGTACGTTGGGGGGAAATCTGTTATCATCAAAATATTGATCATTTAGTCTAATTTACTAGATGGATCAAACTACACCATGTAAAGCGAATTTTACAATAGTAAAATTTCTTTCACTATGAAAAATTACTTAATAAACCACCTTTGTTAAGTAATTTATAGTTAAACTCATGCGGAATAATTAAATAAATCACTATTTATTTGCTTTTCTTCTAGGAATAATTAATTAAACCATTGTTCAATTATTATTCCTTGTCATATTTGACCCAATTATGAAAAATCAACAGATAAATTATTAATTATCTTATTTTTCTCTAGGAATAGTTAATTATTATTCCTTGTCAAATTTGAAAAATCCCTTGGGAATAATTAAATAAATCATTATTTCTTTATTATTCCTTAACCAATTTGTTGAGATGATAAATATATCATTTATTTATTTATTATTTCTAAATAAAAGTTTAAATATTTTTTCCCTCCTAACCAAATAAAATAGAATATTCCAAGTGGTTATTCCAAGAATGGGATTAATAATATTTTATTATTGCTCATTATTCGAGGATAACTCAATATTTTGTTATAAATAGAAGGCTTTTCCATTCATTATTCACTTTTGACTATTTTCATTGTTGCACTCACTACTATAACTCTGATTATTTTCATTGATGCACTCCATTTCTCTACCATTTGAGTTCCCATTAAGCTCAAACATTTTATTTGTTGGGTTTTCACATTATAGAGGAGAGAGACTCTAAAGAATATGAAGATGTTTGAGGATAGCCAAGAACCCATCCCATAGAGGGGGACATGTAACATTTATTTGTTCCCTTCACAAGCATTATAATAAAATCTATTCTTTGTATATATAGTTTCCATTGGATTATTTGAGTTATTATTGTTTCTTTTTGTTGTTTAACTATGATTGTGGCATAGATTAGGACTTTCATAGGTTTTGTTTCTATCGTTTGTTGCAGATCTACAATTTTTAGCAACCATTTATATTATTGATATTGTTTATCATCCACAGTCTTAAGTGGGTTATTTTCGTATGTCTTTGAGAAGAAAACACTACAAGAGAAATAATTCTGGAAAATGTGTGGAGAAAGGACCCTTGAAACACTCAGTATTTGGAAAAGAAATGTGGCCTCCAAGTGATCAATCTCCAAATTTGGCTATGGGTTCAACCTCAATCCTATGATGATCTTGATTAAACAATTTATATTCTTCCTTGGGATCAATTTTAGAAACTCAACCTTCCAACCTTTGCAATTTGACCTTTTTCACCTCCAATGAAATCAATCTACAATTATTTCAAGGAGACACTTTAATCTATGAGCAAGTTAAAAATGGCATCGAAAGGCAGGGTCTCCTCCTTAGATTTAAATGATTTAGCCTCTTTCCAATATAGATTACAAAAATATATTCATACCATTGATCTTGAAATGAAACATGATGCAGGAGCATCCCGATCTAGCCAGCAATGTGGAGATTTGTCCACATGTTGTGGTTAAATCCAGTAAAATTTATTTACTGTTGGTCAAAAACAATTTACTGAGGAGGTTGGATCCCTCAAATAATTTGTTATTGTAATAAATAGGAGATTAGCTTAATTTGGATTTTGAGATAGGGCTGTTTGTCTAGGTGTGCTTGGGAAACAATGAAATAGAAGAATTATGTTCTTTCTTGGAAAAATAGGAAACTCTGTTAGATAATTTAGGAGAATAAATAGAGGGAAATTGTAATGAACTGAGGGGATTTCTTTGTAGATGGATTAGAGTTTTTGTGTCGCGGGGAGGAGAAGAGCGATACTGATGTGTGTATAGTTTGAGTGTGGAGCGAAAAGCTCAGATTAGTAGTAGTTTGTGTGTTTTAAAAAAAAAAAGACAGTGCTCAGATTCTGTGATATTGTGACAGAGTGTATCAGTGTGTTTTTTATTTGGTTAATTTGGGGCAAAAGACAGAATCTCTGTTTCACTGTTATTTATGAATAAAAATTAGTATTTGGTGTTTCAATGTATGATGGACTCATGAAGATGATGCGTTTGTTTTCTTTGTGTAATGGCATAAACTGGTAGCAATCTGCGCAATTTGTTTTCCATGATTAAAGTAAATCCGGAATAATTGTATTGTGAGCTGGAACAACCTTCAATACAGCGTTTTGGTGGAAAACGATTCTAAATAATTTATGAGCAGATTTGATTAATATATTATGGTTATAAAAATCGGCGGATCCACATAACCACCGTATCTGAGTTCTGAGTCTATGTAAATCGGTGGTGCTATCTAATCATATCAATTGCAATTGCGGTTGATGTCATATTGGTGTAAATCAGAGTTTGGAGTGCTTTAGAACCACGGAAGGGAAATTGATATTACTTCGGATTAGCAACCTACGATCTCTGATTGTAATTGCATCTGAAAGTGGAGATTCGCTTTGTATAGAAGTAATAGGGATTCGATTGTTAAAGAGTGACATCAATCACGGTGATTTGCAATCGCTGACAAGAATATTGCATTGTGTCACACGGAATCAGTCAAGGGTGCGGACACAGCTGACCTTCCTAGAAGTCTAAGACATTCTAATGACAAACAAAACAAACTGGAGCTATCCTTCTCTAAACATACATTATGATATGAGAAATCAAGTGTTTCGTTCTTACCTTTGTCCAAACGCTGTTGTAGAAGTCCAAGCTTTGTTGATCCGGATGAGCTCCTCCCTTTCTCCAAAACCTGCAATCACCAACAGTCAAACAATTAAATAGCACCTGATTATAACATAAAACAAAGCATATTCAACACATAGACCAAGGAGTACATGAAATAACCCATTAACAACAAGCTATTGAGAAGAATGGACCAATTTGCATTAAAGGTAATCAAAAGGAACCATTACAACCTGAGCCTTGGTGTTGTGCAAGCTCCTTCCAAGGTCCACAAGAGTCTTCCTCTACTTTGACAAAGCTCACCCACTTCCAAATAGAACAAGTAAAGATGACAATCTCTCCTCACAAGCTTCTAAATGGGAGTCCTAATTCCTGCAGCATTTACCCTTAGAAATCTATAGCTTTCAACCTTCTTCCTTCTGTCTCAATGCCTCTTTTTATAGTGCTCAAGAGGAAGTTAATCAGGTCCACCATCAATGGGATAGTCCCCTCTTTGGATGGGATCACTCCCTTATTGATGGGATAAGTTACTCTTTGATAGGAGTGCATGAACCATCTGGAGGTGCTCAATACACATCAAACAACCTTCTAGAATGCTCTAGAAATGACCACAAGTAAGTTTTTGAAGATAAAACTTGCGCATTTTAACCTTTTCAGAGGGACGCACCTGCCCCTTTAGATACAGAGCGTCCTTGGACGCAGACCTTATGAACAAAAGGTGCGTACCCGCAGGCAAGGCTTGAGAGAACCTGCGTACCCAGAGATAAACATGTTTTATAAAGACTTTCTCTCTTTCTTGGAGTTTGACATGAATAGCTGAGGCATAAGACTTGCTCAAGAGGGTAGTATGACTGTTGATAGAGCCATACCGACTGTAAATAGCCATGGTGACATTTTTTAGTGTAACAGATTGCCCCCTAAAGTGCGAAGCCTGGAATAGATTAGGGTTTTGTATTATCTAGGAAGGGTGAAGCGCTTTATCATTTCGAGGATTATATCATGGAGAACCTGGTTGGAACCTGCAATTTTCAATACAAAATACATGGATAAGATTATATCATCACTGAGGTAGGCATTCCCATACTCAGATAAAAACTTTAACTAACAAACTAACTACTCTGATACAGAAATGATCTTGTAGTACATCATAATCATAGACTTTTGTAGACACAGTATGGGCGCAGCCATCTGTTTATGATTAGTCTACTTAGATAATGAATACAAAACTCCTCGCAGCCTGGACGATAAAGATTTGATCCAGGGTCTTCATTCCTACTTCTCGAATTGGTACGATTCTAGCCATGCGAATAAATGAGTCGATGTCGAACATGGTAGAAACCACTTGATTACCAGTCGATGATGTAAACTGTTAACAAGCGTGAGAGAGACCACCAGTAATGTCAATGGTTCTCAAAGTACCCAGTACAATCCATGAGATGTGAATGAATGAGTTGATGTCGAACATTTCACGGAATCCTTCGATCGAAAGTCAATGATGTAAACTGACGTCAAAGGCGACAAACCTGCCATTGATGTATGTAGACTTCAAGGTACTGACGATTTCTAAGTCATCTCTCTAGATAATGTGCTGATGTCGATAGAAAGAGACCCGTTGTGGGCAAGCCCACAACACGAAATCATTGTTCAAGTTGAAGAAATATTGTTGTAAGGATTGACTCAGGGATGGTCAAATGGATGACAAGTATTTTGTAGATGAAATTTTTGTTTGGAGACCTCTTGAACACATAACGACACGACAGATGGTTTGGTGCTAAATAACTCAAAGTTAATCCCCGGAACCCGGTTAAAGACTTTCAAAAGTGGTTTGATTGACTGTGAGGTAGAAGATTTCCCAACCCAGGTGAATGAAAAGTGTCGTGTCCAAGAGTGGTAATAAAGTTTCTTTTGAGACAAAAGGTAACAAATAGGCTCATTCTTCTCTCTTTTCCCCCACCATTTCTGGCAAGTACCTCTTTATTTTTAACAAGCTTGAGGAGGATAACATATGCTTGATTATAAGCTCATCCTTCGGATGAGTCCAACCCAGTTTTGATTCGAACCCTAGGAAGGAGTGGTTCGTTCCTGTTTGTAATTGAACAGGTCCTTTACTGTGAAATGTTTAACGAGCCCAGTATAGGAGAAACTCGGCGTTTTTCAATTTTAGAGAGTCTGAAAAACTTAAGGAAACTCCAAGTTGAACTTTTTCGTAAACTTGTGTCCCTCAAGCCCGAAAAAGTATAAAATAATACCTGGGGGAACCGCTTGATCTTGCGACCAAGGAGTACTTTCATAATTAGTGTCACTGACCTGAAAAGTAAAAAGCGATCAAGGACACGTCGTTTTATTTCCGTATCGAGTTTGAAACGACAAAAACACGGCAATCTTTTCCTGATTTTACGGTCAGAAAAGAGCTATAAGGGGACCGTCTTTTAATTCCGTTTTAACGAGTGTAAAAGAAACGCTCGGCAATCTTTTCATGTTTTAGGAGTCAGAAAAGGGCTTAAAAGATGACTCTGATATTTTGTTTGTGAAAAATGACAATTTTCCCTCTAAGTCCCTTTGTCCTGCACAAAAGCGACACATTACTCATACCTGTTTAAGATAGGCAAAAATTCATCGAAAAACATCTTTCCATGGTGAAAAATGAACAAATTCATCCAAAAAACCTATAAAAAGACTTTTTACCATGTCATTTTTACTGTTTGACTGTTGAGGTTGAAAAAGGAGCTTTTGACAAGAAACTTCCCATGGTCGCTGCGGAAAATCCGACCGTTAGAATCAAACGTCGTCTCTTCCAGGTATTTCACAACATCCTCCTTGTCAATTTCGTTCGTTCAGAATTTTGTTTTAAGTTTCATTTTTGATTTTTGGGGGGTTTTGGGTTTTGGAAACCGCCCTGCGGGGGACGCAGGTTTCCTAAAGGCTGGCCTGCGTCCCCCGACTTTTTCCTACACAGGGAAAAGGTCGGGGGACGCAGGTTCCCTTCAGGCCACCTGCGTCCCGGCGCACTGTGCGCCAAACGCGGGGTGTGTCCTCCGCAAAACGCGGGTTTTGAAACCCCAAACTCCCAAACCAACCATTGAAATTTCTCAAAACTAATTTTAATGCCTGTTTATTCATGTGTAGGGCACTTATCATGCTGGATTGGAGAGAAAGAGAGCATGAGGAGGTTGATGAAGCTGCAATCAATCATCAACCTTCCCTCGATGCCCTAAGAGGATGTGGATTATACAAATACTGGTCCATACCCGATATGAGAGCTCAGGTAAGGTTCTTGGAGTGGCTGGTCGAGAGATGGAACGTTCAAGAACAATGCTTTTATATCGGTGGGCAACAACTCGAGATAGAGCCTGCTGATATTTACTTTCTTACTGGCTTGCCGAACAGAGGTGAGCAACTCAATCTGGCTGGGACTAGGCCGGGTGGCCAATCCCTTGATAGTCTCCGAGCAGATTGGTGCCTACATGATCGAGAGCACAAGAAAGGCATAGAGATCAAATATGTCTCTCAACGTGAATTCATGGTCTTAGCTTTCACTGTGACCAGGATTTGTGGCTCAACCACTTTACATATTGCTACTGGGTCTCAATTTCAGATGGCAATTGATTGTCTCCAAGGCACCATTTTCAACTGGTGTGATGCGTTGTTGGCTAACTTGAAAGCCCAACTGACCAAGGAAAAGACCGGCAGACTAAAGACCTTTGGATATGGACCTATAGTCGTGAGCTTTGCCTTAGAGAGGATACCAATGCTGATCCCTCAGCATCTCACTGTTGATATTTCGGGTCCTCAGGAGCCAAAGCTGGTACGATGGGTTGCTGTGATGGCCCGGCATCCGGACGAGGGTGCGGCAGTTGTTCGATTTACTGACAGTTATTTTCACTGGTTAGAGGACCAGGTTTTCGCGATTCAGGACTTTCCGTATGCCGGAATATATTTTCGAGGTGATACGGACATGGTTCTTCCACAGGGAGAACAATGGGATGACAGAGGTACTTTATTTTTCACGAGTTTTCAAATTATGTATTTTTTTTTGTTTTTTATATATATATCGTCTCAAACTGACAGTAAAGTTTTCAAAATGCAGATGTTGGTCCACAACGTCCAGCCAACCTCCGGCCTTTCGAGAGAAGACATCCAGTTGCACCGGTACCGGCCCCACAGGACGCGGCGGCTGCAGAGGTACTGACTGAGTTGGAGCATGATCTACAGCGTCTGACGGCGGATATACCGGAGACTTCTATGGATGATATTCCTATCAGACTTCAGCGCTACGTAGTCGCAGTCCATGGACCGTTGAGGAGATTTTTGCACAAGGTAGCCCGTGCAGTGGTGTCGTATAGGGAGCACCACCAGTGACTGGCTAGTCACTTTGTAGACACATGTGACATTTTGACTTTTTGTAATTATCATTTTGCCGATCATAAGGTGTTTTTCAACCTATGATCGAAGACGATGTATATTTTTTGACACACTTCTATCTATATATATATCACTATTACCGGCTTATCTTGTTTAACATGTATGATGAAATGTTTTTTAAATTTACTTGCATGATTATCGTAAATGTCTGTCCAACACTCGAGAAGCAATTGCATCTGCTAATGTATTCAAGGACCTTGGAATATGCTGATATTCAATGTAATCAAATTCACGTTCCAAGAGACGCACTCTCAAAAACAACCTTAATAACACAGGATTTCTAATGGCATAAACTCTATTAAGCTGTAATACAACAAGTTCAGAATCTAACCTCACTATCAAACGTCGAATTCCAAATGAAATAGATTCCGATAATAATTCAACCACTGCACTGTATTCTGCAATGTTATTCGTTGTTTGACCGAGGCTTACCCCATGCATAGAAACTAACTCGTCAGAGGGTGAATAGATAACCCAAGCTGCGGAAGAGATATTCCATGTACTACGACAAGCACCATCAGCAAATTCAATGTATGTTTGGAGGGGCGTCGACATCTACAATATCAAGAGCAAAACCAAGATAAGCCAGAATAACGACGAAAAACACACTCACTAAGCTAAGCACACTGACTAACTAACAATCAAACTAGCTAGAAAGAAAACCTAACCGAACTAAAAATTCTCCATACCCACTGTTGGATACCTATAGTAATAGGTTTCATATTTCATGATTGATTATTGAAAATCCAAATATGCTCTGCTTTGTTACTACAAAGATCCCATATTTCCAGGAAATCAGAGGTGTATGAAATACTTCAAATATTGAGGACCTTATTACAAATTTTGTGGATGATTCAACAGTTCAAGCTGGATCATGCCATGTTTCAATTTTGAGTTATAGAATAGAGAAAGAAGTCTGTCCAAACAGCTTAATCTTGGCAGATAAGTAGTTCAGGTAGAGAAACAAAGGTTCCCAAAAGCCTAATCTGGGACCTTGGAAGAGATAAGGGTAGAAGCAGATAGAGTAAAAAAGGAAAAAGCCAAAGAAAAGAAAAGGCAATTGAGGGTTGCAAGTCTAAGTGCCCCTCCAAGAAGAAACTAAAAAATGTTAGGTGAAATAGTTGGGTAGGCAGTTGTGGTTGCAGAAAGGACAGGTTCACCATTACATAGTTGTCAAAGATATTTTGCCAAGGCAATGGACATATCAGCAAAAAAGGTGGTGAATTTCATGGATTCACAGCAGAGAGCATCACTAACTTCACTTTTTCCCCTCTACTCCATCATTAACATCCCCTTTCTCAAAGATTCCCCTCCTTCACTTTACTAACTCCTAAATCTACTATTTAACTCCCTTATTCTACCCCTTGCCCTAATAGTAATAACACTAAGGTGTATAAAGCCCTAAATGTTATATATTCCCTCCACTAGGCATAATAGCCGAGAAATCTGCAAAGAGGGATCATAGTGGCATCTGGCCACCATGGTGAACCTATCTCCGATACTCTCCCTTTGCTGCAGATCATTTCCCCTCAAAAAATACCTTTGCATGGGTAAAAACCCCTCTCTAAACCCCTCTAGCCCACAAACCCTCCGCAAACCTTATAAAAGGCAAAATTCCGCCTTCAGCACGCCCCCAAATGCAAGCGCGGGTGGTCAGAAGTTGAAACATTTGAAAACCATGTCAAAAAACCCACAAACAGTTAATATTTCCGCCGTCCTATCCGCTGTGCACCTTACACCTCCGCCAGCCGTCGGATCAAGCCTTCCAGATCCGACGGCCCACAACAATATCGGAGCGCTATCCACGTCCGCACGTTAACTCCCGAGAACATGACGTTGCGCCTCGTCACTCCTCCGCCACGCGTCGCCCGATGGACCATCTCGGAGCTCCCTCTGACACCCTGGGCGCCGTACTCTAACCGCCCCGAGAAACCGTGACGGTTAGAGCCTTAACCATGACCGTCACGGTTTCACCTCCACCCGTCCCCGTTGACCTGTCTGCCACGTCTCGTACCTGCCTCCACCACGCGTCCAGCTCACCGCTGACTAGACTGCCACCTCACCCCCGTTGACCTGTCGTCTTCCGCCACGTCCTCCCCGATGACGTCAGCTGACGTCACATCACCGTGACCCACCAATGACGTCATGCTGACGTCATCGTAAAAAAAGCGCCAAATGGGTAAAAATCTCATATTAACCAAATTTCACGCGTTTTTTCACCATTTCATCGTTTTGTCTGCTGAACTCTCTGTTTAACCGTTTCTGCCCGGATTTCCGCCAACCTGTAAATTCAACAAAGGCGACCACTCCAGCAACTGCAGTACACCTTATCACGACTTCTGCACGTCAAGTTACAGGTATTTACCCTGCCCTGCCCTCCATACAACCTGCATTCTGCTCTAAACTGCTCACAGGCATAATAGGACCGTAAAACAGACTTTTTCACCGCTAGAACCGGGTTATACCTCCACCATTGTCTCTGTGAAGTCCAAAAATTCCCTGCAGAGTTGTAACAAACTGCAATTCATCTGAAAACCCCTTGTCCTGCGTTTTCTCGGCTAATGCCCCGCTGAATACCTCTGAATTACTACCAGGAGCTAAATTGGGCCCCAAAAAGAGTCTCTGTAACCAATTACCAGCAGTATTTCAATTTCTAGCTGGTAAATTCCCCTCTGACAGTTCAGAAATCAAGTTTTTACCACAGAGGGCAATCTGCAGTCTGTCTTTGCCAACTCACTTGTCAAATTGCATTAGTTTATCCCTTCACAAGCTATGGAGACTCCCATTGCTCTCAATATTAAGCCTATCAATGCCCCCCACCAAGAATTAGCATGGAAGCCCCTAGGAGACATGGATTACCAGATGTTGGACTGGTTTCCTATGGGAACTAAGTATAATATCCAGATGTTAAATGAACTGAGAGCCCAGCACATGAGTGGAGCAGATATCCTGGGAATTTGGGAATCAAATTTGCCCATATACAACCTTCCCCAAGTTAATCCCATGCCAGAGCTTATCTACAGTTGCCAAGAGTGCTATGACCCCAGCCAAAGGGCAGTCATTAGCCCCACAGGCCTAGTCCTGTTTCAGATCACTCCAGAGAGTATAAATCAGATGCTGCATTTCCATACAGCCAAGAAATTGACCCCTCTTTCCATGCAAGATTTGATAAAGAGAGGAAATAACCTGTCTAATGACCAGATTGTGAAGATTAACCAGCTATTTGTCACACCTAGCTCTGAAGCAGTCAGAACCCCTCCCATTGGGTACCAATACCTGAATGAGTTGGGCAGGATGATGGTGGACTTGATTGGATATGTCCTGGGATTCAGAGGACTGGAAGATGTAGATGACAGCATATTGGCCATGCTGTCCATATTTGCCCCGGGTAAGCCTCCAGCGATCCACTATGATTATGCATCTTATATAGCTGAGAAGATCCATGACCAGTTCATGAATTTGAAGAGGGAGAGGCTGTTCAGATACACCTCCTACATATACCATCTGTTCTTGTTCAACCAGCCAGCTACCTTCTCTGTCCCTTTGAGGCCACTCAACGCCCAAGGAACCCCAAGATCAGTTGTTTTTTGGACCCCTGTGTTCCATTGTACCTCAGTATCACCTTATACATACTGTGAGTTTATTGATTTATTTGTTCATCCAGCCCTAACAGTGCTGCAAGGTGCCCCTCCTCCTAGACTGACCGATGACATGAAGAGAATTCTTCATTTGAACAAGCTTTACAACATCGGCAACTGGTACTTCTACCAGAATCACACAGTCATTAGGGTGTATGGATGTGAATTAAATCCATTTAGGCTGCCAAGGTACGTTCCCATGAGACTGTTTGCCTTAGAATATTTCAGGCAATTTGGGAACTCAGATTACCTACACTTTCAGAGTAGAAACAAGAAATCACAGTTGAAGGTGAGAAATCAGCTAGGTCCCTTCTTATACAACAGGAAGGAGGAAGGCTGGAAAGAGGCAGACAGGATCCTGGAAGGACTCCAGTTGAAAACTAGTTTTGAGTGGATTCCATATGACCCTAACCACTCTATTTCCCTCAGGAGGATCAGGTATAAGTTAGGCAACTATGCTCATGCAAGATTACCTGAAATTGAAAAATATGCAAATGCACCAGATTGGGAAGAGGGCACATTAGTAGAGCAAATGACTAATGAAGAAATACTTGAGCAAGAGGCTAGAAATGTCCAAAAACAAGCTGACTTGGAAACTTGTGGACAGGTGCCTATTTCCTACAGGAGGCAAATTGGGGCAGCCACCACAACACCAGCAACACAACAGCGAACTGCCGAGCAGACAACCCAAGCAGCAAGCAAGGACAAAGGCAAACAGGTGGAACAACCACCTATATTAACAGAAGAACAGGTTGACACCTTGCTACAGCAGCAAGAAGAAATGGAAGAACGGGAGTTGGGGCAGCAACAAGATAAACCACAAACTAGTGGGCAGCAGCCATTACAGCAAGATAAAGAGACAGATTTGCCCGGTTCTACAGAACAGCAGCCCCAAACAGAGTTGTCTCCAAGAACAGACATCAATGTGGACAGCTCAGTCCTCCAAACACCTCAGAAGGAGGACTTAACCAGAAAGAGAGAGAGAGAGACTCCCCAGACTTCATCCTTTATCAGAGGAGAGAAGAGACAAAGATTGAATGACTCCCAAGAGGAGGACATAGCAGTAAGGCAGGCCATGGGCATGGGCCCACCCAGTGGAGAACTCTCGGCCAGCTCATCTCAAAGAGGACCAGATATGACAATGGGAGGAGAGGTCAGCTCTTCTGGCCAGCATAGAGAGGGGCACTCAAGTATAAAGCAGCAGTTCATAGAAATCAAGAGAAGGAGTGATCCCATAAAAGTGCAACTCTATGATCACTTGTTAAAACTAGCTCCCAGCAACCAGCAGAGACTAATGTCTGCTTTTGATGTGAGTGAGGGAAAAATGATAATGAGCCATTTCATGCCCACAACTCTACATCCCCAGTCCACCTCAGACTATTTAAGAACCAATATGGAGGTTCTGGCTAAAGATATTCACCCCATGGATAAGATAGAGTTACACAAACAAACGGGTGAAATGGTGTATGCCTCCCTGGCAGATGAGACACTGGAAAATTACAAGTTAAAGAGCAGCCTAGACAATACATCATCCCAGCTAGAATTGGAACGAGCATCCTCACAGGCCAAGGACAACAGGATCAAATCCTTGGAGGAGGTAATAATAGATATTGGACATGATCCCAAGGATGTCAAAGGCATCCAAGAACTGCTGAAAATAAGGGATGCAGACATGGCAGCCCTAAGAAAGAAAATCAAACTCCCGGCCACCATCCATCCACAAACAGATGAAGTTGCCCAGCAACGGCAAGAAAAAGATACCACAGACCTGCTGGTATCCTTATACAAAGAGCTGGTTAGGACTCAAGACCAGCTAGGACAAACTGAAGCTGCAAAGGCAGCACTACAAGAAGCCATGAAACAGAAAGGGGAAGGTCAATCCTCCCAGCCTCCTCCATTAATAATAAATCTTGAGGAAGCACCTCCGATCATCACTCCTCCTCCTCAGCAAACAGGAGCTACAGCACCATCCACAGCCCCCACAACAACATCAGAGCAAGCTGCTAGCTTAGACATGCAGAAGCTACAAGCAGAGATCCGAGCTATGGAAGCTCAAATGAAAGAGCTGGATGGGCTCAAACAGAACTTGGCTAATGTTAATGAGAAATTTGATAAAAGCAAACAAAATGAGGCAGCCAAGGAGAGAGAGGTGAAAACCCTTAAGAGAAGGATTGCTGAGCTGGAAAAAGAGCTTGCATTGGAAAAGGTAACTGCTCAGATGAAAGCAGTATTATGGAGCAACATTGGAAGATCCATTGCCAACCAGTGGAAATATATTGAGACTATGGATGAGCAAATGGTGCTCATCACCAAAGCAAACAAGGAGATACAGAGAGCCAGAGCAAGCCTTGGACACATGCCAGAAGCAGCTACCAGGATGATCAATATCCTGAATTACAAGACCAGCACTCAATTGGCTACCATGGGAATCAACAACAGGACAGAAACAATTGCCATAGCCAAGAGAGTTGTTACATTGAGAAACTTGGTTGGAACCCTGGAGAGGAGAACACAGGACATGCAGACAGAAATTAACAAATTCCTGGAGAAATTTGTAACACTGCAGAACAGAGGCCTCCCCAACATTTTGAGCAGCGTGGGAAGACTGCTCACCCTGGACAACTATAACAAGAGAATTGATGCCCATGCAGTAGCAGAGATTGCAAAATCTCCCAGCACTTCAGCAGACACAGGGCCAGCCACAGGGCAAATGGTGTATGACAGGGTGGAAAACCTGTTTTTTCTCATGAATGAGATAGAGCATCTGTTTGATACACCACCCAATTTCTTCAAATTCACAGAAGCAGATGAGACTCTAGGCGCAATTTTGGCACATCAACTGCCCACACAGGATGTCTGGAGGCATTTGACCCAGACAATTTTGACAGGCCAGAACCAATAGCGCAGAAGGAAAAAGGCAGACACGCGCAGTGGCAATTTTGGGAATTAAAATTTACAGAAAAAGCAGAGGCTGAGCCAACTCAGCCAGACCAGTCACTCACCACCAGCAGCAGTCAAAGTCACAGCTGACAGGTCCGAGACATAGTGTACCAGCCTACAGTCGGGTTTTCTATGCATTAACTCCAAATATTCAGACCGACTTAGCTATTCTTATAAAGCTAAATATCTTCTGACAGAGCATTAAAATGCCTGTACTGTGTATTAAATGTGTAATAAATTTTTGACATAATATCTTAAAGAGTTGGTGAGAATGTAAAGACTGAGATAACGCAGAACTCAGATATTTCTGTAGACCACCGCTAGTATATATACACCCTTCACAGATGCTGAAGGGGTTGCTGGAATTTTCTCTTGGATAACTTCCATCTGCTGTAATATTTTCAGAGAATTAATACAAAGGAGGAATGGAACTTCCAGAAGTTTGGTGTATTTGATGTCTTGTGGTGAAGGATGCATGTTACAGGATTCCATGGGTGTTGCATAAAACTATAAGTATTCACAAATCTCTTTGTCATGTGTTTTGAGTCTTTTGTTCTCTTTGTTGTTCTAATGTTTTACACTTGATAGCAAGGTGAAAGGATAGTACCAGGATTTAACCATGTTTACCCTGGACTCAAACTGAGCTATTATATATGTTTTCCTCATATACAGTGAAAGAATTGTAATTCTTAGTTGCTGCAATTCGAAACTGTATTTTTATTGTAACAGTCATTTTCAGGGATTCAACTATTGCCCCTGTGACCTCTGTTTTCTCGTGTCTCCTGTCATTACCCAAAAAATATGTTTTAATGAAGCACTCAAAAGGCCCTGTACGTTCCATCCTTCATCTTATAGTTTCAAACACACCAAGCCACAGACTCCATTGCCCAATGATATTCAACATATCTGAAAACTACATCACTAAAGTCTAAGGGAATTACATCAACCGAAACACAAACATAACCTGTACTCAATACCTAGCCTAAAACACCATCACTGTAGATATAAATCATAAAGAGAGAGCCCTCTCTGATCACTGTTTGGCTAGAAACAGTGATTAAAAGATTGGTTAGTGGTTACCCCGGCCGTATTCCCTTGGGAGTCATAGGGAACAACCTGGGTGTTAACATAATTGGCGACTCCGCTGGGGATAAGACTATTCAATCACTATCTATCTTCCAAAGCTTTCATCAAGCCTGAAGCTAGCCAAGACATCTTAGGACTGTTTCTCTAATACAGGGGCAGTCTTAGGGAAGAGCTAACTAGGGAAACTTATCCTAGCCTTGAAACATATATAGTCATTCCAGAGTTCTTATTTTGCCCTTGTAAATACAAAACTTCTGTATAAAGTTCTGAAAGAACACTTAGAAGCTGGCTCCTAAAAGAAACCCAAGGCATACTAGGGCACACCCTGACCCTGATCAACCCATCATTGTTGATAACCCAAATATCATCCCAAAGAACATAAGGAAACAACACAAGCAGGATAAACCTGCTGATTCAGATATAAGGTCAGACCAACCCATCCTCATTCCCACTCCTTGCAAAGTCCTTTTTCGTTCCACACCCAACTCCCCTAGTTCATCTTCAACCCCTCAAAGTCCTACCTTTCCATCTTCACCATCTGCACATACTCACTCAACCAGTTCTCCACTTGTTACCCATCCTATTAACCCCAGTACACCTGTAATCCCAGTTGTCCCATTTGTTCCTATCAACCCTATTAACCCTATAAACATGGCTAACAGATATGCACCATTGCAGATTCCAGCCAATGCTCCGGCTCTACCCCAAGACTACCAAACTAGACTCTCATTTTTTGACTCCCATGGCCCTTTGACAGCCATCCAGCATGCTAAAAAGATGCAAGACCACTTTGAGACCTATGAAATAGATGATGACAGTGTTAGAATGAGAATTTTTGTCCAGAGCCTAACTGGGGATGTCAGAACTTGGTTTAGATCCTTGAATGCAAATTCCATTGCAACCTCTGAAGTTCTATACCAGGAATTTACCAACAGATGGGAGAAAAAGAGAGATCCACACCATATACTTGGTGAATATAACACTATTAAAAGAGGTCCCCAAGAAACGGTGTTGGAATATTGTGCTAGGTTTAACAACATATACAATGCTATTCCCCAGAACTTAAGGCCCCCTCCTGATTTGGCCCTTTATAACTTCCCTGATGGTTTTGACTCTGATATGGCCTATCAGTTGAGAGAAAGAGACCCTCCAACCCTTGCAGAAGCCCAAAGAGTTGCAGTCACTGTAGAGGCCAACCTAATTGCCAAAAGAAACAGGGCAAAGCTGGAAAAGAAGGTTGGTTTCAAGGAAGAGCCCTCGGGCTTTGATCAGAAGTTGGATGCAATACTAAACAGCATGAAAAGACTAGGTGAGAGAGTGGAATCAGTAGAAAGAAAGTCATCATGGGAAGCACCACAAAACAATACTCCTAGAAACCCAAATTTTAGGAGAACACAGAACCCCAATATAGGAAAAACAGGTGCTGACCAAGATATCAGACCACCTTTTCAAGAAAATTATGCAGAAACTTCCTCGGCTAATCAGCTCAATGAAGATCCTGAGATCAATTTAATAGGTCTGGATGGTAAAAGCCATGTTTTCCTAACACAAGAAGACCATGATGAGGATGAAAACAAAACATTCCAAACACAATCAGGAGAATCCTTTGACTTTAAACAAGGATATGATACTGCTGTCTATGAAGTCCATAAGCAGTACAAACTAAGAAGTCGGACTGTAAATGCAAATCAGCCTGAAAAGGTAAAGGAGAAACAGCAATCTAAAGAAGCCTCAGTCACTGAACCTAATGACAAAACAAACTTGCCTGCAAAGGAAGTAGTGGTTGAGGAGGTCACTGAATTACTGTCCACACCACAAGAGCCCACAGCAACATCATCCTCTCACCCAAATCCGAACATCACCCCTCAAGACATGGGCATGGGGGGCAGGTTCCAAAATCAAGATGAAATCCAACAAGAAGATTCATTGAACAAGGAAAGGACTACTGTCCGTGACCCTAAAATTCAGGTGGATAAACCCTTTGACCTAGGAACAGAGATTGGCAAGTTAAAGATAGCAATTCCCCTTTTAGAGCTAGCCAAGCATGACATATATAAGCAACAGATCAAGAAATCCCTTCAGCTCACCAACAACAAAGATGATGTAAATGTGCTAGATGACACTCCAGAATTACTGTTTGGTCCAGAGGTAGATGGAAAAACAGTAGTCACAGGGGTTTTACCTTTTTATGTCAGCTTACACGTTCATGATAAAATACTGCACAATGCAATGTTTGACTCAGGTGCATCTCACAACCTCATGCCAAAAGCAGTCATGGAAAGATTAAATTTGGATATAACAAGACCATACAAAGACCTGTTTTCTTTTGATTCTAGTCAAGTAAAATGCTTGGGCCTGATTAAGGATTTATGTGTGTCCCTGGTTCAATTTCCCAACAAAACCATTTTAATGGATGTTGTTGTTGCTGATATCCCACCCAAATATGGAATGCTCTTATCAAGATCATGGGGAGCCAAGCTCCAAGGCTCCCTGCAATTAGACATGTCATATGCAACCATCTCTGTCTTTGGACAACCCAAGAGACTTTATAGGGAAACACTCATGAAATACATGGTCAGCAGTGAAGAAAAGCCTCAAAATTTTCCAATATATGCTGTCCATTCGGACATAGACTCCTTCATCCTTTTCAATGACAGCACAAATTCCTTAAGCAATAACATTAAGACCGAAACACCCATACAAGAACAAAACATCCATCAAACAAGTGGCACCTGCCAAAATTTAATCAGCCCAACAATACCCATTCACCCTCCTTTAGTTGTCAAAAATTGTCAAACAAATGATGAAATTATCCTAGGAGACAAATGGGAAAAGAAACCTCAACTCATGCTCACATGGCCATCCCGTGAGAAGAATTTAAGATCCCCTGACCAGCAAGATAGTCTGTGGGTCCTAGAGTTTGATGGCTCAGTTAACAAGTTAGGGGCAGGAGCTGGAGTATGGATACATAACAAAGAGAAAGCCTGTGCACAAGGCAGGGCATATAGACTGAACTTTAAATGCACTAACAACATGGCAGAATATGAAGCTCTGCTACTAGGTCTCAAGATTGCAAAATCATTACAAGCACATAGCCTCTCAATCATGGGGGACTCTGATCTAGTAATTCAACAAGTAAAAGGGGATTTTGTCACCAATGACAAAAGATTAAGGTCCTACAGGTCTGCTGTAATTGAAATACTAGAAACTTTCTCCGAGTTTGTTCTCACAAAGATTCCAAGGGGCCACAATCTCCATGCTCACAGCTTGGCAACATTTGCCAGCACCTTCAAATTCCCACTACAACCCAACAATTGTTTCACAGCAGAAGTCAAATATAGGCCTTCTATTCCAAACAATGTCAAAGAATGGCAAGTATTTGAGAATGATAGGCAAATAAACAACTTTTTAACTTTGCAACAAGAGTTTACAGGATTAAATATTGACCTTGAGACAGCAAGTCAATCTCAAATTGTTGATGGAGCAAGTCAATCACAATTACAGTTTCAACAATCTGCTCACCCAATGTCACTTAGGACAGCAAAACAACTGCTCAGCCCAACCATTTTCAACAATGAAAACATTCAACAAATTAAACAAATGGACTGTGAAGAGATGAGTAACATTGAAACTGAAATCATACAACTCAAAGACAACTTCCTCCCAGTGGGCCTTACCCCATTAGAGGATATTTTTGACTCAAATGACATCCCTAGGAAGCCAAAGATGCAGCCATTAGATGCAAGAGTTGAAGAATGTAATATTGGCACTATGGAAAAGCCTAAGATAGTCAAGCTGTCCGCCTCGTTGCCCCCCGATCAAAAGCCCAAATATGTTGATCTCTTTAAAGAATTCCAAGATGTCTTTGCCTGGGGTTATGAAGACTTGAAGTCTTATGATACCTCTGTTATACAGCACACCATTCCCCTCAAGCCTAATCAAAAACCATTCAAACAAAAATTGAGAAGAATCAATCCTGTGCTTCTTCCTTCCATTGAAAAGGAATTACAAAAAATGTTCAAAGCTGGGATCATAGCACCAATCAGGTTTTCTGAGTGGATTTCAAATTTGGTCCCTACAAGAAAGAAAACTGGTGAGATCAGACTTTGTGTAGACTTAAGGAATTTGAACCTAGTATCACTCAAAGACAACTATCCCTTACCCAAAATGGACCACATCCTCCAAAGAGTAGTAGGAGCCTCAAGGATATCACTGCTTGACGGGTTCTCAGGCTTCAATCAAATTTTAGTGCACCCTGATGATCAAGACAAAACTGCATTTACTACCCCATGGGGTACTTTCAAGTATGTGAAAATGCCCTTTGGATTGAAAAATGCAGGGGCAACATTTCAGAGAGCAATGGACATTGCTTTTGTAAAAGAAATTCGTGATTTCTTGGTCATTTACTTAGATGATCTCACACCCTTCTCAAAATCTGACCAAGAACACTTGAAACATCTGAGACAAATCTTCATAACATGCAGGAAATATGGTATTTCCTTAAACCCCAAGAAGTCTTTATTTGGTTTGGAAGAAGGGAAACTTCTAGGACACATTATTTTGAAAGATGGCATAAGAATTGATCCAGATAGGATACAAGCTATCCTACAAATGCCTCACCCAAGGAATGTCAAAGAGCTTCAAGGATTCTTGGGAAAAATCAACTTTTTGAGAAGGTTTATCCCAAATTTAGCAGAATTGATCAGACTACTAAACAATATGCTAAAGAAAGACTCAAAGGTCAAGTGGACTGTGGAAGCAAAGAAAGCCTTTGAAAGCATAAAACTGGCTTTAACCCAAACCCCGGTATTAACTAATCCTCAGTTTGACAGAGACTTCGTCATTTTCTCCTTTGCCTCCCAACACACTATTGCTGCTGTTTTATTGCAGAAAGATGACCAAGGGAATGAAAAGCCCATTGCTTTTTTCAGCAGAGCTCTTAGGGATGCCCCCCTAAAGTACCAAATAATGGAGAAACAAGCCTATGCCTTGATCAAAGCCATCAAAGACTTTAGGATTTACATCCTTTACTCCCATGTTGTAGCTTATGTACCAAGTCCTATTGTCAAAGACATTCTCACACAAGAAAACTTAGAGGGAAGGAGAGGAAAATGGATTGCAAACATACTTGAATTTGACATTGAAATAAAGCCTACAAAGTTGATAAAAGGGCAAGGTTTGGCTAAGTTAATGACAGAATCAAATTTCCAAGCCTTAGATATCAACCAACTGGACAGTGAAACAGAGCTGGCGACTCCAAAGATCAACGTAGCCTTTGAACAATCTCCATGGTACTCTGATATCTGTTATGTGTTACAAAACCTGTGTGCTCCCCCAGGACTGTCCAGAACTAAGTCTAGGTTCCTAAAAATGAAAACATCCAAATTTTGTGTGTTAGATGAGAATCTACTCTGGAAAAACCATGAAGGTATTTTGCTGCACTGTCTTCTTGAGAATGAAACTGATAAAATTATGCAAGAATTCCATGCTGGAGACTGTGGTGGACATTTGTACTGGAAGTCCACTGTGGACAAAATATTAAGGGCCGGTTATTACTGGCCCACCATGTTCTCAGATGTGAAGAAATTCACAACATCATGCCACAAGTGCCAGCTGTTTGAAGGCAGAAGACAGTTGCTGCCACTTCCTTTGAGGCCCATTTCAACAGAAAGACCTTTTCAACAATGGGGCTTGGATTTCATTGGAGAGATTCATCCCTCATCTTCAGGACAACACAGATGGATTCTAACAGCAACAGACTACTTCACCAAGTGGATTGAAGCTGCCCCATGCAGACAAGCAAATGATTCAGTGATCATTCAATTTTTGAAAACAATATACTGGCTAGATTTGGCTGCCCAGAAAAGATAATAACAGACAATGCTGCTGCCTTCAAATCCAAGAAAATGATAAATTTCTGTCATAAATTTCACATTACTTTGGGCCATTCTACAGCTTACTATCCTCAGGGAAATGGTCTTGCTGAATCATCAAACAAAAGTTTGATAAACATCATAAAGAAAGTGCTAGAAGAGAACAAAAAGAACTGGCACAAAAAGCTAGTAAATGCTTTATGGGCAGACAGATTAACCACCAAAAGATCAATTGGGACCAGCCCATATGAGTTAGTTTATGGATTAGAGGCCAGATTTCCTTCATCACTAGGTGTGCCAGTTATGAAACTTCTACAAGAAAGTCAAGCAGAGCCAAATGATATGCAAAGAAGGATCAACCAGATAATCTGTTTGCAGCAGACCAGAGAACAAGTTTTCAGCAGAGTGCAAATACTACAGGAAAAACTTAAAAAGGCCTTTGACAGAAGAACCAAAGCAGAAGATTTCAATATGGGAGACAAAGTTCTAAAGTGGGATGCAAGAAGAGAAGAGAAAGGGAAACATGGGAAATTTGATTCTTTGTGGAAAGGACCATTTGCTGTCCAAGCAGTGCAAGGTAATAACACTTATTTCCTTAAAAGTTTGACTGTAACTGAACTGGATGAAGGTCCTGTCAATGGCAGGATGCTGAAGCACTATTATGATGGTCCACTATGATAAGGATCCAAAGGTTCATTGTATATATTCAGGCCTATATATGTTTTCTATTTTTAGTTTGTAAGAAGAGGTTTTCCAAGTGCTGCACCTAGCAGCAATAGGCACATAGAACCAGAGGTTCCCCATCAAAAAAGCACACAATTTTGACAGGTTACATGTATCAGAGCTCAAAGATTAAGATGGACAATCGAGCAACAAGGCAATCTGACCTGCTGTTCTTGGTCTTTCAAAAGAAAAACCATCCCCATGTGGAGCCACTGTTGGATACCTATAGTAATAGGTTTCATATTTCATGATTGATTATTGAAAATCCAAATATGCTCTGCTTTGTTACTACAAAGATCCCATATTTCCAGGAAATCAGAGGTGTATGAAATACTTCAAATATTGAGGACCTTATTACAAATTTTGTGGATGATTCAACAGTTCAAGCTGGATCATGCCATGTTTCAATTTTGAGTTATAGAATAGAGAAAGAAGTCTGTCCAAACAGCTTAATCTTGGCAGATAAGTAGTTCAGGTAGAGAAACAAAGGTTCCCAAAAGCCTAATCTGGGACCTTGGAAGAGATAAGGGTAGAAGCAGATAGAGTAAAAAAGGAAAAAGCCAAAGAAAAGAAAAGGCAATTGAGGGTTGCAAGTCTAAGTGCCCCTCCAAGAAGAAACTAAAAAATGTTAGGTGAAATAGTTGGGTAGGCAGTTGTGGTTGCAGAAAGGACAGGTTCACCATTACATAGTTGTCAAAGATATTTTGCCAAGGCAATGGACATATCAGCAAAAAAGGTGGTGAATTTCATGGATTCACAGCAGAGAGCATCACTAACTTCACTTTTTCCCCTCTACTCCATCATTAACATCCCCTTTCTCAAAGATTCCCCTCCTTCACTTTACTAACTCCTAAATCTACTATTTAACTCCCTTATTCTACCCCTTGCCCTAATAGTAATAACACTAAGGTGTATAAAGCCCTAAATGTTATATATTCCCTCCCCTAGGCATAATAGCCGAGAAATCTGCAAAGAGGGATCATAGTGGCATCTGGCCACCATGGTGAACCTATCTCCGATACTCTCCCTTTGCTGCAGATCATTTCCCCTCAAAAAATACCTTTGCATGGGTAAAAACCCCTCTCTAAACCCCTCTAGCCCACAAACCCTCCGCAAACCTTATAAAAGGCAAAATTCCGCCTTCAGCACGCCCCCAAATGCAAGCGCGGGTGGTCAGAAGTTGAAACATTTGAAAACCATGTCAAAAAACCCACAAACAGTTAATATTTCCGCCGTCCTATCCGCCGTGCACCTTACACCTCCGCCAGCCGTCGGATCAAGCCTTCCAGATCCGACGGCCCACAACAATATCGGAGCGCTATCCACGTCCGCACGTTAACTCCCGAGAACATGACGTTGCGCCTCGTCACTCCTCCGCCACGCGTCGCCCGATGGACCATCTCGGAGCTCCCTCTGACACCCTGGGCGCCGTACTCTAACCGCCCCGAGAAACCGTGACGGTTAGAGCCTTAACCATGACCGTCACGGTTTCACCTCCGCCCGTCCCCGTTGACCTGTCTGCCACGTCTCGTACCCGCCTCCACCACGCGTCCAGCTCACCGCTGACTGGACTGCCACCTCACCCCCGTTGACCTGTCGTCTTCCGCCACGTCCTCCCCGATGACGTCAGCTGACGTCACATCACCGTGACCCACCAATGACGTCATGCTGACGTCATCGTAAAAAAAAGCGCCAAATGGGTAAAAATCTCATATTAACCAAATTTCACGCGTTTTTTCACCATTTCATCGTTTTGTCTGCTGAACTCTCTGTTTAACCGTTTCTGCCCGGATTTCCGCCAACCTGTAAATTCAACAAAGGCGACCACTCCAGCAACTGCAGTACACCTTATCACGACTTCTGCACGTCAAGTTACAGGTATTTACCCTGCCCTGCCCTCCATACGACCTGCATTCTGCTCTAAACTGCTCACAGGCATAATAGGACCGTAAAACAGACTTTTTCACCGCTAGAACCGGGTTATACCTCCACCATTGTCTCTGTGAAGTCCAAAAATTCCCTGCAGAGTTGTAACAAACTGCAATTCATCTGAAAACCCCTCGTCCTGCGTTTTCTCGGCTAATGCCCCGCTGAATACCTCTGAATTACTACCAGGAGCTAAATTGGGCCCCAAAAGAGTCTCTGTAACCAATTACCAGCAGTATTTCAATTTCTAGCTGGTAAATTCCCCTCTGACAGTTCAGAAAATCAAGTTTTTACCACAGAGGGCAATCTGCAGTCTGTCTTTGCCAACTCACTTGTCAAATTGCATTAGTTTATCCCTTCACAAGCTATGGAGACTCCCATTGCTCTCAATATTAAGCCTATCAATGCCCCCCACCAAGAATTAGCATGGAAGCCCCTGGGAGACATGGATTACCAGATGTTGGACTGGTTTCCTATGGGAACTAAGTATAATATCCAGATGTTAAATGAACTGAGAGCCCAGCACATGAGTGGAGCAGATATCCTGGGAATTTGGGAATCAAATTTGCCCATATACAACCTTCCCCAAGTTAATCCCATGCCAGAGCTTATCTACAGTTGCCAAGAGTGCTATGACCCCAGCCAAAGGGCAGTCATTAGCCCCACAGGCCTAGTCCTGTTTCAGATCACTCCAGAGAGTATAAATCAGATGCTGCATTTCCATACAGCCAAGAAATTGACCCCTCTTTCCATGCAAGATTTGATAAAGAGAGGAAATAACCTGTCTAATGACCAGATTGTGAAGATTAACCAGCTATTTGTCACACCTAGCTCTGAAGCAGTCAGAACCCCTCCCATTGGGTACCAATACCTGAATGAGTTGGGCAGGATGATGGTGGACTTGATTGGATATGTCCTGGGATTCAGAGGACTGGAAGATGTAGATGACAGCATATTGGCCATGCTGTCCATATTTGCCCCGGGTAAGCCTCCAGCTATCCACTATGATTATGCAACTTATATAGCTGAGAAGATTCATGACCAGTTCATGAATTTGAAGAGGGAGAGGCTGTTCAGATACACCTCCTACATATACCATCTGTTCTTGTTCAACCAGCCAGCTACCTTCTCTGTCCCTTTGAGGCCACTCAACGCCCAAGGAACCCCAAGATCAGTTGTTTTTTGGACCCCTGTGTTCCATTGTACCTCAGTATCACCTTATACATACTGTGAGTTTATTGATTTATTTGTTCATCCAGCCCTAACAGTGCTGCAAGGTGCCCCTCCTCCTAGACTGACCGATGACATGAAGAGAATTCTTCATTTGAACAAGCTTTACAACATCGGCAACTGGTACTTCTACCAGAATCACACAGTCATTAGGGTGTATGGATGTGAATTAAATCCATTTAGGCTGCCAAGGTACGTTCCCATGAGACTGTTTGCCTTAGAATATTTCAGGCAATTTGGGAACTCAGATTACCTACACTTTCAGAGTAGAAACAAGAAATCACAGTTGAAAGTGAGAAATCAGCTAGGTCCCTTCTTATACAACAGGAAGGAGGAAGGCTGGAAAGAGGCAGACAGGATCCTGGAAGGACTCCAGTTGAAAACTAGTTTTGAGTGGATTCCATATGACCCTAACCACTCTATTTCCCTCAGGAGGATCAGGTATAAGTTAGGCAACTATGCTCATGCAAGATTACCTGAAATTGAAAAATATGCAAATGCACCAGATTGGGAAGAGGGCACATTAGTAGAGCAAATGACTAATGAAGAAATACTTGAGCAAGAGGCTAGAAATGTCCAAAAACAAGCTGACTTGGAAACTTGTGGACAGGTGCCTATTTCCTACAGGAGGCAAATTGGGGCAGCCACCACAACACCAGCAACACAACAGCGAACTGCCGAGCAGACAACCCAAGCAGCAAGCAAGGACAAAGGCAAACAGGTGGAACAACCACCTATATTAACAGAAGAACAGGTTGACACCTTGCTACAGCAGCAAGAAGAAATGGAAGAACGGGAGTTGGGGCAGCAACAAGATAAACCACAAACTAGTGGGCAGCAGCCATTACAGCAAGATAAAGAGACAGATTTGCCCGGTTCTACAGAACAGCAGCCCCAAACAGAGTTGTCTCCAAGAACAGACATCAATGTGGACAGCTCAGTCCTCCAAACACCTCAGAAGGAGGACTTAACCAGAAAGAGAGAGAGAGAGACTCCCCAGACTTCATCCTTTATCAGAGGAGAGAAGAGACAAAGATTGAATGACTCCCAAGAGGAGGACATAGCAGTAAGGCAGGCCATGGGCATGGGCCCACCCAGTGGAGAACTCTCGGCCAGCTCATCTCAAAGAGGACCAGATATGACAATGGGAGGAGAGGTCAGCTCTTCTGGCCAGCATAGAGAGGGGCACTCAAGTATAAAGCAGCAGTTCATAGAAATCAAGAGAAGGAGTGATCCCATAAAAGTGCAACTCTATGATCACTTGTTAAAACTAGCTCCCAGCAACCAGCAGAGACTAATGTCTGCTTTTGATGTGAGTGAGGGAAAAATGATAATGAGCCATTTCATGCCCACAACTCTACATCCCCAGTCCACCTCAGACTATTTAAGAACCAATATGGAGGTTCTGGCTAAAGATATTCACCCCATGGATAAGATAGAGTTACACAAACAAACGGGTGAAATGGTGTATGCCTCCCTGGCAGATGAGACACTGGAAAATTACAAGTTAAAGAGCAGCCTAGACAATACATCATCCCAGCTAGAATTGGAACGAGCATCCTCACAGGCCAAGGACAACAGGATCAAATCCTTGGAGGAGGTAATCATAGATATTGGACATGATCCCAAGGATGTCAAAGGCATCCAAGAACTGCTGAAAATAAGGGATGCAGACATGGCAGCCCTAAGAAAGAAAATCAAACTCCCGGCCACCATCCATCCACAAACAGATGAAGTTGCCCAGCAACGGCAAGAAAAAGATACCACAGACCTGCTGGTATCCTTATACAAAGAGCTGGTTAGGACTCAAGACCAGCTAGGACAAACTGAAGCTGCAAAGGCAGCACTACAAGAAGCCATGAAACAGAAAGGGGAAGGTCAATCCTCCCAGCCTCCTCCATTAATAATAAATCTTGAGGAAGCACCTCCGATCATCACTCCTCCTCCTCAGCAAACAGGAGCTACAGCACCATCCACAGCCCCCACAACAACATCAGAGCAAGCTGCTAGCTTAGACATGCAGAAGCTACAAGCAGAGATCCGAGCTATGGAAGCTCAAATGAAAGAGCTGGATGGGCTCAAACAGAACTTGGCTAATGTTAATGAGAAATTTGATAAAAGCAAACAAAATGAGGCAGCCAAGGAGAGAGAGGTGAAAACCCTTAAGAGAAGGATTGCTGAGCTGGAAAAAGAGCTTGCATTGGAAAAGGTAACTGCTCAGATGAAAGCAGTATTATGGAGCAACATTGGAAGATCCATTGCCAACCAGTGGCAATATATTGAGACTATGGATGAGCAAATGGTGCTCATCACCAAAGCAAACAAGGAGATACAGAGAGCCAGGGCAAGCCTTGGACACATGCCAGAAGCAGCTACCAGGATGATCAATATCCTGAATTACAAGACCAGCACTCAATTGGCTACCATGGGAATCAACAACAGGACAGAAACAATTGCCATAGCCAAGAGAGTTGTTACATTGAGGAGCTTAGTTGGAACCCTGGAGAGGAGAACACAGGACATGCAGACAGAAATTAACAAATTCCTGGAGAAATTTGTAACACTGCAGAACAGAGGCCTCCCCAACATTTTGAGCAGCGTGGGAAGACTGCTCACCCTGGACAACTATAACAAGAGAATTGATGCCCATGCAGTAGCAGAGATTGCAAAATCTCCCAGCACTTCAGCAGACACAGGGCCAGCCACAGGGCAAATGGTGTATGACAGGGTGGAAAACCTGTTTTTTCTCATGAATGAGATAGAGCATCTGTTTGATACACCACCCAATTTCTTCAAATTCACAGAAGCAGATGAGACTCTAGGCGCAATTTTGGCACATCAACTGCCCACACAGGATGTCTGGAGGCATTTGACCCAGACAATTTTGACAGGCCAGAACCAATAGCGCAGAAGGAAAAAGGCAGACACGCGCAGTGGCAATTTTGGGAATTAAAATTTACAGAAAAAGCAGAGGCTGAGCCAACTCAGCCAGACCAGTCACTCACCACCAGCAGCAGTCAAAGTCACAGCTGACAGGTCCGAGACATAGTGTACCAGCCTACAGTCGGGTTTTCTATGCATTAACTCCAAATATTCAGACCGACTTAGCTATTCTTATAAAGCTAAATATCTTCTGACAGAGCATTAAAATGCCTGTACTGTGTATTAAATGTGTAATAAATTTTTGACATAATATCTTAAAGAGTTGGTGAGAATGTAAAGACTGAGATAACGCAGAACTCAGATATTTCTGTAGACCACCGCTAGTATATATACACCCTTCACAGATGCTGAAGGGGTTGCTGGAATTTTCTCTTGGATAACTTCCATCTGCTGTAATATTTTCAGAGAATTAATACAAAGGAGGAATGGAACTTCCAGAAGTTTGGTGTATTTGATGTCTTGTGGTGAAGGATGCATGTTACAGGATTCCATGGGTGTTGCATAAAACTATAAGTATTCACAAATCTCTTTGTCATGTGTTTTGAGTCTTTTGTTCTCTTTGTTGTTCTAATGTTTTACACTTGATAGCAAGGTGAAAGGATAGTACCAGGATTTAACCATGTTTACCCTGGACTCAAACTGAGCTATTATATATGTTTTCCTCATATACAGTGAAAGAATTGTAATTCTTAGTTGCTGCAATTCGAAACTGTATTTTTATTGTAACAGTCATTTTCAGGGATTCAACTATTGCCCCTGTGACCTCTGTTTTCTCGTGTCTCCTGTCATTACCCAAAAAATATGTTTTAATGAAGCACTCAAAAGGCCCTGTACGTTCCATCCTTCATCTTACAGTTTCAAACACACCAAGCCACAGACTCCATTGCCCAATGATATTCAACATATCTGAAAACTACATCACTAAAGTCTAAGGGAATTACATCAACCGAAACACAAACATAACCTGTACTCAATACCTAGCCTAAAACACCATCACTGTAGATATAAATCATAAAGAGAGAGCCCTCTCTGATCACTGTTTGGCTAGAAACAGTGATTAAAAGATTGGTTAGTGGTTACCCCGGCCGTATTCCCTTGGGAGTCATAGGGAACAACCTGGGTGTTAACACCCACCATTTAAGCATAATACCTCTTTAGGTAAAGTCCATTTCTGGGTTTATCCAAAGAGTCCCCATCAAAATCTACTAGCTCATAAGCCCCTTTTGCTAGCTTTCACTTTACAATATAGGGTCCATGCCACATAGGAACGAATTTTCCAGCACCTAGCTTATCGTTAGCTTGATCATATAAGAGCACTAGGTCTCCCTCCGAAACATTTCGAGGGGTCACATTTCTATCATACTGAGCTTTCATTCGCTTCGCGTGAGTCTCGATTGCTCATGTAGCATCACGTCGAGTCTCATATAATTTATCTAAGTACAATAAACGTTTCTCCTCTTCGGAAGTAGCTGGAAGTAATTCGACAGCCATTTGAAGTGATGGGATTTCACATTCAATGGGTAACACTGCTTCTAAGCCATAAACTAGCTGGAAAGGAGTGAACCCTGTTGAGGTTTTTACTGAGGTTCGGTATGCCCATAGCGTCGAAAATAACATGTTGTGCCAATTCGACCGATGAATACCAATGGGTCGTCGGATCATGATAACCAGAACTTTGTTGATAGACTCAACCAAACCGTTGGCTTGCGGATAATAAGGAGTAGAGCTGTCATGGCGCAAACCAAGCTGGCTTGTAAGTTCAGTCATCATGGTGTTTCGAAAATGGCTCCCATGGTCAGTAATAATTGCTTGTGGGACACCAAACCTAGTTATTATATGATTGAATATGAAAACTGCAGCTGTTTTGCAGCTTGCGTCGAATGTAGGCATCGCCTCGGCCTATTTAGTGAAATAATCAACCGCGAGGATGATATACGCATGCCCCCCGGCTGAGTGAGGATTACAAGTAATAAAGTCGATACCCCATTTGGCGAATGGACCAACGGCAATTATAGGGTGGAGAGGAGCAGGTGGTGCGCGCATCTTTCGATCAAACACTTGGCAGTTGTGGCATTTCCAGACTGCAATGATACAATCTTTAAACATAGATGGCCAGAAGTAACCAGCGCGCAACACCTTCTGAGCTGTGGCATACCCAGACATATGACCGCCACATGCTCCAGAGTGACAATCATTCAAAATTCTCTCAGCCTCTTCGTGAGTTAGACAACGTCGAAAAACTAAGTCTGCCCCCCGGCGATAAAGTGTATCTCCAATAATTTTGTATTGCTGGGATTGAAACCTAATTTTTCGCCGTTCCGCTTTGGAAGCTTCAGGCCGAAAGGTTTGGGTTTGGAGATAAATGATTATATCCCCGAACCACGGATCTAAAGTACTGATAAGAAACAAAGATTCGTCGGCAATGGACTCTTCTGCCACAGTCTCTGTGTCAGTACGTGGGAAATCACACATCAATTCCGCAAAAAATAAGGATTTCTTAGACTTGGACTTTTCGAACTCCAGGTCGAACTCTTGCAGGATAACGATCCATTTAGAGTACTTTCCCCCTAGCAATTGTTTTGTCAAAATGTAAATCATAGGGTTGCAATCCGAAATAACTGTAGTTTTACGGAGAAGAATGTAGTGACGAAAACGCTGGACAGCTTGAACGGCTGCCAGGGCCAATTTCTCCACATGCGAATATTTTAACTCAGTGGGATTTAAGGTTTGACTGAGATAATATATCACATGTTCTGCTCCGAATTCATCTTCTTGAACTAACACCATTCCAATAGTGGAATATGAAGCTGCGAGGTATAAGAAGTAGTCTTGGTTGTAGTTGGGAGGATGCAACAACGGTGCATGGGTCAACGCGTGTTTAAGTGCATCAAAAGATTGTTGGGCAATCTCGTCCCAAAAGAATTGAACGTTCTGTTTCAACAACCGTGTAAAACCTTTAGTGACCTCGGCGTAGTTTGGGATGAATCGACGTAAAAAGTTCGCTTTCCCTTGCAAACTTTGGAGTTGGCGCAAACTCGAAGGAGGAGGCAATTTGATGATCGCCTCGACTTTCGAGGGATCGACGCGAATGCCGGCTTTTTAAAACAACAAATCCCAACAATCGACCTGTTTCTATACAGAAAACACACTTGTGGGGATTCAACCGAATTCGATAATGCCTACACCTCATAAAGATTGCTCGTAAGTGGTCAAGGTGATCAGCTCGATGTAAAGAATGAGCAGGCAAATCATCGAGATACGGTTGCACAATGTGCTTGATGTCGTGAAATGCGTAAGACATCGCCCGTTGAAAAGTGGCCCCGGCATTCTTGAGCCCAAAAGGTAATTTGCAATAAGCAAATGTCCCCCATGGACAAATGAATGCCGTTTTTGATTGGTCGGCAGGTAGAATATTGATTTGATTATAGCCCGAAAAACCATCCATGAAGGAAAACATTTCACTTCCGGCACAATCATCAATAATTTGATCGATATAAGGCGTAGGATAGTTGTCTTTTGGACAAGCTCGATTGATATCCCTATAGTCGATACAGATTCTTATTGTTCCTTGTTTCTTGTTGACCGGAACAATATTCGATACCCAATCCGTTAACGGGATCGGATAAATGAAACCTGCTTTCAACAGCTTTTCGACTTCTGCTTTAATCGCAGCCGCTTTTCGAGGGTGAATCTGACGCAACCGTTGCCGAATGGGTTTAGCATCCGGGTAGGTTTTAACTTCATGAACAACAATGGCAGGATCGATTCCCGGCATTTCCTCGTAAGACCATGCAAACACATCGCGGAATTCTTGGAATAGGGCCTTGTAAGTTTGGATTTCTTCTTCTGTACATGAGGCACCTATATGAATGTTCTCCTCAATTCCGGGTTTCACTGAAATATCAAGGGGAATAGTACGAGAAATGTTCCCTAAATTCAACTCTGAATCAGAATGTTTCGTTGGATTCCGAGTGTCTTTGACATATTTAGCGGTAAAGATAGATGAAAAATCATTTTCAAATGCATCATCCTTAGGTAAAAACGAAGATCTATGATGGAGATCTTCCCATGGTAGATCGTCTACACTTAGGATTTCGCGAAGCTGTTCGTCAGATGACACGACTTCGGGAAACGATATCCGTTCTAAGGTTGAGGTGAAAAGTGATTCTTCACTGACCACATTCATTTGGTTGACTTCGGTTGAATGAAAATCGGTAAAAGACAGAAGAGCTTCATAAGCAATTTCATATGGACTCAAAGGCATAGCATTACCGAATGAGTCTAACTCAGAGTCAGATGGAACATACCAAGGATCATCATAAATAATTTTTTCTGACGTAATCATATGAATTGTTGCAAACGAAGGTTCTACGCTGAGTGGAGGGAGAGGAAAAGTTCCCAGTAAACCGGAATCCTTAACTAAACCTACACCAACGTCCCTATAAGGGATTGTCGACTTACCGACATGCTGGATACTCTCTGAAGAGGCTGGGTCGGATGAAAAGTATGTCAGCTGATCAATAGTCACGATCTTACCATTATGTGGAAACTTAATTACTCTGAAGACCGATGAAACGACCGTTGTCATAGCATATGACCAACTGCGACCCAAAAGAAGGTTGTAGTCTAGAGGGGCATCAACCACTTCCACATCCAGACTAACGGTTTTACCTTCTACCCCTATAGGCAATTCCTGTAGAATACCAAACGGACGGAACCCACGACCATCAAAGGCCTTAAGGATGGTGGGGGATTGGTTCAACGAAGGAGAACCAAGGGATCTCCAACATTGAATTGACATAATACACGTAGAAGCTCCCTCATCAATCACAGTTCGATGAATAGGCCTGTTTTTGACTATCACTGGAATTTGGAAAGCCATTTGATGGGGGAGTCGTGGTGTACTATTTTCTAGATCGAAGATTATTAGATTCGGATCCTGAACGTCAACAGCTCCTATAGCCGACAAAAGCAATTTTCGTTGTGCTGGGCATGATTGCAGCACTTCTAACGCCGACATTGTTGAGGGTGAAACAGCTAAGTCCTCAACAATGTTGTAATTCTGGGCCGCTCTCGCATGTGGATTGAAAGCAGACCTTTGAAGTACACCCTTGGCGGGCGATTTAATTACTAAGTCTGGGTGAGGTTTCTCGATCTGTAGTGGATCGGAACCAGGAGCTGAGGTTGATGGGTTAGAGTGAGAAGATTCTGCTTCCTTACCATCAACAGGATTCTTACTACCATAATCTTGCGATCGAGTCGCAATCCTCACATGAGACATCATCAAAATGGGTTCTTCACTGGCATTCGAGGAAGAACCTATCATCTTATTCTCCTGCTCCGGAAATGGATTTTTTGACACAGCAGGAGTGGGAGAACCTTTGACTATTTTCACTACCTCGGCCCGATGAGGGTAATCTCTCGTAAAATGATCCTCTTCACAAATAAGACAAGGATATCGAGGTTTGCGCTTTTCGTCATTGGTTTCCGACTTTTCAGTTTTCTCCTTCGGAGCTTTGTCTGCTTTAGCCTTCTTCTTTCCTTTCTTCTTTCCACCGTTTTTTGATTTGGCCGTAGATGACTCTACAGCGTGAATATTGGCGGTAAGTTCAGGAGAAGACTCTCCTGTCGGGGAATCGGGCAAAGTGATAATAGGAGTAGTTGAAGCCTTGGAAGACTTCTTCTTGCTCTTTGTATTCACGATACCAATCATACCATCAGCGGCATGAGATCCCGAAGGAGCAGCAGCGATTTGGTTCGACTTTGGAAGATCCGGAATCTTCTCGTGTAATGTACCCGACTGAGTGTAAACTAAGTCAAGGTATTGTGCCTGAGCAATGACTTGCTCCTCAGTAACTACTCCGGCCTTAGCTACATCTTCAGTAATCCTTGGTAATAATGATTTAACAAACCATTCAGCTAAGATTTGGTCCGGGATAAAAACTTTCACTAGCCTTCTTCGACGCCTCCACTCATGAATGTGATCTGAAATATACGTGGAGGTTGATTGTTTTAGTGAAGTTAATAACTCCGTACCGTTATCGTATCTGACCGGTAACTGAAAATGAGTTAAGAACGAGGTAGCTAACTGGCTAAAATTGTAAAAAGAGGCCCGTGGTAACTCAATGTACCACTTGGCCGCGAGACCAATGAGTGTACGCTGGAAAAGACGTAAACGGATCGAATCATCCGAGATGGAATTTGAAGCACACCAGAGGTGGTAAGTCATCACGTGATTGGACGGATCCTCTCCAGACTTACCTTCGAACTTGGGTATATCGCTGGGCAACTTATTTGGCATTGGCGGCCAGAACGGAAGATATTGAATTGGATCGTTCGTTAGGCGCGTCAAGTCTGGTAAATCCAAAGTTGCGATAAACGGTAACTGTCGGTTAGGATCTCTAAAACTCTGGGTCACAATACCGGCCCCAGGAGGAGGATATCCATGATAACTAGGAACAGGAGTCGCATTTGGGATATTATATCCTCTTGGAAAACCAGGATTAACCGGACCGTACTGGGGTTGTTGAGGTTGTTGATAAGTGTACCCAGGATACAGTTGATACTGGTAAACCGGTTGTTGGACAACTTGCCCAGGTTGATACTGTCCCTGGTACGGAGGTTGAACAAATTGAGGTTGAGTAGTAACAACCGTACTTATACCAGGTTGGCCTACAGGCATCTGGACTGTGGTTTGAATCGTAGATCCAGACAACGGTACAGATGTCTGAGGAGTGGTTATAGGGACAGTAGAAACCGGAGCTGTCGATACTCCAGAAGTAAGTATGGTAGATGTGGCGGTAGTTTCAGCAGCCGTTTGAGATGGAGTACTAGGTGCAATTGGCGGCTAAGTAACTACCGAAGTTACAGGGGTCTGAACACTTGACTGGACAGGTTGCGGTTACTGGGGTGGACCAGGAACTACAGGTTGTCCTGCTTGAGGTACCGACTGTGTACTTGGCTGCAACATCTGTTGACCCTGTGACGGATCCCACACTAACATTCCAGGGTATTGACCCATAACAGGTTGAGGGTACTGAGATCCATAGCCGGATTGAGGATAGGATTGATAATTGTAAGGTACAGTCCCATATGATTGCCCTTGAGGTGGTTGATAACCTTGACCTGAGTATTGACCTTGAGGTAAATACGGGTACTGGGGTTGACCTTGACCTTGAGGTTGGTATCCTTGAGGTTGATACCCTTGGGGTTGATACCCTTGGGGTTGCCATCCTTGAGGTTGCCATCCTTGAGGTTGATATTGATACTGAGGTTGACCTTGGGGTACATATTGAGGCTGGGGTTGACCTTGAGGTATGTATTGCCCAATAGGAGCGTACTGACCTTGAGGTTGCCCCCCAGGCATTAACGAAGGCTGCCCCCCAGGCGGTAATTGGCCACCTTGAGGTTGGGTAACGGGAACTGAACCTGACATCATGTAAATGTCTCCTACACTCAATGGTACATTACCATTGTTTCCAACTAATAACCCATGATCAATGGGTTGAGGAGACGCTCCCGCAAAGGTACCAGAAAGAGATTGATACCCAGTAGGAACAGAAGGACCGCCATGTAAAAAAGATTCAGGACTTTGTGTAAACACAGATGACTGACCAGACATATTTACAAGAGTATGAATACCTCCAGGTGGAAAAGGAGTACGAGGTGTAGAAAAACCTAGCCCAAAGTTGTCTAAATAATTGGTTAACGAAAGGTACCAAGTAGTACTTCTAGGAGGACTGTAAAAGATGGATTCACGCTCCCTTAGATCAAGGGTAATTTGATCTTCAGGATCAGAGACGCCTATTTCTTCCTCTGGAACAAGTTCTTCTATAGCAATCAAACCAACAGGAAGATTTTCGGTGATAATTCTTTCTATTCTCGGTGAATCAGGAACACTAGGAGTCGGAGTAACAGGTTCGGATATTTCTGGTTCTTCGCCTGTATCACTAGCAGACGAAAAACTACCAACAAGCTCAGAAACTGTAACAGCTTCGGGATTATAACCTGTCTCTAAACTTTGGTAATCTGGATGGACTACCAAGGAAGATTCTCCTTCTTCAGGTGAACTTACTCTACTGCCACTAGGAGGCATTACAAGGACCTTTAAACCTTCTAAATTACTGGGGTCGTCTCGAGGAGGTTCACCCCTAAGTCTACGAGATCTTCTCAACAATTCGGCCACAGAAACAACTTCAGGAGACTGGCCCCGAAGTCTACGGGACTGTCTCGGTAATTCCGCCACAGCTAAAACTTTTAACTACTACACACGAAAACAAAATAAAATTTCAAATCAAACCACCTAAAGTCTCTAAAGAATCAGTAAAGTCCCCAGCGGAGTCGCCAATTTGTCACACGGAATCAGTCAAGGGTGCGGACACAGCTGACCTTCCTAGAAGTCTAAGACATTCTAATGACAAACAAAACAAACTGGAGCTATCCTTCTCTAAACATACATTATGATATGAGAAATCAAGTGTTTCGTTCTTACCTTTGTCCAAACGCTGTTGTAGAAGTCCAAGCTTTGTTGATCCGGATGAGCTCCTCCCTTTCTCCAAAACCTGCAATCACCAACAGTCAAACAATTAAATAGCACCTGATTATAACATAAAGCAAAGCATATTCAACACATAGACCAAGGAGTACATGAAATAACCCATTAACAACAAGCTATTGAGAAGAATGGACCAATTTGCATTAAAGGTAATCAAAAGGAACCATTACAACCTGAGCCTTGGTGTTGTGCAAGCTCCTTCCAGGGTCCACAAGAATCTTTCTCTACTTTGACAAAGCTCACCCACTTCCAAATAGAACAAGTAAAGATGACAATCTCTCCTCACAAGCTTCTAAATGGGAGTCCTAATTCCTGCAGCATTTACCCTTAGAAATCTATAGCTTTCAACCTTCTTCCTTCTGTCTCAATGCATCTTTTTATAGTGCTCAAGAGGAAGTTAATCAGGTCCACCATCAATGGGATAGTCCCCTCTTTGGATGGGATCACTCCCTTATTGATGGGATAAGTTCCTCTTTGATAGGAGTGCATGAACCATCTAGAGGCGCTCAATACACATCAAACAACCTTCTAGAATGCTCTAGAAATGACCACAAGTAAGTTTTTGAAGATAAAACTTGCGCATTTTAACCTTTTCAGAGGGACGCACCTGCCCCTTTAGATACAGAGCATCCTTGGACGCAGACCTTATGAACAAAATGTGCGTACCCGCAGGCAAGGCTTGAGAGAACCTGCGTACCCAGAGATAAACATGTTTTATAAAGACTTTCTCTCTTTCTTGGAGTTTGACATGAATAGCTGAGGCATAAGACTTTCTCAAGAGGGTAGTATGACTGTTGATAGAGCCATACCGACTGTAAATAGCCATGGTGACATTTTTTAGTGTAACAGATTTCCCCCTAAAGTGCGAAGCCTGGAATAGATTAGGGTTTTGTATTATCTAGGAAGGGTGAAGCGCTTTATCATTTCGAGGATTATCTCATGGAGAACCTGGTTGGAACCTACAATTTTCAACACAAAATACATGGATAAGATTATATCATCACTGAGGTAGGCATTCCCATACTCAGATAAAAACTTTAACTAACAAACTAACTACTCTGATACAGAAATGATCTTGTAGTACATCATAATCATAGACTTTTGTAGACACAGTATGGGCACAGCCATCTGTTTATGATTAGTTTACTTAGATAATGAATACAAAACTCCTCGCAGCCTGGACGATAAAGATTTGATCCAGGGTCTTCATTCCTACTTCTCGAATTGGTACGATTCTAGCCATGCGAATAAATGAGTCGATGTCGAACATGGTAGAAACCACTTGATTACCAGTCGATGATGTAAACTGTTAACAAGCGTGAGAGAGACCACCAGTAATGTCAATGGTTCTCAAAGTACCCAGTACAATCCATGAGATGTGAATGAATGAGTTGATGTCGAACATTTCACGGAATCCTTCGATCGAAAGTCAATGATGTAAACTGACGTCAAAGGCGAGAAACCTTCCATTGATGTATGCAGACTTCAAGGTACTGACGATTTCTAAGTCATCTCTCTAGATAATGTGCTGATGTCGATAGAAAGAGACCCGTTGTGGGCAAGCCCACAACACGAAATCATTGTTCAAGTTGAAGAAATATTGCTGTAAGGATTGACTCAAGGATGGTCAAATGGATGACAAGTATTTTGTAGATGAAAGTTTTGTTTGCAGACCTCTTGAACACATAACGACACGACAGATGGTTTGGTGCTAAATAACTCAAAGTTAATCCCCGGAACCCGGTTAAAGACTTTCAAAAGTGGTTTGATTGACTGTGAGGTAGAAGATTTCCCAACCCAGGTGAATGAAAAGTGTCGTGTCCAAGAGTGGTAATAAAGTTTTTTTGGAGACAAAAGGTAACAAATAGTCTCATTCTTCTCTCTTTTTCCCCACCATTTCTGGCAAGTACCTCTATATTTTTAACAAGCTTGAGGAGGATAACATATGCTTGATTATATGCTCATCCTTCGGATGAGTCCAACCCAGTTTTGATTCGAACCCTAGGAAGGAGTGGTTCGTTCCTGTTTGTAATTGAATAGGTCCTCTACTGTGAAATGTTTAACGAGCCCAGTATAGGAGAAACTCGGCGTTTTTCAATTTTAGAGAGTCTGAAAAACTTAAGGAAACTCCAAGTTGAACTTTTTCGTAAACTTGTGTCCCTCAAGCCCGAAAAAGTATAAAATAATACCTGGGGGAACCGCTTGATCTTGCGACCAAGGAGTACTTTCATAATTAGTGTCACTGACCTGAAAAGTAAAAAGCGATCAAGGACACGTCGTTTTATTTCCGTATCGAGTTTGAAACGACAAAAACACGGCAATCTTTTCCTGATTTTACGGTCAGAAAAGAGCTATAAGGGGACCGTCTTTTAATTCCATTTTAACGAGTGTAAAAGAAACGCTCGGCAATCTTTTCATGTTTTAGGAGTCAGAAAAGGGCTTAAAAGATGACTCTGATATTTTGTTTGTGAAAAATGACAATTTTCCCTCTAAGTCCCTTTATCCTACACAAAAGCGACACATTACTCATACCTGTTTAAGATAGGCAAAAATTCATCGAAAAACATCTTTCCATGGTGAAAAATGAACAAATTCATCCAAAAAACCTATAAAAAGACTTTTTACCATGTCATTTTTACCGTTTGACTGTTGAGGTTGAAAAAGGAGCTTTTGACAAGAAACTTCCCGTGGTCGCTGCGGAAAATCCGACCGTTAGAATCGAACGCCGTCTCTTCCAGGTATTTCACAACATCCTCCTTGTCAATTTCGTTCGTTCATAATTTTGTTTTAAGTTTCATTTTTGATTTTTGGGGGGTTTTGGGTTTTGGAAACCGCCCTGAGGGGGACGCAGGTTTCCTAAAGGCTGGCCTGCGTCCCCTGACTTTTTCCTACACAGGGAAAAGGTCGGGGGACGCAGGTTACCTTCAGGCCACCTGCGTCCCGACGCACTGTGCGCCAAACGTGGGGTGCGTCCTCCGCAAAACGCGGGTTTTGAAACCCCAAACTCCAAAACCAACCATTGAAATTTCTCAAAACTAATTTTAATGCCTGTTTATTCATGTGTAGGCAACTTATCATGCTGGATTGGAGAGAAAGAGAGCATGAGGAGGTTGATGAAGCTGCAATCAATCATCAACCTTCCCTCGATGCCCTAAGAGGATGTGGATTATACAAATACTGGTCCATACCCGGTATGAGAGCTCAGGTAAGGTTCTTGGAGTGGCTGGTCGAGAGATGGAACGTTCAAGAACAATGCTTTTATATCGGCGGGCAACAGCTCGAGATAGAGCCTGCTGATATTTACTTTCTTACTGGCTTGCCGAACAGAGGTGAGCAACTCAATCTGGCTGGGACTAGGCCGGGTGGCCAATCCCTTGATAGTCTCCGAGCAGATTGGTGCCTACCTGATCGAGAGCACAAGAAAGGCATAGAGATCAAATATGTCTCTCAACGTGAACTCATGGTCTTAGATTTCACTGTGACCAGGATGTGTGGCTCAGCCACTTTACATATTGCTACTGGGTCTCAATTTCGGATGGCAATTGATTGTCTCCAAGGCACCATTTTCAACTGGTGTGATGCGTTGTTGGCTAACTTGAAAGCCCAACTGACCAAGGAAAAGACCGGCAGACTAAAGACCTTTGGATATGGGCCTATAATCGTGAGCTTTGCCTTAGAGAGGATACCAATGCTGATCCCTCAGCATCTCACTATTGATATTTCGGGTCCTCAGGAGCCAAAGCTGGTACGATGGGTTGCTGTGATGGCCCGGCATCCGGACGAGGGTGTGGCAGTTGTTCGATTTACTGACAGTTATTTTCACTGGTTAGAGGACCAGGTGTTCGCGATTCAGGACTTTTCGTATGCCGGAATATATTTTCGAGGTGATCCGGACATGGTTCTTCCACAGGGAGAACAATGGGATGACAGAGGTACTTTATTTTTCACGAGTTTTCAAATTATGTATTTTTTTTTGTTTTTTATATATATATCGTCTCAAACTGACAGTAAAGTTTTCAAAATGCAGATGTTGGTCCACAACGTCCAGCCAACCTCCGGCCTTTCGAGAGAAGACATCCAGTTGCACCGGTACCGGCCCCACAGGACGCAACGGCTGCAGAGGTACTGACTGAGTTGGAGCATGATCTACAGCGTCTGACGGCGGATATACCGGAGACTTCTATGGATGATATTCCTATCAGACTTCAGCGCTACGTAGTCGCGGTCCATGGACCGTTGAGGAGATTTTTGCGCAAGGTAGCCCGTGCAGTGGTGTGGTATAGGGAGCACCACCAGTGATTGGCTAGTCACTTTGTAGACACATTTGACATTTTGACTTTTTGTACTTATCATTTTGCCGATCATAAGGTGTTTTTCAACCTATGATCGAAGACGATGTATATTTTTTGACACAGTTCTATCTATATATATATCACTATTACCGGCTTATCTTGTTTAACATGTATGATGAAATGTTTTTTAAATTTACTTGCATGATTATCGTAAATGTCTGTCCAACACTCGAGAAGCAATTGCATCTGCTAATGTATTCAAGGACCTTGGAATATGCTGATATTCAATGTAATCAAATTCACGTTCCAAGAGACGCACTCTCAAAAACAACCTTAATAACACAGGATTTCTAATGGCATAAACTCTATTAAGCTGTAATACAACAAGTTCAGAATCTAACCTCACTATCAAACGTCGAATTCCAAATGAAATAGATTCGGATAATAATTCAACCACTGCACTGTATTCTGCAATGTTATTCGTTGTTTGACCGAGGCTTACCCCATGCATAGAAACTTACTCGTCAGAGGGTGAATAGATAACCCAAGCTGCGGAAGAGATATTTTGTGTACTACGACAAGCACCATCAGCAAATTCAATGTATGTTTGGAGGGGCGTCGACATCTACAATATCAAGAGCAAAACCAAGATAAGCCAGAATAACGACGAAAAACACACTCACTAAGCTAAGCACACTGACTAACTAACAATCAAACTAGCTAGAAAGAAAACCTAACCTAACTAAAAATTCTCCATACCCACCATTTAAGCATAATACCTCTTTACGTAAAGTCCATTTCTGGGTTTATCCAAAGAGTCCCCATCAAAATCTAGTAGCTCATAAGCCCCTTTTGCTAGCTTTCGCTTTACAATATAGGGTCCATGCCACATAGGAACGAATTTTCCAGCACCTAGATTATCGTTAGCTTGATCGTATAAGAGCACTAGGTCTCCCTCCGAAAAATTTCGAGGGGTCACATTTCTATCATACTGAGCTTTCATTCGCTTCGCGTGAGTCTCGATTGCTAATGTAGCGTCACGTCGAGTCTCATCTAATTTAGCTAAGTACAATAAACGTTTCTCCTACAAAGGAAAAACAAAGCCTACAGATTCTGATGGAGGAAAAGATGCGGAAGACAGCATTAATAAATATGATGCTGAAATTAGAGAAATTGAGCAGCGATTATATGAAGGTGAGATGAAAGATCAGAAGCAACAAGGAGGTTATGTCCTCAAAGGCATAAAAGAGACAGAAATATTAACTCAGCAAGATGAAGGTGGAAGTAACCAGAAATTTGGAAGGAATGATCAACTACATGAGAATGAATTTGAGGAAAGCATTAAACTGCAGAAGTATAGAAGCTGGCAGCAGAATGAAGAACTAGAAATTGGTCTGATAGTACAAAGAAAAATAAGTGAAGATCGAAGGTACAGATGGAGACTGAAGAAAAGGGTGAAGTGGAAGCTATTGCAACGGAGATGGAATGGCAAGATGATGAATAAGTTCAGGAAACCTGGGAAAATTCATATTGATTTGTTGAAGAAAGAAAGACTCGGAGAATTGGAGTCATCGCAAGAAGGATCCGCTGAAATCCAAAAGATCTATGGTGGCGGATTGGTGCTTGAAGCTTCAAAAGAAAATCGAAGGTATTGTATTTTGAAACTAAAGGTTGTTGTGTGTTTGCAAGTCACATTGACTTAAGGAAAGATACACAGTTATTGAAGACTGTTAAAGGAATGACTACTCATAGTCATATGCAGAATAAGGAGGATGCCAAAAGAATTTTTTAATTCAAAGGATACATGAAGTCCTTGAAGATCATTGATCTTGAAGAAAGCCAGAGTGAAGGAGGATTAAAGACAGATATTGCGGATAATGTAGTTAGTAAAGATGGTACAGGTGAAAGGAATGAAGAATTGCAAATTAAAGTAAGTAAAACAACAGCAAGGTATGTGAAAAGGACAGCAGCAGATAGTGAGGTATTGCGGCACAAAAGCGAAAGACTTGAGGAACAAACAACAACAACAGTAATCAAGAAGAGACTATCAAATCAAGTATGGGATCCAGGAGGATGCAAACCATAAATGCATGATCAGGAGATCATGGTTAATTTAAACTTTGGGAGTCTGATGCAGGAGCATCCCGATCTAGCCAGCAATGTGGAGATTTGTCCACATGTTGTGGTTAAATCCAGTAAAATTTATTTACTGTTGGTCAAAAACAATTTACTGAGGAGGTTGGATCCCTCAAATAATTTTTTATTGTAATAAATAGGAGATTAGCTTAATTTGGATTTTGAGATAGGGTTGTTTGTCTAGGTGTGCTTGGGAAACAACGGAATAGAAGAATTTTGTTCTTTCTTGGAAAAATAGGAAACTCTGTTAGATAATTTAGGAGAATAAATAGAGGGAAATTGTAATGAACTGAGGGGATTTCTTTGTAGAGGGATTAGAGTTTGTGTGTCGCAGGGAGGAGAAGAGCGATATTGATGTGTGTATAGTTTGAGTGTGGAGCGAAAAGCTCAGATTAGTAGTAGTTTGTGTGTTTTAAAAAAAAAGACAGTGCTCAGATTCTGTGATATTGTGACAGAGTGTATCAGTGTGTTTTTTATTTGGTTAATTTGGGGCAAAAGACAAAATCTCTGTTTCACTGTTATTTATGAATAAAAATTAGTATTTGGTGTTTCAATGTATGATGGACTCATGAAGATGATGCGTTTGTTTTCTTTGTGTAATGGCATAAACTGGTAGCAATCTGCGCAATTTGTTTTCCATGATTAAAGTAAATCTGAAATAATTGTATTGTGAGCTGGAACAACCTTCAATACAGCGTTTTGGTGGAAAACGATTCTAAAGAATTTATGAGCAGATTTGATTAATATATTATGGTTATAAAAATCGGCGGATCCACATAGCCACCGTATCTGAGTTCTGAGTCTATGTAAATCAGTGGTGCTATCTAATCATATCAATTGCAATTGCGGTTGATGTCATATTGGTGTAAATCAGAGTTTGGAGTGCTTTAGAACCACGGAAGGGAAATTGATAGTACTTCGGATTAGCAACCTACGATCTTTGATTGTAATTGCATCTGAAAGTGGAGATTCGCTTTGTATAGGAGTAATCGGGATTCGATTGTTAAGGAGTGACATCAATCATGGTGATTTTCAATCGCTGACAAGAATATTGCATTGGCCTAGGTAAAGTACATCGGATCGGACTATTGAAACAATGATGGTTGGAGAGCACATTGAAGGTTGCCAATTAGCGAAATGTATTGAAACATTAGAGCAAATCAGATCCAGGTATGGTCATATGTATAGAGTCTCTGTTTTAAAAGGCGTTCAAATTCTGTTTTGATTCAATCAGAAGTTATTAAACCCAGATCTGGCATTGAAGTCGAAGTTCCATAGCGAAGCTGTGCACTGGCGGTTCAATTAACAGTGTTGGAAGTCGATTCCAAATCCCTTAGTGCAGAAAGAGAGAAAGAAATGTGCGATGGATTTCGGCAGTGGTACAAACTAATTGTCTGCTGTAATTCCACTTCCAACAATCAGGAGGAGTCAGAAAGATTCGAGTAATGGCAAATCGATGATTTGCAGCAATTGAAAGAAAGTCGTGAGGATTTGATAGAGGGTCGATGCTTGGGAGCGTGGAATCAAATGGAACACAATTATGGACAAAGACTATCAATTCAATGATGGACATGGTAAGATATTTGCAGATCGAAGTTTAATATCTGGTTTGATTTACTGATAATTGGCCAATCGAATGTTTGTGAGAATGTTAAACAGTCAAAGAATTTATGGGACAACAGAATCTGAGATGAAGAGTGTAAATGCAGAACAAACACTGAATTGGATGCATTGAATACCAGAGTCAGATTGCAGAGGCATTTGCATTTAAATTTATATATGGGTATTGGTAAATACACTATGGCTTTCGATTAAAGGAGTGTCGATTGCTGAGTTGTAGTTTGAACCATAGATTTTGAGAGGAACTGAAATTGTTGACATTTAAAATGAATTTGTTGATCGGTGTATGGATAAGATGAAGAACTTCAATATGTGTACTGTTGAAATTGCCTAGAATTGAACTTTATTTGGACAGATATTTGAGATGCATTTCTTATATGCATGGTAGTGTTTGTATACTTTGGGTTTTGACGTGTTATTGCGTCAAAACAGATATAATTCGATATGATACTTGTGCTCAGAATTTAGCCTTTGGACTCTTGGTGTTTGACCCACTAGAAGGAGATGAACTCTTTTGTTGGATTTCTATAGACTTGTAATCAAATTATAGTCAATATGGTAGTAATTCCTACAACAAATCTCATAGCCTTGCAATACAATTGAAAAGAGACCCTCAAATCTGATAGGGGTTCAATCTCGACCCCGTAAACTTGAATGGATAAATATGGAAAAGCAGACCCAGGTCCAATCTAAAAATTTGGCAAAGTAATGTTTTCTCTTTTGTTTGCAATAAAATAATAACTCTCAAAATAATGCAGAAAATTCTCCTTCCAATCAACCGAAAAAAATGACCAACTAGGATGATACGAAATACCATCGAAGATGGGAATGTTGGCTAGGGTGAGCATAAATTCCACCAAATTTCCCTACATGAAACCTCCAAATAACCCTGCAAATAATTTAGAATTTTCCAATAAAACCCTTAGGCCGGCGAGATGCACAGCTTTGATACCACTGTAATTTCCCAATCATCAAAATTTTAATCAGTTCTGGTACATTGTAGGTGTTCTAATAAAATTCTTGCAGTAAAAACACCAATAAAGATATGAGAATGCAGCCTCTTATTTATGTAAATAAATATAAACAAAATTACATAACCACATAAGCACTACTAAAGCTCGTGCCTTGGCATGTATGGCTTCCCATCAACAGAGAAATTAAAGATGCTGAAGCACAATCTTAGATCCTCGATGGATCCACTATAGAAATTACTCCCATGGGGTTTTCGTCCTTGCGATCAACTAGAACTTTCCTTGAAAAGCTCTCAACAAAAGAAAAATAAATATCCTGTAATGTAATACCCCTTCTTATATTAAAGACTCCTATTCTTTTGTTCAATGGATTAATAACATAGAAATGAAAGATGAAGATCTTATGGTTAGTTTTGACATTGCATCCCTTTATACCATGATTCCTATTGGTGAAGCTATTGAGATCATGAGAAACATCGCTGATAAAGAAACTGTTGATCCTTTGGAGTTGTGCTCGAGATCCTCTTACTTCAGTTTCAAAGGAAAAATTTATGAACAAACTCATGGTGTGGCTATGGGCCATCCTCTGTCCCCCATAATTGCCAACATCTTTATGGAGAACTTCGAACAAAAGGCCCTTGGGTCATTTCCATACATCCCTGCTGAATGGAAAAGGTTTGTAGATGACATATTTGCCAAGTGGAGTCATGGAAAAGAAAAACTTGACCTATTCCTCAATCATCTAAATAGCCTATCTGACCATATAAAATTCACTATTGAAATTGAAAATAACAACCAACTTCCCTTTCTTGATATCCTTCTAACTAAAAGAGATGGGTCTCTTGGTTTCCAAGTCTATAGAAAGAAAACCCATACAGAAAGATATCTTCATGCAAATTCCCATCACCACCCTAAACAGAAGATTGGCATCATTAGAACCCTAACTACCAGGGCGACCAGAATATGTGATCATGAACATTTAAATGATGAACTCAACCATCTACACAAAGTGTTTGAACTAAATGGCTACAATAGAAATACCATTAAGAAAGTCATGCACCTATATCTAAACAAGAATAAGAAGGACATGAAAAATAAAAACAACCCCTAAGGTCTCCCTTCCATACATAAAAGGCACCACTGATAAAATTACTAAAATTCTAAATAAACATAACATCAATGTAGCATTCACCCCTCCTAACATCATCAGACAATTATTCAACTCAGTCAAAGATCCCATAAACCCTAAACTTCAAAAAGGTGTTTATGTGATTCCTTGCTCATGCGGTAAGCAATATATAGGTGAAACGGGTAGGTCTCTTAACACTAGAATTAAACACACTACTGAGTTAAGACGCGATAGGACCTCTAAATCGGCCTTAGCAGAACATGTTCACTCTTCCTCTCATTACATCTGCATGGAAGATGTCAAACTGATTAGAAAAGAAGACCACTGTCTCAAAAGGAAAATTAAAGAAGCCATAGAAATAGAAAAAAGGAAGAACAATTTGAATCGGGATGATGGATTAAAACTAAGCAACACATGGAAACCTTTACTTGAAACTCTTAAAAATCAATAATTAGCCCCTATCCCTTAAATTAACCTATTCCCTTCTCTCTTAAAAGCATCATTATAATAATTAACAATAACATCATTCATATAACATCCTCCTTAATCATTCAACATCATAATCATAAATTAGTAAGTGTTTACTTCACACAATCAGTCGATAACATTAAGCAAATTAAATTATTTCTAGGACTGACAGATAACGTTATAACAAACCTATAAGGATTTATTAATTAATTAAAAATTGAATAAATTAATCAATTAATTAAAATTAATAAATAATTAAACATAGTTGCTAGAACATGCAAGAAGAAAACCGCTGCTGTGCGCGCGACTGAAGCCTGCGGCCGAGCCTGCCTGGAATGGACTGATCGAGCTGCATCATGGAACCTCCGGATCCGCCTGGTGGGGATCCAGAGATGCAACGAGCTTTCTCAAACCTGGTAAAGTCTCTCCCTCCGCAAAGACCTAGACCAACAACAACAAAGTTTGTGAAGAAGCTGGATGTATTAGAGGAAGTTCATCTGCCTCTGACCATTCCTCGCATGGCAGCCATTTACTTAGCAGAGAAAGGGTTAATCGGGAAATTTACAGGACTATGGCCTTCACCCAAAACAGTGCAAAGATGGGTCGAACGAAACTGGTCGGACAAGATCCAGGGAAAAATATCCATCAGATTCTGTGGCAGAGGATATTTTACCTTTCATTTTGAAACTAAGGAGGATAAGGATCTAATATTCAGAAACAGGCCTTACTTTATGGATTCCAGGGGCCTCTATCTCAATAAATGGACCCTGGATTTCGATCCAGAACTTGATATACCAAGTGCGGTTCCAGTCTGGGTCAGACTACCTCATCTCCCACTTCACTGCTAGGGGGACAATTCGGTTAAAGCAATAGGAAATTCGGTTGGAAAATACATAGACAGCAGTGAACCCAAAGACAACATGTAGGCTTGTGCGCGGATTTGTGTTGAAGTTGATCTGGGCCGAGGACTGCCGGAAGCAATCAAACTGAAAGTAGACGACTGGTGCCATATTCAGCAGTTGGATTACGAACAGATACCCTTCAAATGCAAGGTATGTCACGAATATGGACACTTTGCAAATAGATGCACTAAAATAGTTAATGTAGAATCAGAAGAGCAAGAAGGGCAATGGGAAACTGTAAAAAGGAAAAAATCATCCCCTCCCCTCAAATCAATGGATTCTGAAGCCCCTGGCCCTTCCCATCAGCACCCTTCCCATCATCATCCATCCCTTCAGCATCCTTCCTCTTCCTCCCAGTAGCCTCCTCTTCATCACCCCTCCTCCCCTCCTCGGATCTCTGATCCCTCCATTCCTCCATCTTCTAATCCCTTTGCGACCCTCTCTGAGGAAGAAACCGAGCCTGATTTCCCCTCCTCTGATCCTCCTCTCCATCCCTCTCCCCCTCACATCTCTCAACCCTCCCCTGATACCCCCTCCACTAGGGTTACCAGAAGTTATTCAAAGGAACATGGAGCGCCCAGTGATGTTCCCAAAAAACATGGGCCTGGCAGAAAATCGACCAAACAGCAGAGAGAAGAAAGTACCCAGAAAGACATCGCCATGGGCTCTCAAACTCCTATAGAATCCTTTATTCTTGGACACTCGGATAAAGAAAATAATAACAAAGGCAAAGAGAGGCGAGCACCTCTCCATGTAACCAGTAAATCATGATGAAAATACTATCCTGGAACAGTAGGGGATTAGGGCACCCCTCCAAGATAGTATCCCTTAAGGACTTAATCCAAAGTGAAAACTGTTACACTAAAAAATGTCACCATGACTATTTGCAGTTTGTATGGCTCCATCACCTATCATACTATCCTCCTTGGCAAGTCTCATGCCTCTTCTTTCCATGTCAAACTCAAAGAAAGAGAGAAAAGTCATTTAAAGTCAAGTTATCTCTGGTACGCAGTTTCTCTCAACCTTACCTGCGGGTACGCAATCCAAGTTCACAATACCTGCGTACTTGTACGCTCTGTCTGTAAAGCACTGGGTGCGTACTCCTGTAAAGGTCAATGAGCGCAAGTTTCACTCCAAAAAAGTTACTTGTGGTCATTTCTAGAGCATTCTAGAAGCTTGTTTGACGTGTATGGAGCGCCTCCAGATGGTTCATGTATCCCTATAGAAGAGGAACTTATCCCATCAAGAGGGGAGCTAACCCACCCAAAAGAGGGGTTTATCCCATTGATGGTGGACCTGATTAACTTCCTCTACAGCACTATAAATACATGCATTGGACCAGAGGGAGGAGAGGTTGAAAGCTGAACATTCCTAAGGGTAGATGCTGCTGGAATTAGGACTTCCTTGTAGAAGCTTGTGAGGAGAGATTACCATCTTTACTTGTTTCCATTGGGAGGTGGGTGAGCTGATCAGAGTAAGGGAGAACTCTTGTGGACCCTGGGAGGAGCTTGCACAACACTAAGGCTCAGGTTGTAATGGTTCCTTTTGTTACCTTTTTAATACAAATTAGTCCATTCTTCTCAACAATTTGTTATTTATGAGTTGTTTCATATACTCCTTGGTATATATGTTAAATATGTTTTATTTTATGTGATATTCAGGTGCTATTTAATCGTTTGATTGTTAGTGAATGCAGGTTTCGAAGGGAAGGAGGAGCTCATCCAGATCAACGAAGCTGGACTACTACAACAGCGTTGGATTACAGGTAGGATCTAAACACTTGATTTCTCATATTGTAAAAGCATATTTAGGGAAGGATTGCTCTTATTTGTCTTGTTTGTCACTAGAAAGTCTTAGGCTTCTAGGAAGGTCGGTTGTGTCCGCACTAACGACTCTTTCCGCGTGACAAAATGGCGACTCCGCTGGGGAATCCATGAATGTACTTGAGTTCTTTTTGATTTGGTATTTTGGTCTGAGAAAAATATCTTGTTTTCTGATTTTTGGCTGTCTAGCTGTGTATTTGGGTGGGTTAGCTTAGAGTCATTTTAGATTTTTAGTTTTCTTAGTTTTGCCAGCAGTACGTAGTCTCTGAGTTAGAGACAGTGCGTACTTGTACACACTGCGTCTTTGTGCACAGAGTGTACCCGCGCCTGTGTCAACAGATCACCTGCGTACCCCTGTCAAATTTGAGAAAATTTCATTTTTTATCTTTTTGCTCTTTAGATTTTGTTTTTACTTTGTTTTTACTGCACAAATCCATTAGTTTACTGTCAGAGATCTTCACCTGAACTTGTCCCGTTAGTATCGAGGGTTTTGGTGGAATTCATAGGGATTTTGCCTTAGGGTTTGCTTCTTAACTGGTCCTGTAGTGACTTTGACGTTAGAGGTTGTCAAACTTTGGATCTCCTTTAGTTTTGGTCAGTCCTCTTAGGAGTCGGGCCTGTCATAGAAGCCACCCTTGTGAGAGACCTACCTTTGTGTCTTCTCTTTGCGAAACTCGAAAAGTTTGTTTGTTAAAGCCTTGAATTCCATTCTTGAGAAAAAAAACAAAAAGATTTCGATTTTGTTTTTTGATCAGTTTATGATTCCGCATGGACTGATCCTCAGTTACATTTTGACTGAGTAAAACATCTAGGAACCATCCTTGTAGGCTTTTGTCCTCATTAGTTTTACTTTTAGGTAAATTTCCCTTTAATTTACTTTTGAGTGATTTTGGTTTGATTGCCTTAGATTTGTTACATTTGATTTTCGATAAATAGTTTTACATGCTTTATTAATATAGGAAAAATATAAAAGATTCTTTGAAAACAATTTTGCTTTGGTAGCATTTGTAGTCTTTTGAAGAAAAGGGATTTTCGTGAATAATTAGTGGTCATGAGTTGCACGTTTTGTAAAGATAAAGAGAATTGTTTCTTTGATTGTCTTTGTTAAGAAAGTTGTTTTCTATGAAATTTGCATTCTCTCAACTCTCTTAGCTAGGAGATTCATTGAAAAAGGAAAGTAATGTAAATCATCTTAGGTGCATCTTTGTAGTGGTTAAGAGTCGAGTCTACACACCACCAGTTTCATCTCCACTACCTTTTGTCTTAAAGAAAAACCATAAAATTAACGCTTAAAGTAAAATCAACTTAGTAACTTTTATTTACTAGGGCTCTGAAACACCAATATAGATTAGGCTAGTGCCTTGGAGTAGGTGAGTAATTAACTCTCCAAGACAGCAAAACCAAACAAGTAGCTGATCTTGTGGTAGGATAAATCCAACTGTTTCATTTATACTCTGGGAAAGCTCCTCTTAAAGGAGAAGCACGAGCTCGTGTCCGAACCAGTGAGGGGATCAATCCTCCCTCATTGGGAACGATGCCAGACACACACGTATTACAAACGGTAAACCTCGGATTAACCATTGTCGAGGAGCCAGGGGTCACTTGTCGGTAAACCTTGGATTATTGTCAAGGAGCCGGCAAGGGGATTGAGCTTGATACTTTGCCCTTGCGTGCTATCGGAGTGTAGACTGTTCCCCCAGGTGTATTTGTTGTTGTTGAAAACCTTAGTGACCATTATCTTTAGGATTCTACCCGAGGTGACGGTGGAGGGAAGATCCCACTGTACCTGGAGCAGACGTCGGCTAGAGTCACTTGGATTTTCTGGGGGGTTCACTTCACTCGAGACGGTTAAAGTGGAGGAACTTGTGCCAGTCTATTCATTAAGCAGGTTGCCGGGGTAACTGTTCCACCCACCACTTCTGTACTGAATTCGGCGATGTTGGGCTTCATCACCAACTAGTGTTTTCGGTCCGGAAGGCTACTGTTTGTGCATGGTTTGACGCCCTAGATTCTTTAGGCGTGTGATTAAAATTTGTTTGGTTCTTTAGAGACTTTAGGTGGTTTGTTTTGAGATTTTACTTTGTTTGCGTGTGCAGTAGTTAAAAGTTTTTAACTGTGGTGGAATTACCGAGAAAGTCCCGTAGACTTCGGGGCCAATCTCCTGAGATTGTTTCCGTGGCCGAATTGTTGAGGAGATCCCATAGACTTCGGGGTGATCCTCCTCGAGACGACCCGAGTAATCTAGAAGGTTTGAAAGTCCTCGTAACTCCTCCTAGTGGCAGTAGAGTAGGTTCACCTGAAGAAGGAGAGTCTTCGTTGGTAGTCCATCCAGATTACCAAAGTCTAGAGACAGGTTACAATCCTGAAGCTATTGCAGTTTCTGAGCTTGCTGGTAGTTTTTCATCTACTAGTGATATAGGCGAAGAACCTGAAATATCTGAACCTGTTACTCCAACTTCTAGTGTTCCTGATTCACCTAGGATTGAAAGAGTCATAACCGAGAATCTTCCTTCTGGTTTGTTAGCTATTGAAGAACTTACTCCAGAAGAAGAAGTAGGCCCTGTTCTTGAAAATCAACCTACTCTTGACCTAAGAGACTGTGAATCTATCTTTTACAGTCCACCTAGAAGTACTACATGGTACCTTTTGTTAACTAATTATTTAGACAACTCAGGGATAGGTTTTTCTCCACCTCGTACTCCTTATCCACCCGGAGGTATTTATACTCCTGTAAATATGTCTAGTCAGTCATCCGTGTCTACTCAACCCCCTGAATCTTTCTTTTATGGTGGTCCTTCTGTTCCTACTCGGTATCAATCACTTTCTGGTACCTTTTCAGGAGCATCTCCTCAACCCATTGGACATGGGTCATTAGCTAGAAGCAATGGTAATATATCGTTGGGTGTAGGAGATGTTTATATGATGTCAGGTTCAATTCCCGGTTCTCAACCTCAAGGTGGTCAATTATCGCCTGGGGGGCAGCCTCAATTAACGCCTGGGGGGAACCTCAAGGTACTCAAGTTGCGGCTGGGGGGAAACCTCAAGGACAGTATGTACCTATCGTGCAATACGTTCCTCAAGGTCAACCCCAACCTCAATATGTACCTCAAGGTCAACCTCAGTATCAATTTATGCATCGAGGTCAACCCGAGTATCAGTACTTACCTCAAGGGTATATACCCCAAGGTCAGTACTCGAGTCAAGGTTATCAACCACCTCAAGGTCAATCTTACATTCAAGGTACGAGAAATGTACCTTTCAATTATCAATCCTACCCTCAACCTAGTTACGGATCTCAGTATCCTCAACCTGTTACGGGTCAATACCCCGGAATGATAGTGTGGGATCCATCACAAGGTCAACAGGTGTTGCAGCCAAGTATACAATTGTTACCTCAAACTGGACAACCTGTAGTTTCTGGTCCACCCCAACAACCACAACCTGTCCAGTCAAATGTTCAAACTTTTGTAACTTCGGTAGTTACTCAGCCACCAATCGCACCTAGTACTCCATCTCAAACGGCTGCTGCAACTACCACAACATCTACCACACTTACTTCTGGAGTATCGACAGCTCCGGTTTCTACTATCTCTACAACCACCCCTCAGAAATCTTTACCGTTGTCTAGATCTACGATTCAAACCACGGTCCAGATGCCTGTAGGGCAACCTGGTTTAAGTACTGTTGTAACAAGTCAACCACAATTTACTTATCAACAGCACCATGGACAGTACCAATATGGGCCTGCTGTCCAACAACCAGTTTACCAGTATCAACCGTATCCTGGGTATACTTATCAACAACCTCAACAACCCCAGTACGGTCCGGTTAATCCTGGTTTTCCAGGAGGATATAATATCCCGAACGCGATTCCTGTTCCAAGTTATCCTGGATATCCTCCTCCTCGGACTGGTCTTGTGACCCAGAGTTTTAGAGATCCTAACCGGCAATTGTCGTTTATCGCAACTTTGGATTTACCTGACTTGATGCGCCTAACGAACGATCCAATAAATTATCTTTTGTTCTGGCCGCCAATGCCAAATAAGTTGCCCAGTGATATACCCAAGTTCGAAGGTAAACCTGGAGAGGATCCATCAAATCACGTGATGACTTACCACCTCTGGTGTGCTTCGAATTCTATCACGGATGATTCGATCCATTTACGTCTTTTTCAGCGTACGCTCATTGGTCTCGCGGCCAAGTGGTACATTGAGTTACCACGGGCCTCTTTTTATAACTTTAGCCAGTTAGCTACCTCGTTCCTAACTCATTTTCAGTTGCCGGTCAGATACGATAATGGTACTGAGTTATTAACTTCATTAAAACAATCGACGTCCACTTATATTTCTGATCATATCCATGAATGGAGACGTCGAAGACGTTTAGTGAAAGTTTTTCTCCCCGACCAAATCTTAGCTGAATGGTTTGTCAAATCATTATTACCGAAGATTACTGAAGATGTAGCTAAGTCCAGAGTAGTTACTGAGGAGCAAGTCATTGCTCAAGCCCAGTACCTTGACTTAGTTTACACTCAGTCGGGTACATTGCACGAGAAGATCCCAGATCTTCCTAAGTCGAATCAAATCGCTGCTCCTCCTTCGGGGTCTCATGCTACTGATGGCATGATTGGTACGGTGAACACTAAAAGTAAGAAGAAATCCTTAAAGAATTCTTCTCCAATCATAACCTTACCAGACTCCCCGACAGGAGAATCTTCTCCTGAAATTACCGCCGATGTTCACGCTGTAGAGTCATCTACGGCTAAATCAAAAAACGATGGTAAAAAGAAAGGCAAGAAGAAGGATAAAGCAGATAAGGCTCCAAAGGAGAAAAAAGAGAAGTTAGAATCTAACAACGAGAAACGCAAACCTCGCTATCCTTTTTTAATTTGTGAAGAAGATCATTTCACAAGAGATTGCCCTCATCGGGTAGAGGTTGTGAAAATCTTAAAAGGTTCCCCAACTCCTGCTGTTTTGAAAGATCCATTTCCAAAGCAGGAGAGTAAGATGATAGGTTCTTCCTCGAGTGCCAGTGAAGAACCCATATTGATGATGTCTCATGTACGGATTGCGACTCGATCACATGATTATGGTAGTAAGAGTCCTGTTGATGACAAAGAAGCAGAATCTTCTCATTCTAAACCATCAACCTCAGCTCCCGGTTCCGATCCACTACAGATCGAGAAACCTAACCCGGACTTAGTAATCAAACCGCCCGCAAAGGGTATACTTCGAAAGTCTGCTTTCAATCCACATGCGAGAGCAGCTCATAATTATAACATTGTTGAGGACTTAGTTGTTTCACCCTCAGCAATGTCGGCTTTAGAAGTGCTGCAATCATGCCCAGCACAACGAAAATTACTTTTGTTGGCTATAGGAGCTGTTGACATTCAGGACCCGAACCTGATAATCTTTGATCTAGAAAATAGTACACCGCGTCTCCCTCATCAGATGGCTTTCCAGATCCCAGTGATAGTCAAAAACAGGCCTATTCATCGGACTGTAATTGATGAAAGAGCTTCTACGTGTATTATGTCGATTCAATGCTGGAGATCGCTTGGTTCTCCTTCATTGAACCAATCCCCGATGATTCATAAGGCCTTTGATGGCCGTGGGTTCCATCCGTTTGGCATTCTACAGGATTTACCTATAGGGGTTGAAGGAAAAACCGTTAGTTTGTATGTGGAGGTGGTTGATGCCCCTCTAGACTACAACCTTCTCTTGGGTCGAAGTTGGTCTTACGCTATGACAACGGTCGTGTCATCGGTCTTCAGAGTTATAAAATTTCCACACAATGGTAAGATCGTAACGATAGACCAGCTGGCTTATTTTTCATCCGACCCAGCCTCTTCAGAAAGTATCCAACAAGTCGGTAAAACGACTATCCCTTATAGGGATGTTGGCGTAGGCTTAGTTAAAGATTCTGGTTTACTGGAAACTTTTCCTTTCCCTCCAATCAACGCAGACCCTTCATTCGCTTCCATTCGTATGATTACTTCAGACACTTTTATTTATGATGATCCTTGGATTGTCCCATCTGAATCTGAGATAGACTCATTCGGTGATGCTATGCCTTTGAGTCCATATGAAATTGCTTATGAAGTCGTGCAGTCTTTTACCGACCCGTGTTCAACCCAAGTCGACCAAATGAATGTGGTCCGTGAGGAATCACTTTCCACATCAACCTCAGAACGGATAGCGTTTCCCGAAGTTGTGTCATCTGACGAGCAACTTCGCGAACCCCTAAGTGTAGATGATCTACCATGGGAAGATCTCCATCATAGATCTTCGTTTTTACCTGAGGGTGATAGCTTTGAAAATTATTTTTCATCAATTTTTACGGCTGAATATGTTAAGGACGCTCAGAATCCCACGAAACATCCTGATTCAGAGTTGAATTTGGGAAACATTTCCCAAACTATTGCCATTGACATTTCAGTCAAAACTGGAATTATTGAGAACATTCATATAGGTGCCTCATGTACAAATGACAAAATTCAAACATACAAGGCCCTATTTCAAGAATTACGCGACGTTTTTGCTTGGTCCTATGAGGAAATGCCAGGAATTGATCCCTCTATTTTTGTTCATGAAATCAAGACTTATCCGGATGCTAAACCCGTTCAGAAACGTCTGCGTCAGATACACCCTAGGAAAGCGGCTGCAATTAAAGCAGAAGTTGAGAAGCTGTTGAAAGCAGGTTTCATTTATCCAATCCCGTTAACGGATTGGGTATCGAATATTGTTCCGGTTAACAAGAAACAGGGAACAATAAGAATCTGTATCGACTATAGGGATATTAATCGTGCTTGTCCAAAAGACAACTATCCCACACCCTATATCGATCAAATAATTGATGATTGTGCCGGCAGTGAAATATTTTCCTTTATGGATGGTTTTTCCGGTTACAACCAAATCAATATTCTACCTGCCGATCAACCAAAAACGGATTTCATTTGTCCTTGGGGGACATTTGCTTATTGCAAATTACCTTTTGGACTTAAGAATGCCGAAGCCACTTTCCAACGGGCAATGTCTTATGCGTTTCACGACATCAAGCACATTGTGCAGCCATACCTCGATGATTTGCCTGCTCATTCTTTACATCGAGCTGATCACCTTGTCCACTTACGAGCTATTTTTATGAGGTGTCGGCATTATCGAATTCGGTTGAACCCACACAAATGTGTCTTCTGCATAGAAGTGGGACGATTTCTAGGATTTGTCGTTTCAAAAGCCGGTATCTGCGTCAATCCCTCGAAGGTAGAAGCTATCATCAAATTTCCTCCTCCTTCGAGTTTGCGCCAACTCCAAAGTTTGCAGGGGAAAGCAAACTTTTTATGTCGATTCATTCCTAACTACTCCGCGGTTACAAAGGGTTTCACCCGGTTGTTAAAACAAGATGCTCAATTCTCTTGGGATGAGATAGCTCAGAAATCTTTCGATGCACTTAAGCACGCGTTGACCCATGCACCGTTGCTGCATCCTCCCAACTACAACTAGGATTACTTTTTGTATCTCGCCGCCTCCCACTCCACCATTAGAATGGTCTTAGTTCAGGAAGATGAATTCGGAACGGAACATGTGATATATTATCTTAGTCGGACGTTAAATCCAACCGAGCTAAAGTACTCACATGTGGAAAAGTTGGCACTGGCAGCCGTTCAAGCTGTTCAGCGTTTTCGTCACTACATTCTTCTCCGTAAAACTATAGTGATTTCGGATTGCAACCCTATGATCTATATTCTAACTAAACAATTGCTAGGGGGCAAGTACTCCAAATGGATTGTTATCCTGCAGGAGTTCGATTTGGAGTTCGAAAAGTCCAAATCTAAGAAATCCTTAGTCTTTGCCGAGTTAATGTGTGATTTCCCGCGTGCTGACACGGAAACAGTGGCAGAGGAACCCATAGCGGACGAATCTTTGTTTCTTATCAGCACTTTAGATCCGTGGTACGGGGATATAATCATTTATCTCCAAACCCAATCCTTTCGGCCCGAAGCTTCTAAGACGGAACGTCGAAAAATTCGATTCCTGTCCCAACAATACAAAATAATTCGAGATACTCTTTATCGTCGTGGGGCGGACTTGGTTTTCCGACGTTGCTTAACTCATGAAGAGGCAGAAAGGGTTTTGAATGACTGTCACTCTGGGGCATGTGGCGGTCATATGTCTGGGTATGCCACAGCTCAGAAGGTGTTGCGTGCTGGCTATTTCTGGCCGTCCATGTTTAAAGATTGTATCATTGCAGTCCGAAAATGCCACAACTGTCAAGTGTTTGATCGCAAGATGCGCGCACCACCAGCTCCTCTCCACCCTATAATTTCCGTTGGTCCTTTTGCTAAATGGGGTATCGACTTTATTACTTGTAACCCTCACTCGGCCAGGGGGCATGCGTATATCATCCTTGCGGTTGATTGTTTTACTAAGTGGGCCGAGGCGATGCCTACATTCGAGGCAGACGGCAAGACTGCTGCAGTTTTCGTATTCAATCACATTATTGCTAGGTTTGGTGTCCCACAAGCGATAATCACTGACCATGGGCGCCATTTTTGAAACATTATGATGACAGAGCTTATAGGCCAGCTTGGTTTGCGCCACGATAGCTCAACACCTTATTATCCACAAGCCAACGGTCTGGTTGAGTCCATCAACAAAGTTTTGGTCATCATGATCCGACGAATCATTGGCATTCATCGGTCGAATTGGCACAACATGTTATTTTCCGCGCTTTGGGCATATTGAACTTCAGTGAAAACATCAACAGGGTTCACTCCTTTCCAACTAGTTTATGGTTTGGAAGCCGTGCTACCCATCGAATGCGAAATCCCATCACTTCAAATGGCTGTCGAATTATGCCCAGCTACTTCCGAAGAGGAGAAGCATTTATTGTATTTAGCTCAATTAGATGAGACTCGACGTGATGCTGCACTGGAAATCGAGACTCATCCAAAACGAATGAAAGCTCAGTACGATCGAAATGTGACCCCTCGAAATTTTTCGGAAGGAGACCTAGTGCTATTATATGATCAAGCTAACGATAAATTAGGTGCTGGAAAATTCGTTCCTATGTGGCATGGACCCTACATTGTTAAGCGAAAGCTAGCAAAAGGGGCCTATGAGCTGGTTGATTTTGATGGGGACTCTTTGGGTAAACCCAGAAATGGACTTTACCTAAAGAGGTACTATGCTTAAATGGTGGGTGCGAAGATTTTTGTTAGGGTAGTTAGGTTAATTTTCTCTTTCTAGCTGGTACGTTTGCTTAGTTTAGACAAGTGTGCTTAGTTTAGTCAAGTGTGCTTAGTTTAGAGAGTGTGGTTTTTCGTCGTTATTCTGGCTTATCTTGGTTTTACTCTTGATATTGCAGATGTCGACGCCTCTCCAAACGTACATTGGATTTGCTGATGGTGCTTGTCGTAGTACACGGAATATCTCTTCCGCAGCCTGGGTTATCTATTCGCCCTCTGACGAGTTAGTTTCTATGCATGGGGTGAGCCTCGGTCAAACAACAAACAACATTGCAGAATACAGTGCAGTGACTGAATTATTATCTGAATCCATTACATTTGGGATTCAGAGTTTGATAGTGAGGTTAGATTCTGAACTTCTTGTATTACAACTTAATAGGATTTATGCCATTAGAAATCCAGTTTTATTAAGGTTATTTTTGAGAGTGCGTCTTTTGGAACGTGAATTTGATTACATTGAATATCAACATATTCCAAGGTCTTTTAATACTTTAGCAGATGCAATTGCTTCTCGAATGTTAGACAGACATTTGCGATAATCATGCATGTAAATTTAAAACACATTAACATTTAATCACACATGTTCAACAAGATAAGCCGGTAATAATGATATATATATAGATAGGAGTGTGTCAAAAAATATACATCGTCCTCGATCATAGGTTGAAAAACACCTTATGATCGGCAAAAATGATAAGTACAAAAAACCAAAAATGTCATGTGTGTCTACAAAAAGTGACTAGCCAATCACTGGTGGTGCTCTCTATACGAGACCACTGCCCGCGCTACCCTACACAGGAACCTCCTAATAGGTCCTGGGACTGTAACCACATAGCGCTGAAGTCGAATAGGAATCTCATCTATGGTCGTCTCTGGTATGTCCGCCGTGAGACACTCAAGGTCTTGTTCCAGCTCGGCTAAGGCCTCTGCGGCCGCATCCTCTGGGGCCGGTGCTGGTGCAACTGGTACTCTCCTCTCAAATGGCTGGAGATTGGCCGGACGCTGTGGGCCTACATCTGCATTTTGAAAATTTTCACTGTCAGTTTTGAGACGATATAAAAACAAATAAAAAGTAAATAATTTAAAAAATTTGTGAAAAATGAAATACCTCTGTCGTCCCATTGTTCTCCCTGTGGAAGAACCATGTCCAGATCACCGCCAAAATCTACTCTGACATAAGGAAAGTCCTGAATCGCGAAGACCTGGGTCTCCAACTAGTGAAAGTAACCAGCAGGAAATCGAACAACTCCTGCTCTCTCATCAGGGTGTCGGGCCATCACCGTAACCCATCATACCAACCGTGGCTCCCGAGGTGGCCCAATCGGAACAGTGAGATGCTGAGGGATAAGCATCAGAACTCTCTCTAGGGCAAAGCTCACAACTAAAGGCCCATACCCAAAGGTCTTTAGTTGCCTGTTCTTTACCCTAGTCATTTGGCCCTTTATGTTGGCCAACACAGCATCGCACCAGTTGAAAATGGTGCCTCGGTAGCAATCTATCGCCATCCGCATTTGGGACCCGGTGGCAATGTGCAAGGCGGCTGCGCCGTAGAGTCTGGTAATTGTAAAGGCAATTACCATAAGTTCAGGCAGGGATATATATTTGATTTCTATCCCTCTCTCCTGGTTTTGATTGTTGCACCACTCTAGTCGGAGGCTAGCAAGGGATTGGCCACCCGGCCTAGTCCCGGAGAGAGTCAGTTGCTCACCCCTATTAGGCAAACCAATGAGAAAATATATGTCAGAGGGCTCTATCTCGAGCTGGTGCCCTCCGATGTAGAAGCATTGTTCCTGAATGTTCCACCTTTCAACCAGCCACTCTAGGAATGGCACTTGGGCCCTCATGCCAGCTATGGCCCAGTACTTGTAGAGACCGCATGCCTTCAAAGCATCAATGGAGGGTTGATGATTTAATGTGGCCAAATCAACGTCCTCGTGTTCTCTTTCACGCCAATCAAGCATGGTGTGCACCCTGCACATCATAAAACATCTGTTAGAGTCCATAAATTTTTAAAATTTTGGTCCATTTTGGAGATATGAGGGTTTCAAAATGCGTTTTGTGCGGTACGCACCCTGGCTTTTAAGGACAGAGCGTATGTACGCATCTTCCCTTAAGTCTGGGTGTGCACGCCTGATATTTTCCCCATTGAGAAAATATCGTGGTACACAGGTCAGCAGTGCATGACCTGCGTACCCCAAAGGGCGCATCTTGAAACCCCAAGACCTCCAAAAAATCAAATAAAAGCCTAAAAATGAATTCTAAATGGATGGAAATTAAGAGAAGGATGTTGTAGAATACCTGGTGAAACGACGTTCGATTCTGACGGTCGGATTCTCTGCAAAGTCCACGAGAAGTTTCTTGCCAAAATCCCTTTTCTCTCCCTCAACAGTAAAATGGTAAAAATGACATGGTAAATGGTCTTTTTATAGGTTTTTTGGATAAATGAATGCTAGGTTTGTTTATTTTTCACCATAAAGAGATATTTTTCAATGTATTTTTGCCTATCTTAAACAGGTATGACTAATGTGTTGTTTTTGTGCAGGACAAAGGGACTTTAGGGTAAACTATCATTTTTCACGAACCAAAAATCAGAGTCATCTTTTAAGCTCTTTTCTGACTCCTAAAAATGAAAAGATTGCCGAGCATTTCTTTTACACTCGTTAAAATGAAATTAAAAGACGGTCCTCTTATAGCCCTTTTCTGACCGTAAAAACACGAAAAGATTGCCGGGTTTTTGTCGTTTCAAACTCGATATTAGAAATAAAACGACGTGTCCTTGATCGCTTTTTACTTTTCAGGTCAACGGCACTAAACATGAAAGTACTTCTTGGTCGCAAGATCGAGCGGTTCTCTCAGGTATTATTTTATACTTTTTCGGGCTTGGGAGACACAAATTTACGAAAAAGTTCACTATGGAGTCTTCTTTAGTTTTTTCAGACTCTCTAAAATTGAAAAACGCCGAGTTTCTCCTATGCTGGACTCGTTAAAATTTCACAGTAAAGGACCTGTTCGATTACAAACAGGAACGGACCACTCCTTCTTAGGGTCCGAATCTAAACTAAGTTGGACTCATCCGAAGGATGAGCTTATAATCAAGCATATTTTATCCTCCTCAAGCTTGTAAAAAATAAAGAGGTACTTGCCAGAAATGGTGGGGGAAAAGAGAGAAGAATGAACCTATTTGTTATCCTTTGTTACAGAAGAACCTTATCACCGCTCTTGAACACGACACTTTTTATTCACCTGGGTTGGGAAATCCTTTGCCTTAAAGTTGGTCAAACTACTTTGAAAGTCTTCAACCGTTTCCGGGTATTAACTTTGGGTCAATCGTCACCAAGCCATCTGTTGTGTCGTTATGTGTTCAAGAGGTCTCTGCAAATAAACCATTCATATGCAAAATACTTGTCATCCATTTTGACCATCCCTGAGTCAGTCCTTACAGAAACATTTCTTCAACTTGAACAATGATTTCGTGTTGTGGGCTTGCCTGCAACGGGTCGCTTTCTATCGACATCAGCACATTATCTAGAAAGATGACTTAGAGATTGTCGGTACCTTGAGGTCTGCATGCATCAATGGCAGGTTTCTCGCCTTTGACGATAGTTTACATCATTGACTTTCGATCAAAGGACTCCGTGACGTGTTCGACAACAACCCATTCATTCACATTTCATGGATTGTACTGGGTACTTTGAGAACCATTGACATCATCGGTGGTCTCTCTCACACTTGTTAACAATTTACATCATTGACTGGTAATCAAGTTGTTTCTACCATGTTCGACATCGACTCATTTATTCGCATGGATAGAATCGTACCAAATCGGGAAGTAGAAATGAAGACCCTGGATCTAGTTTCCACCATCCAGGCTGCAAGGAGTTTTGTATTCATTATATAGTAGAATAATCATAAACAGATGGCTGCGTCCATACTGTGTCTACAAAAGTCTATAATTGTGATGTACTGCAAAATCATTCCTGTATCAGAGCAGTAGTTAGATTGTTAGTTAAAGTTTTCAATCTGAGTATGGGAATGCCTACCTCAGCGATGATATCATCCTATATATGTATTTTGTGTTGAATATTTGCAGGTTCTGACCAGGCTCTCCGCAAGATAATCCTTGAAATGATAAAGTACTTCACCCTTCCTAGATGTTTTGAAACCCTAATGTACTTCAGGCTTCGCACTTTAGGGGGCAATCTGTTACACTAAAAAATGTCACCATGACTATTTGCAGTTTGTATGGCTCCATCACCTGTCATACTATCCTCCTTGGCAAGTCTCATGCCTCTTCTTTCCATGTCAAACTCAAAGAAAGAGAGAAAAGTCATTTAAAGTCAAGTTATCTCTGGTACGCAGTTTCTCTCAACCTTACCTGTGGGTACGCAATCCAAGTTCACAATACCTGCGTACTTGTACGCTCTGTCTGTAAAGCACTGGGTGCGTACTCCTGTAAAGGTCAATGAGCGCAAGTTTCACTCCAAAAAAGTTACTTGTGGTCATTTCTAGAGCATTCTAGAAGCTTGTTTGACGTGTATGGAGCGCCTCCAGATGGTTCATGTATCCCTATAGAAGAGGAACTTATCCCATCAAGAGGGGAGCTAACCCACCCAAAAGAGGGGCTTATCCCATTGATGGTGGACCTGATTAACTTCCTCTACAGCACTATAAATACATGCATTGGACCAGAGGGAGGAGAGGTTGAAAGCTGAACATTCCTAAGGGTAGATGCTGTTGGAATTAGGACTTCCTTGTAGAAGCTTGTGAGGAGAGATTACCATCTTTACTTGTTTCCATTGGGAGGTGGGTGAGCTGATCAGAGTAAGGGAGAACTCTTGTGGACCCTGGGAGGAGCTTGCACAACACCAAGGCTCAGGTTGTAATGGTTCCTTTTGTTACCTTTTTAATACAAATTAGTCCATTCTTCTCAACAATTTTTTATTTATGAGTTGTTTCATATACTCCTTGGTCTATATGTTAAATATGTTTTATTTTATGTGATATTCAGGTGCTATTTAATCGTTTGATTTTTAGTGAATGCAGGTTTTGAAGGGAAGGAGGAGCTCATCCGGATCAACGAAGCTGGACTACTACAACAGCGTTGGATTACAGGTAGGATCTAAACACTTGATTTCTCATATTGTAAAAGCATATTTAGGGAAGGATTGCTCTTATTTGTCTTGTTTGTCACTAGAAAGTCTTAGGCTTCTAGGAAGGTCGGTTGTGTCCGCACTAACGACTCTTTCCGCGTGACAAAAACCCTGAAATCGTTCTTATTCAAGAAACAAAGCAAGATCAATCAGAAATTAATAGAGTCATCAGCCAGCAAAAGCATTACAGTGGATGTGGAAGCGAAGCAAGAGGAGCCTCAGGTGGCATTCTAACTATGTGGGATAGTAACAAATGGAACTGTAACTCCACCAGAATACATCAGAATTGGATCCGTGTCAATCTAGAAAACAAGACAGATGGATCAACGGTAATAATTTACAATATATATGCTCCAAATCAGTACAAAGAGAAAGAAGTGTGTTGGAACACTTTGGAAGCAAGTATAGAAGAAGAGCAGGACAACAATCTCATTATAGCAGGGGATTTGAATCTGGTATTGCATGCTAACGAAAAAAGAGGGGGAAATTTCAACCCAGATCCTTTCAGAAACCGACTTGAGAGTATTATGCAGGAGCAAGATCTGGTTGATATTAGACCCAAGAACTGCAGGTACACCTGGAGCAATAGAAGAATAGGAGTCGGCAATATTATGGAGCGTCTTGACAGGTTCCTCATAAGTATAGCATATCTGTCCACCTTCACTACTGGTCAGTCAAATATTCTCAATGTCTCCGCCTCTGATCATTATCCAATAATGCTTACTCTGCATAGTCAATGTCAGCTAGGACCTCCTCCTTTCAAATACTGCTCCATTTGGAATCGTATCCCTGCAGCAAAAGAAGCGGTGCGGCAGGCTTGGATCCAACATGTGGAAGGCTCCCCAACTTATATTTGGGAGACAAAATTAAAGAGAACAAGACAGGCTCTAAAAAACTGGGCAAAGAATAATTAACAAGAGCCTGAGTTGAGCAAAAAGAAAATTAAGCAAGATCTAGAGGAAGTGCAACAAAACATTGAAGCCTTTGGGCTGTCCCAGCAAGCCAAAGAGAACGAAACAAGACTATACTCTCAGCTGAGACAAACTATAAGGGACGAAGAAACAAAATGGAGATTGAAGTCAAGGCAGCTCTGGCTGCAGGAGGGAGATAAAAATACTTCTTATTTTCATAAGCAGGATACAGTTCGAAAGGCCAGAAATACTATGAACACAATTAGGGATAATGAGGGGAATAGCTACAATACCCAGGACTCTATAAAAGAAGGAGCCACCAATCACTTCAAAAACCTTTTGACTGAGGATAAAAGTGAGGAGGATTACTCAAGTTTGTTACAGCACATGTTTAAAGGAGTCACACAAGAAATGAACATCTGTCTCAAGAAAGAAGTAGAAGAGGAAGAAATTCAAAAAGCAATTTGGAGTTTACACCCAGATAAAGCTCCAGGACCTGATGGGTTTCCAATCAGCTTTTACAGAGAGTATTGGCAGATGATCAAAAAAGATCTCTTAAAGATGATACGATGGGTTTTAAAGAAAGGCAAAGTGGGGGGATTTACCAACTCCACCTATCTAGCCTTAATTCCAAAAGAGAACAGACCCTCCACTTTTTCAAGATTTCGGCCAATATCCTTATGCAACTCAGCATACAAAATAATTACAAAAATTCTGTCAACCAGGCTCAAGCCTCATCTCTCTTCTCTGATCTCAGAAAACCAAGGGGGCTTTCTACCCAATAGGCACATTTCTGACTCCATCCTTCTTGTTCAAGAGGCCATCCACTCAAGCATAAGCAGAAAGGAGAAAGGGTTTGTCCTAAAGCTGGATCTTGCCAATGCTTTTGATAGGGTCAGGCATTCCTTTCTGTTTGTTGTCCTTCAAAAAATGGGATTTGACTCCTCCTTCATCACAATGATCAAATCCTGTATTTCGGACCCCTGGATCTCCCCTCTGATAAATGGGAGGCCGTGTGCTGCATTCCAATCCTCTCGAGGCCTTAGACAAGGCTGTCCCCTGTCTCCTTATTTATTTATCCTCATGGCCGAGTCTCTTAGCCAAACCTTGGACTTCAATCGAAGAATAGGTCTAATCACTGGCATCAAATTTGAGCAAGGTACAAAGAACATCAACCACTCTCAATTTGCAGATGATACCCTCTTGATAGGAGGAGCGTCCATCACTATTGCAAGGCGCTTTAAGAAGATCTTAGACCAATTCATGGAATACTCAGGAGGGAAGTTCAATCAGTTAAAAAGTTGTATATATGGTTGGAAGACATCAAATCATACCATCCATAGCATTGCAAGTATATTAGGAGTCTCCTACAAACTAACCTGGAATCACTTCACTTACTTAGGGATGCCAGTAAGTATGGGACCGCTGAAAGCTAACACCTGGAACGAAATCCTTGACAAAATAAAGAGAAAAATCCAACAATGGGGCACCATGTGGCTGAACCCAGCAGGACGACTTGTACTTCTAAAATTAGGTTTGGCCTCTCTTCCCATTTATCGTTTCTCTTTATACCAAGCTCCTGCTGTTTTTCATCAGAAAATTGAAAGAGCTCTCAGGCATTTTCTCTGGCAAGGAGGGAAAACGGAAAAAAGAAAATTCAATCTTGTTAGTTGGAAGAATGTCATTCAGTCTCAGGAAAAAGGAGGATTAGGAATAAGATCTCCAAAACTGCTGAATTTAGCTCTTGGAGCTAAAATAGTTTGGAGAATGATCTCAGGGCCCACAACATGGTGGAAGAAGGTTTTAGAGGCAAAATACTTGAACAGCACAAGGCAACAACTCCTGGATACTAATATTCCCAACAGAGATAGTACAAAAATCTGGCAGCTCTGCAAGAAAGCCATATCCTTTATGTCTCAGAATATTTCAAAGGTCCCAGGAGGGGGCAGCAGCATCAATTTCTTCACAGACAGAATCCTAGGATAGCATCCAATTGGATCAAAAATGGAGGCAATCCCTGCCACAAATTGGCTCAATGGTAAAGGAATATTGTATTTGGCTCAAATATCACAATGGGACAATCACTCTCAAGCATGGATAGGTTGGAAATTCCCGGATTACCCCAGAGAGCTAGAGACTAGTCTCGCTGCCTTAAAGAATCTCCTACATAGAAAAGCTCCGACCCAAAAAGGCAAACAAGATGGTTATCGTTGGGGCCCAACCGGAACTCAATACACGGCCAAAGCTGGTCACCAACATTTATGTGACAGCACCTTCCCACAGGACATATGGAACCAATGGAAACTGGTATGGAGAGCAGAAGCACCCCCTAAAGTCAAATTTTTCATTTGGTTGCTCCTGAAAGGGAAAATACTAACAGCAGAAAATTAAAAAAAAAGAGGCATAATGGGACCATCCAGATGTCCAAACTGCTGTAGATCAGAGGAAACAATACATCACCTGTTTATAGATTGCCCGGTAGCTGAAGAATGCTGGAGAAAGATGGCATCAATCGAGGATGCTCCATGGGAGCCTAAGGCAACTATTGCAGATACGATCTACAATTGGAGGAAAAACTATCCATGGAAAGAGAAGAAGAGCAAATTGACGCAACAGATATGGAACACAATTCCACTAACCCTTCTATGGCGCATCTGATTGGCAAGAAATGGAAAGGTCTTTCAAGAGAAAGGTTGTAATACCAGAGTTATGTGTCACAAGGCAAAGATCTTAGCGGTGGAGACAATCACAAACCACACCAAAGGCAAGACAGAGGCAACTAATTACAGCATGGAAGAGAGAAATCTGATCAGTTATATCCAAGAGAATATAACTAGTGCTCAGGAATTAAACCAAGGAAGGACACAAACGAAAGAGAAAAACAGGGCATGGAAGTTGAGGTTAAAGGAAGAGGAATTTGCGAATTGGTTGAGAAACTGTAATAGGTTCTACTTATTCTTTGATGGCGCTTCTAAATCAAACCCGGGTCAAGTAGGTGCAGGGGGTCTAATATGCAATGCTAATGGTGAGAAAATACTCCAATTCGAATGGGGCCTAGGAGAGATCTCCAACAACAGGGCAGAGGGATTGGCATTGTACCAGGGCCTCACTCAGCTAACCAAGTTAGGGATAAGGAAGGCAATAGCGTTTGGGGACTCAACAATAATCATTAGGCTCATGGCGCAGAGGCAGAGCACGCCGAACATCCTTCTATAGTAGATAAACTATAGGAATCAGATCCTTCACGACTCAATGGAAGAATTCAGCTATTACCACATCCTTCGTAGACTGAACAAGGAGGATGACAAGTGTGCCAACAAGGCATGCGAGCGCTCCAAGGGTAGTCTGCATTGTAATAATAATCCCTCTTTCCAACCGTTACCATGAATATTCCACATCTAGTCAACATTAGGTGTGCCGCAGATGAAAGAATCTGTGACAACAGAAAATAATCAGTGCAGGTGACAGAACAGGTATGGTAGATAGGATTTGGATCAGAAATAAGATTGTGAGATCTACTCAGCGCATGGGAATCAAGCGAAGTGCAGGGGAAAATCGTCCTAGCAGACATACCTCTTATGCAAATCAGGATACGCATTGGACCATGTGGTGGAGCATTGGGAGACGTAGACGGGTTTCTTCCCGCCCTCACAGCTTGCGGATAGTTTCTATATATATCCCGGGTGGCATGATCCATCATCTCAGTGAAAAATCTTGTGCCCACGAGTATCAGAGCATAACCGTTGCCGTCTATCTCCAAGCAGCCCGAGACAACTATCACAGGGTTCCTGCGCGAGCTGTGGTTGTTGACTGTAGTAAGAAGAGAGCTCAGAGACCCTGCGTTAAGGAAGCGAACAGTACAGACAGGCATTATCCAGTGTCAATGGAACGCCCAGAAGACTGTTTCCACTGCAGAGATCTACAGGCAGAGTTCGAGGAGTTGCGAGCACAACAGCGGGCCCTGGAGGATCAAGTTCGAAGTCTGGAAGCAAGACTTGAAGATCAGTGCAGAATTCTTCATGAGAAGTATCGGGCTGAGATGAATCTTTTCTTACACAGAGTCAACTCCTTACATGAGCAGTTTAGTAGCTTGGCCAATAGATGTAGCCATGTTGAAGAGTCGATAACTGTCCTCAAGTTCATGATGGACAAAAAGTTCAAAGATACTCCATCCTCTTCTAGCGCTAAACAGAACGAGCGAGACCCAAACCCTGAAGTGTCCACAGCAAGGAAGATCAGTCATATAGAGATAGATTAACTATGTTTTGTAGTTGTAAATTTTGGTGTTCGCAGTATGTAAGGATTTACAGTAGTATAAGAAGCCTCAGAGGCAGGAATACTAGAACAAGGATCAAGGAAGGGAACCTTTTTGTAATTCCTTGGATCCAGAATGCTCAGGAAGCACTATATGTATGGTGAACTGCCTCCCCTTTTTTTCAGATCAATATATAGCAACCGAACTTTGTCTAAAAAAAAAAAAAAATTAAACATAAAACAAAAACAAAAAGAAAATTAAAAATTAATTATAAACATATTAACAAATAATAAATAATAAATTTAATTTAATCAAACAAATTAGATAATTAGTTAAAAAATATTAATAAAAGTAGCTATAATTAATTTCACATTATTAAAAAATAAATAACAATATAAAAAAAAAAAAATTAATCAAATAAACAAATTATTAAAATAAATTAATAAACATATCAATAAAGAAAAATTAGTAAAATTAATTAATTTATCAATATTCTTTTAATTAATTAATTAAACTAATTAATTTATAATAAGTAATAAATCAATTAAAAAAATAAAAAATAAAAATAAAAAACTAATTAAAACACTAAAGCAAATTAATAAATATAATTAGGAATTATATAAATAATAAAATTAATTAAGTTATCCCTTTAACCTAGTAATCAATTAATTTATCCTTTAAATAATAATAATAATAATAATTAATTAATAATGATAATATTAATTAAATTAATTAATTAAATAAATAAAGTAGAAACCTGTAAAATAATAGCCGACCTATTTTCTTACATATTTTCTTTAATATCCTATATATATAATCTAAATTCTAGCTCTTGGATACATCATTAAGATCTGAAAATATCTATTGTCGCATCCCCTGATGATGGACTCACTTAAGTAGTCCGAAACGTTGGGTTCTCAAAACTCTATAACAGGTCATTCCTCCTCTACTAAAAAGAAAAATAGATAAATAACTCTCGATGATTACATTGTTAGGTTCCTATCCCCTTTTATTTTCTTCATTGAATCTCTAGAGACTTTATTTTACTGTTTTCACTCGAAAAAAGAAGGCAAATACCATGGGTCAATGCCATGGGCAACTACCACAGTAAATACCATGGGTAGATTCCGTCCACTTTAACCAGATCCACAAAAAAAAGAAAATTACAAATTGATCGCTTCTTATTTAGTCTAAGAAGTTTATGTTTAGAAATTCCCCAAAATCCATAAAAGCAGAAACTCAATAGAAATTACTCATCAACAGCACAAAGTATGTTATTTTTATTGAGAATATTGAGCACATGGAAAGATGCTTGTTAAAATGGATGTTGGAGAAATACCTAATGCATAAGTCTAACAATAACAAGAATTGTGTTACCTTTTGGATAATTTTCTTAAGAATCCTAACTATTTCTTAAAAATTGTAGCTCAAGGCATTAATTTAAACAATATTCCTTATTGATTTTGAGATTGGGATGAGAGAGAGATAGGAGATATTGTCTATTCTAAAAATAAACATATTTTCACTTGTATATTTTCCATACATAATGTCTCCTTTTCATAAATTAAATGGAAAACCTTATTTCCTTAATTCTTCATGAGAAACCATCCTTCCAAGAGGCATTAAGGCCATTTCTAGACAAGTAAGGCCACCTACTAAGTCATAGATTCGAAATCCAACGACTCTGCTACGAGCTCACCAAGATTTAGTACCTCATACTCTTCTCTAAATTCTCCAACAAATCAATGTAAAAATGGATTGGAATTGGGGGAAAGAAGCCCTTTTATAGGAAAAACTCTAGTTTTTTTGGCCATTAGGAGTAAATGGTAGCTCAGTTTGAAAAAACATCAACACTATTAGAATTCTCTCACCAATCTCTACAATGGGTCTCCATGTTTCTCGTAATTTGAAACTTCGCCACAAAGCCATTTTTTCCATGAGGTCTCATTTTGGCGCATTAAATCAAATCTCTTAATATGAGTCACATGTACTCTTGTACCACTTTTCCTTTGAACTTTTAGAATTATGAGTCGAGTTCTGTCATGAGTAATCACTATTTACTCATTCTGCTATGGCGCGTTGTGACCATTTCGCATGTGGAAGCATCATATAGTCACCTTCCTTCAAAGAATTAGAGATGAGTCACCCATACATCCATGGAGTCTATTCAAAGTCCCATTTTTCTTATATTTGACCTCCACCTATCCTCATGCACCTTTGAAAATCCTCCGTTTGAGTAATTGACCATCCCTTATGGAATTGTGTCAGTCACTATGAGGTCAACCTTGCATGCTATGCTCTGACAAGGTAAATCATAACTCCACGAGTCCCCATATCTTCCTATTATCATCCTCGGTGTTAGTCGTTATTAGCCATAATACTATGATCCTTGTACCTTTGTTGAGGATTCATAATTGCCTAAACTCTGGTGGGCCTGCTTTTGTTAACATCAACACATTTATTCCAAGAGAGAAGTCTAGAGGATGGTGTACCTTGGTTTCATCTTTCATCCTTTCTTGGTACCTCTAATCAATCAAAGTGAATCATTATTTCCCTTTTAATTGGTTTTTTCTCGCATGCTCAAATTCAACTCATTATCACACGATCAAGAAACATACACATGGTGGTTTAGTGATCTAGCAGATTTTCCTAGATTTTCTGAGGTGTGTGTGAGATGTTTTAGACCTCATGAGGGGATGTCCCTTCAGGTAGCCCCTCACATACCTAGATGTCAAAAAATTATGATCTAGCCTCAGAAGAAGTTATTTTTATTTGAATGGCTTTATTTCTGCCGATTTATTAACTCACAACATGAACCTCTATTTAAAATGGTCCATTGAGATATTTAAATACCTCTCCTATTCATCAGGGCTTCTTTGGTTGTGATCTCTCCCCCCACCCCCCCTTCACCACACCAACGTGGGGGAATTATGTCTCATGTCCTCAAATCAACATACTTAATTGTATCAATCCTGGCCATTGTATTCGAGGAAATTATGTATATGGGGATCATTATCTCATTGTATCATTTTTTGCCCCATTGATGCTAGCATATCATGTATCATGTACTATGTACCTCAGACCTAGATTGTTAGGCACACCATTATCATTTGTACTCGGTTATCTCGTAGGTATGGGTATATCTCCCCTGCCTTATTGAGATCTTGTACTCATCAATAAAGGAAACTTTTATCTCACAAGTAGGTTTCACCCCCTCCAACTTCACTCCTTCCTATTACTTGAGTGATCTCACTCTCTCCCTATGACTCCCCTTCAGTGTTTTGCAAAAGTGAAGCTACAACATATTTCCGTCATATGATGTGCTCCTCAAACTCTTATGTTGGGAAATAATATGTTATCACCCAAAAAATGATCACCTAGTCATGTATTACTAGGTTGATCAAAATGCACCATGTAGGATAGGTTTTTACATATTAAAACCTTCTTTTACCTTGGGCAATAATTTAGTGAACCAATTTCCTAAATTATGTCATTGCATTCTAGACTACTGAATGGAGGGGGATTTTAACACAATTTTTTAAAACAAAATAAATATTTTGTTTTAAAATTTTCAATATGATTCACTAGTAAAAAAGGTAAAGGATTAGGGGTTTGTCTTTACGCTATTGATGGTTTCTTCGGGAAGTAGAGTGATGAACGTTGACAACAACTAATGGGATTTAGGGTGATGGAGGCTGAAATCAAAATTGTGCGTCATGAGAGGAGTGATGGAGTCACTTTCGAAGAACATTAATGGGTGGTAACATAGTTGGAGTACTTTTCGGGGTCTCCATTGATTGTGTTTTAATATGTGCTTTTTTACTATTTTATTTATTTTGAACACTACTTATATACGTTGGTTGTTGTTATTAGCAAATTATTGTGCTAGATTGGAAACATGGATCAGATTCACTTGAAGGATTGTTGAAAAATGTGGCAAGAAATTCTCAATTTGATTTTACCTTTATTAGATTGAGAAAATTTGAATTTCCACATCAACAGACAACTTGGATGCAATTAGCTTGTATGACATGGTTTGTGTTACCCATTTTACTCAATCAATTGGAGTTGGAGGAGTTAGAGTTAAGTTAAGCATGTTTGATTTCTAATTTGTAGTAGTCAAAGTCAGTTATCTCAAGTTGTTTTCAATTAAACTATGTCTAACTGTTGGAGGAACTAGTGGAATGCTAGTTGTGCAGTGAGACTTTAGTCAAATGCAGTGATCATCTAGTTAAGTGATCAATCATCCCCAAATTGCTAGTGCATGCAAACAATTAGAGTTCCAAGGCAGTGTAATATTAGTTGTAGACTATTCTTGAGCATACAGGTGTTGCATGCAGTCACATGATCAACCTTAGGAATTGTGCAATCCATTTTGGAAAAAAACTTAATAATAGGGGCCTAATTTCTCAAGGAATTGCACAAGGAAATAGGGGCTCAAGCAGAGGTAGAAATTGACAAAGTTTGGGTTTGAGCTTCTTAGTGAGAAGAGGGATAGTTTATTCACTTACGGGTTGTGCACAGTTGAGTAAATCAATTGTAATACATCTATATTCATAAGATTGATGCAAGAAGGCATTGGAGTTATTAGAATATTGCTTTCCCTCTGAAAAATATTATGTGCATGTATTTTATTTCTTATTTCATGTCTGAATTTTTTGTTATAAATTGTGAGTTAACTTTCGTAGAGTAGTAGAGTAGGTCTGTGTCTTATGATTTTGAAAAAACTTCATGATGAGTTGTAAATCTACACCATAATTTCTACATCGTATCATAGCAGGATTCACATTAGAGCATGAATTGCGAATTTGTTTCTCAGAAGGTTCGAATTTGCAGTTCAGTGCAGCAAGATCTCTTAAGAACTGAAAATATGACCTTCAATGGGCTGAGGCTAGAGCATTCCTTGGAAGGCAACTCTAGTTTCATTGACTGAAAGGATCACATGGAGGAGGTATTCGATGACAACGGATTGATAGAATACATCAAGAGAGATGTTACAAAACCAGCAGAATCTGATGCCCAAAAACTTGCTCAGTGGAAGAAAGTTGTAGCCAAGATGTGGATAATAATATTGGAGGGAGTACGGGACCACATTGTCAGCAATCTCCATGGGAAAGAAAATACATATGGAATGTGGTAAGCACTCACAAATCTATTCTAGAATAGTAGTGACCACAAAAAGTTGGTGCTCAAGGATAAACTTTGAAATATCAAGATGTAGAAGAATGACTTTACCCTGCGATATCTGAGGAGGTTCACACAAGTTCATGATGAGCTTGCAGGAGTTGGTGTTACTCTTTCAAAGGATGACTTGGTAATAATATCCCTTCTAGGCTTTCCCAAGAGTTGGCATACCTTTCAAGATTAAGTGAACGGGAGGGAGAAACTACCGAATTGGGAACACTTATGGTACGATTTGGTACAAGAGGAAATAAGGTAGAATATTAGAGATGGAACCTCATCCAAGGGCAAGGATGAAGAAAAATTTGAATTGGTTGGAAAGGGAAAGAAGGGAAAATGGGAAGAAATCTCAAACCAAACCAGAATCCAACTAAGGGAGAAAGAAGAAAGATTTGTCAAAAATTAAATCCTTCGATTGTCACGAATATGAGCACTATGCCACGAAGTGCCCACAGAAAGAGGCAAGTTAGAAGACCTTAAGGAGGAGCAGTGGGTGAAGCCTTGGATTCATAGTTCAACCTTGACTTTACCCTTATCGCATGCATTTCCAACATAGTAATGGGGAGTGTCTGGTACTAGGGAGTAATGGGCCGTGATGTAGGTGCACTTTAGCACATAAGCCTTGGCCATTTGCATCATGGCACCACGAATAGTATACAACAAATATCCACTAGCCCCCCTAAAGGAGCACTTGAGCAGCAGGATGTATGCAAAGGATGTACCTTGGCGAAGTACATAAAATCTGAATTTCATGATTGGGACAACAAAGTGCATGCAGTCCAAGAAAGGATCCACTTTGATGTTTGTGGACCTTTCTTTATAGCCTCCACTGCCCGACACAAATATTTTTTCCTTTTTATTGATGACTTCCCACATAAGTGTTGGATCTCTTCATGCAGTAGAAAGATGGGACTTTCTCCAAGTTCATAGAATTCAAGGCACTGTTTGAGAAAGAAACCAACAAGGAGGTGAAGGCTCTCTAGAGCAATAATGGAGGTGAGTATGTGTTGAATGAATTTAAAAATTTATGTGCGAAAGAAGGAATTCGACTAGAGTTGACAACACCCCACAACCCACATTAGACTGGGGTGGTTGAGAGAAATATCCATAGCATTTTGGAAGCAACAAGGGTGATGTTGCATGACCAAGGCCTACCTTTGCATTTGTGGGTTGAGGCATGCAATACAAAAACTTGTTTGCAGAACTAAAGTTCTCATCATATTCTTGGCATGATATTACACCGAAGGAGGCTTTCTCGAGAAGAAAGTCAGATGTGTGACACTTCAAGATTTTTGGAGCCTCTATTTACTGCCATGTCTGCAAAGAATCAGGGAAGAAGCTTTAGTCAATAGCAAAATTCAGGGTATTTGTAGGTTACACAAAAATTCCCCACAACTAACATATGTACTTGCCATGACTCATAATGATAGTTATGTGAAGGGATGTAAATTTTGATGAGGATAAATCTATGTGGTGGTCTCTTGAGAGGGAGCTTTAGATGCCATCAAAATATGAGATTTTAGCTCAAAAAGAGGAACCTCAAGAAGTTGTAGAGCAACCACAAATTGTGGAGCAGAGTGTGGAAACATTCACTAAATCAAAACCTCTAGAGAAGGCAGAAAAAGAACTAAGGAAGTTGATAGAATTGTGCAGGATGAGAGGGATAACGTGGGATATCCTTCAAATTTACGTAAGCAAAGGAGGTCACCTGAGAGGTACACTGGCGACATGGCTCTTATGACTGAGCTTATAGGGATTGAGCCATCCTATTTTAAGGAAGAAATATAGAAACTTGTATGGGTTGATGCAATGGTGGAGGAATATGAATCCATTGCAAAGAACCGTGCTTGGGAAAAGATACCAAGAACAACATGTAAATCAATAGTGGGTTTGAGATGGATCTTCAAGGTGAAGCAGGCAACAAATGGAAGAATAGGGAAGTATAAGGCAAGATTTGTGGCCAAGGGGTACTCTCAAGTTGAGGGAATTGACTATGAGGAGACATTCTCTTGTAGTAAGGTACTCATCCATTAGATCAATTCTTCGTCTCGCTACACAGATGGGGTGGAATATCCACCAGATGGGTGTAAAAGCAACATTTCTGAATGGGGTTATTATGGAGGAGGTGTACATAGAGTAACAAAAAGGTTTTGAGACATTTGATCAAGAGTCTCATGTGTGCGAACTCAAGTGAGCATTGTATGATCTCAAGCAAGCACCTCGTGCTTGGTACACCAAGATAAATAGTTATCTCACTGGTTTGGGCTTCACCATAAGTGAACCAGATGTAAACCTCATCATGTATGGATAGAAGGTAAATTTCTTATTATTGTCTTATATGTTGATAATTTTTTTTTAACTATTGATGAGATGTTGATCATATCTTGCAAGGAGGACCTTGCAAGGGAATTTTAAATGAAGGACATGGGTCTTATGCACTAATTTCTCAGGTTGGAAGTATGACAAGGTGATGGGTAATTATTTGTCTCTCAATGCATGTATGAAAATGAGATAATATAGAGATTCTGCATGGAGAGTTGTAAACCCATGGAAAGACCTCTAACGAACAACTAGAGGAAGGAGGATGCCACTTCAGGTGAAGTGGATGCTACCATTTATCGATAGCTAGTGGGTCCACTCATGTATCTTGTGAACACATGACCAAATATGTAATGTGTAGTCAACGAGCTAAGGCATTCTATGGTTAGGTCAACCAAACTATTTTGGAAGGCAACTAAGCATGTTTTACGGTACCTCACAGGCACTACCCAGTTTGGGCTATGGTATAGACGAGCAGAGGGAGTGAAGTTGTGCAGCTTCACAGATGTAGGTTGGGCATGAAGTCCATTAGAATGAAAGAGTACATCAAGTGTAATTTTTAGTGTTGGGTTTGTAGTTGTTTCTTGGTACAACAAGAAGCAAAGATCTGTGGTGCTCAGCTAGAAAATAGCATAATACATGGCTGCATGTCAAGAAACATGTGAGGTGATATGGATGAGAAAGATACTTGTTGGACTATTTGGTTAGATGATGGATCCAATTGTGATAATCAGAATCGCATCAATCTCTCTGAGAATCTTATATTTCATGATCAATCCAAGCATATAGATATCCAATATCACCATTTACGAGACTGTGTCTAGAGGCAGATGATGTCGCTACACTCCATTCTAATAGAGGAGTAAGGTGTTGACATTTTGGCAAAATCTTTGTCAAGAGGGAAGTTTGAATTCCTTAGGTGTAGGATAGGAGTGGTTGATAATCCCTTTCTTGCAGAGAGGGGGTCTTTAAAAATGTAGCAAGAAATTCTGAATTTTATTTTTCCTTGATTAAATTGAGAAAAATTGAATTTCCACATCAACAAACAGCTTAGATGCAGTTAACTTGTGTGACATGGCTTGTGTCACTTGGTTTACACAGTAAATTCAAGTTGTAGGAGTTATAGTTCAGTTAAGCATGTATGATTGTTAATTTGTAGCAATCAAAGTTAGTTATCTCAAGTTATTTTTAGTTAAACTAGTTCCAACTGCTTGAGGAACTAGTGGAAGGCCAATTGTGCAGTGGGACTTCAATCAAACTCAGTGATCATCCAGTTAACTAATCAATCAACCCAAAATAGATAATGCATGGAGAATTCGAGTTCCCCAGCTATGGTGGAGATTCCAAGGAAGTGTAACATCAATTGTAGACTATCCTTGAGTGTATAGGTGTTGCATATAGTCAAATGATCAACCTTGAGAATTTCGCAATCCATTTTGTAAAAATTCCTAAACAACAAGGGCCTAATTTCTCAAGGAATTGTGCAAGGAAATATGGGTTCAAGCAGAGGTAGAAATTTACTAAGTCTGGCTTAGAGCTTCTTAGTGAGCAGAGAGAGAGGTTATTTACTTGTAGGTTCTGCTCAGTTGAGAAAATCAATTACAATACATTTCTATTGATCATATTAATGCAAACAAACATTGGGACTTTTAGCATATTGTTTTCCTTAGGAAACATTTTGTGTGCATGTGTGTTATTTCTTATTTCATGTATGAAATTTTGGTTCTAAATTGTGAATTAACTTCCAGAGAGCAGTAGAGTAGACTTGTGTCTTATGATTTTGATTAAAAATTCATGAGTAGTTGTAACTCTACACCATAATTTCTACAAGGATGGTGGAGGCAAATTACAGAATATTCGTTAGTAGAAAATATGCCTACTTCAAAATATCTATGACAACTTTTACGAGAAGAAGACTTTGAGGATAAAAGATTGGATTTTCAAAGAATTAGTCACAAAATTCATAAGGACAGTAATTTTGGTTGCAAGTGTGGAGGTAGATGGATTAAATGTAATTTTGGATGCATGTGTGTAGGTAGACAAGTCACAGTTACTCCTTTGATTTTTGTCGATGATTTTTTAATTTTGGTAGATTGACCTCTTTTGATTGGTCTTTGGAATCCTTATGAATAATATTAAATCTCATATGATATATTCTTACCCAGATGATGCATTGGTACTAGATATTTATCATATTTTTGGTGTTATCTCCACTGCATTGGATGCAAATTTTAAATATCTTATATTTATGCTCCAATCTAATTGTTATGGAATTAAGGATTGGAGCTGAATGATAGAGAAAATCCACTGTACACTTTTATCATGGGCACACAAGAGGCTCTCCCTAGGAGGAAAGTTGACTTTAGTTCAAGCAGTACTTCAGAGGATCTCTGTATATTGGCTCCATATATTCGCTTTGCCTAAGAATATCAGTAAATGTATCTTTCCGGCTTCATCTTGGCATGGGACAATTTGTGTCATAAAGTATAGAGTGGGTTCGGTTGTTGTTTACTCTGTATGGAGGCGATGGATGACCAGAATCATCTATTTCTTTTATTCTCCTTATTAAACTCAATTTGGAATGGTGTATTTAATATGTTCCATTTACAGGCAGATTAGAACTACTCTTTTGTGGTCATGGATTAGAACTACTAGATTATTGAATATAAAACATTTGGACCACTTCCAATATACATTGGGGGTTCGACCCAAAGAATGCATTATTGTCCCAAGCTCCTTTGTTGTTATACGTCCACCTCTATCCTTGTCAAAAAAGCTAAAGGCCTCCCTAAACTTAGACATAACCTCCATCCCATATTCCTATAGTAGATAAAACCCTTCTCTCATTTTCTGACCATTACCATCTACCCTCCATCCCATATTCTCTAATGAGCCCTATGTAAACCACATTTCATTCAAGGATGGGGATTTTGATGCCTACTCTAACCATATTTGTTAGATACTTTCCCCCTTTTCTTACTTATGGTTTCTTAAGTTGGCCTCCTCTCAATATTCTCTACTCTCCTTAAATTATTTGAAAGGTATCCTTTGGCTACTAACCCCATTTTACCAGATATCCTTGACATGTCCCTTGAAATTTTGATTCGGCCCCATGAACTATTTTATGCCAGTGAGTTGAAAGCTTTAGATTTATTTTTCACATATTCATTCATGACCAAACACTATACCACTAGTTCTAAGAATCTTTTGGTTACTATCACCACAATAAATGTATATTGTATTTTGGAGGAGGTAAGAATTGTATATTTCCCTTTGGGACACTCCAAAAATATTTTGATGCACCCTATTTGTCTAACACCCTAGTATACTTTATGACCTTAATTCCCATTCCATGTTCATCCATGTGGATGCACTTTATGATGTTCTAGGACAACCTAATGTCCTTGTCGACTCCCTCTCATCTTCCTTGTCATGTTTTCTAGGACTTGTGTATCCAACAAGAAATTTGGGGGATGAATGACATCAAGGTAGAAAGTAAAGGGGTTTTCAAGTCATTTATTTAGGGTTCCCACTAGCATAGTCCCACCATATGATTCACCCAATCCGTAAATTGGGGTTTAGTGCTATTTCAATTAATTATTAGATTATCATGTTGGGCCATAATTCCAGGTTAAATGTTATGAATATTCATAGGATATTATTGGAGATACTTTAGGAGACACCTCTTTGGCTAAAGGGTCAAGGAAGAATTTTGACTTCAATATCAAACCATCAACCATATCCTCAACATTTGTCCCATCAACCATATCCTCAACATATTGAACCAACAATCAAGAAGACAACTGAGGTGAAGGATGGGAATCCTCCGTTGCCCACATTGTTCAGGATATATATCAATCTATGAATGCCTCTACACTCCACAAACTATGCATCATTAAAAATTTTGTTTCCCCCATTTTCCACCAAGATGGATACACATTGTCCCAACATTGTGCCTCTAATTTCCAAAATTGTAAAATTGGGATTTTCCATGTCAAAATTTTAATTCAAGACATACAATGCATTGGAAGGCCATTAACACAATATTAGGACATAAAAATTGAATAATTGACACAATACCAAATACAACACATAAATTGAGTTTTGTCTCACAAGGTATCCAGATACTAATCGAGCAAGTTCACACAAAGAGAGAAAGGCAATGTCATGATACATTGTTCAATTTGTAATCAAGAGCATTATCTTGGATAAGAGAGAAGTAACAGTTAGTTTCTTTCTCATATACAAAGACAAAATTATGAATCAATTTCAAATTCCTTTTGTGAAGAAATGTTGTTGTAAACGGTGTTAGAAAGCTTGCATTGTAGGCAAGGCCCTCACACCATACTAGATTGTGTTAACCAAAGCATGTTAACCATGTCCAATGATCTCAAATTTCATGAGCATGTTCAATGAGTGACCATAAATGAGGGGTGTCAAAGTGGCTAATAATCATAGCTTATAGTGGATGATTGTCATCGTACATAACATATGTGGTCGAAGTCATTTGTTTTGTGCCCAATATTGGTGAATCATTGTATTACATCATGGTAGCATATCTTTCCTTTTTTAAAGCAAAAATATATTGAAAATAAATTATGTCTCATGTAAATGTTAAATGTTGTTGTGTTGTGAGTGGTTTGCATATTATATGTATCATATATCTATAATCACTTATTTCAAGCCTACCTTAAGAAATAAACAAAGAGGTGCAGGGCCTTTTCATAATAAGGACTCCCACCAACTCCTCTCCTCGTAGCAATCTTTCAAACGTTAGCCAACAAATCAAACACATGCCCTTGTTTCTCTAGTTTGGAAACCCTTGGATGGATATGACAGTGAACTCCTCCCAACCACTTCTTTAACCATCTATTGAATGCCTTTGATTGGTATGTGTAAATGATTTTGATTGATTCCTGGAGAGGTGTGAAATCTAATTTTGCATTGACATAATACAAACACCAAACTTAACCTGTGGTAACCAAAATTTCAGCCTTACAACTCTCTCATCCAATATTAAATACTTCACTAATTATTCAAGGGGTAATCTCCTTAACAACATATTAAATATTAGAACCATTCATATTAATTGAAAAAATAAGAATATTATTTAATATTAAGTTATAATGCAAGTAGCTGCCAAGTTGACATATGAGACCCCCTTGTTTGTGAGACAAGGGATGCCCTCCATTCAATGCGTTAACTATTTAATCTTTGGATGTGTACATACCTTAATTTCCATTGGATCGAATCTTATGACCTTTAAAGAGGAAACACTTTAACACAAATCGAACATGTAAATACAAACTTAATTTGTATATGTATCAAAGTTACTTTGAGAGTTGCATGGAATGCTTAATTTTATATAGAAGAAAGGGAAAACTTGAAGGGTTGATCACAACAAACATGTATGGTCAATTATGATTATCATAGGTATATTAGTTTGGTTTTCCCAATCTAGAACTTGCACACTTTTTCACTATTGTTAAAGACATGTCCTGATGGTTCACTAGTGTAACATCATGTACATTTAGTTGTGTCTATTAAAGGCATGTTAGTTCAGTGACAAAACCAATGGTTTGTCAACTTGGTCAGCTTAGTGAGCTATGTGTTAATCATCTCAATGAAAAACATGTAAGGTCAATTAACTTAGCCATTGACATGCACATTCCATTGTCACTATTAGTGACATGTTAGGTTGGATATTAATATGTATTTTTGATTAACATTATCTAGGAGATTAACTGAATCAACGTGCATGTTTGACTACAATTGTGGGAGATATGTTAGATAGGTCAACCCCATCAACAACATTTATGTTCAATTGCACATGTTAGAGGAATGACACAATGGTCAATTGATTAGTAACATGTACATTTTGGTTATCACTATTAAATTTCTATTAGGTTGGTTAACTTGTTCAACAACTTGTATGTTTGGTTACAATTATTAAAGCCTCACTTGATTGTTTAATGTAGTAAATGGAGTGTAAGTCTAGTTACCATTGTCGAAGGCATGTTTTGTTGGTTAAATTAGTTAACATCATATACATTCAACTATGACTGTTAGAGCCATCCAAGGCTATTAAACCCATTTAAAGTAGTGCATAACATCGATGTGGGATTTCTTATTGCATTATGTGTGAGTATAGTGTGTTAATTTTTTTTAAGTCGAAGATTTTTCATTAATCAAAAAGAATGTACAAGGGTGTCAAAATGCATGGCTTATAATTATTTATATATTTAATGTAATATGCCTTTCATTAAGAAGAGGAAACAAAATTTGGGGGATAGGGGAAATGGCGTTGTGTAGGGGAAATGTCGACTCATGTATCTCATCTTCACTCTCGCTTCCCTATCATTAGCATCCCTCTCCTTTTTTTCTTTATCCACGAACACCAATAATAGACTTTTTGTTAAGAAGTAGCATTGGATGACTCAGGACGAGGGTTAGAGCTCATATGTTTATCTTGGGTTTCTCCTTGGGGTTTCCGAGCTTATGTATCTTGCTTTAAATTCTTCCTAAACGTCCCAACGATATCCTTTCCCATCTCTTGTTCATGAAACTTCAGCTTGCAGGCACAATATTCATCCTAAATTTCCTTTGAAGATTCATGTAGCCATTTTGCATCGAGGCCTATTCATGGGGGGAGATTGGGAGGAACTACATTTGTCAACAAACCTTTTTATTGTTGTCCCATGCCGCCCCAAACTTTATAGCCCATGTTTGTAGCCAAGATATACCCTCTTCCATATGTAAACTATATATAAGATTGATAAAAAGAGAAAACTGAGCTCTTCCATGAGCTTTTATTTGAAGATGAGAATGACAGTGAAATGTTCATTTTTAACTATACACCTAAACAATATTAGAGACCCTTCCACCTCACTGGCTTAAAATCTGGACTCAAACCATGGCAGAATGTGACATTTTGAAGCGTATCACTCTAGTCCCTTTGACAAGGAGTGACATGACACTTTTTGTGAAAGAGCAACAAGATACGGTTGCCTCTTGCCCCTTTGAAAGTGGTGAAACTTTTTAGAAAAAGGATAAATGTCTAAAAACATCACGGAAAAAGGTTTCCAAAAATTTAATAATGTTTCCATTTTATTGAATCATTACTACAAGAGACTATTGCATCTTCCCCCTTTGAAAAAGGTGAAACGGTCTAGAAAAAAATATATATCTGAAAACATCGTGAAAAAAAGTTTCCAAAGAATTTAAAAATTATTCCATTCCGTTGAATCACTACTACATGAATTCATCTTAAAATTTCATTTTATTTATTAAATTTATCATAATAAAAATTCTCCATGGAAGACATTGAGAGGCATTAGAAGATATATTTTTTTTTTCATAAGAGCTTGTTAAAACATGCCATGGCAATTTAATAACTTTATTTAAGATATTTTGCCTCCCGCATACTAGTCACCAAATAAAATTTCGAGGTGGGTGATGCCATTTTTGTTCAAACCCTTGAGGAGCACCCTTGAGGAGCTTTCAAGAATGGAAGGAGAACAATAGGCGACGCAATTTTGTTCATACCCTGGATTTTTGAATTCTAGAGAAGGTTTCAACAATTTTGTTCATACCATGAATTTTTTAATTCTAGAGGAGGTTTCAGCAATGGAGACCAACATTTTGCTACGAGTATCCTATTTTTCCCTTCTAGTTTGATAGAGGTAGGGGTTTATTGGGGTTTCGTGTAGGGAACGAGACACCTAACTGGAACTTGTGTGGCTCCTTGATTTTTCTACGGAACCCCAGACCCACATAAGGTTCAAACAGGGTTTTTTTCTTTCCACTATCAACCATAAAATGCCCCTCTCTCTATAGGTTGTCGCCTTCTCCTCCAACGCAGAGAAAGAGGTTGATAGGCTTATTCAAGATATTCTGGACACGAGTAATTGATGAAAAAGCTTTGGTTGTTGGACATCCCCTTCAGAATCATACATTTTACATAACACAGGCAACAGAAACCCCTCTGAGGCTGTTGCTACAAAGGTCGTTGATAAATCTGGGGAAGAGGGAAAACAAATTCATGGAGCCCATCGAACCGTCAAGCCTTGGGAAAGAACTTTCGACTGTATCTATTTCTCACAGTGGTAAGTCTCTATCTAACTCCAATTTTGTTATCGAATTTCTGTCTTTGGAAGATTTATGGTTATTGAAACTAGAGTAAATTAAAGGAAAGGAAAAACCATAGTAAACTAAATTCAGGTTGAATCCATCAAATAAAATAGACTTCTTTGACTAAGACTAATTCTATCCTAGCTTTAACTGATGGAATGCAAATTTGGCAACTATGAAAAATAATGTGCAGCATGCACCGAGCATGGGTACTAGAAATTACTAATTATAGTATATAAAGGTTTTTTAAACCCAAGAAGTAAAAATCATATAAAAAGTGATGGCTCTAGGCTAAACCCACGTGTGTGTCCTGATTGCCTCAATGAGTTGATATGAGAAGAAATGTTGAGATGCATTTGGCTTAGACACCAATAACAATCATACCTATTTAAATGGGATTTTAGAACATTGCGTTTCAGATTTCAAGATCCTTGAAATGATCTTTATTTGTCATGAACCCCCTTTCCTTTGATACCAGAATCTCAGAGATGCACAAAGGTTGATCCTTTACCTTCAATAAGCATCTACCAAATGGAAAACCACGAACACTATTTTTCAAACCCTCTTGATTGATGTCCAAAGGCCGAGGATACTTCACCTTTTGTAGCCTTTTATACTTCTTTGTGAGACAGTCAAAGCCCTAATACAAGGCCAAAGGCATGTCAATGAGCCTAAGAATAATATTATATATATGAGCTTAGATGCTAGGAACTTTATAGCTTCAAATATGATTTTATATAAACCTGCAACGGAGAAGGAATTCCGAGTGAGACACTATCTCCAAACCAAATTCAATTCAATGGTGACTTCATAATAGAAGATTTGACCCTAAAGCAACCAAATCTTCCTGGCTATAGTCATGACAAAAGGCCTTAGATATAGATCATTTGACCAAAAATTTGACAGAGAGATGTATCCTAGAGATGCTTGATTGATGAAGCCTTGATCTATTTTCCTTTTTGGGATTTGCAACCTAGAATTTTGCAGTAGGAGTTTCAGTGCTTCATGATGACTGATCTTTGAAGAGGAAGGAGGTCAGTGTTGTTAGAAAACTTCTTGTGATTTATTTCTTCCTTGCTTATGCTTGCCCTCACCTTAGCTCTGATACCTTGCCCTCAACTTAACTTTGATACCATTCTGGTGGGGCAAGCTAAACATGACAACAATAGAGGTAAGAAGTTGTAGATTCCTATGTTGTCTGTCTTTTACCTTCTATAACATCATATGTTTTATTGCCAAATTCTGCTAAATTTAAAATTGACATATTGATCTGAGAAGAGGGTTTGCAATGCTAATAACCTCTTCTTCAGTCCATGTTGGCACACTCGAGTCTTGTTAAAGGACCAAATGTTTCTTGTACAAAATTTGAAGCAGACAACAACATACAACATGTTTTTTGAGAATCAAAACAACTTCTAGAAGCGCTATGACATTAATCGGACACTATGTTTATAAACCGGTTTGTACTAATGGACAAAGGATGTGTAAAATGTATTCTTTAACAAATTTTTTCTCTTTCGGTTGGTTTAAATCTTAAAACCTTACTCCTATCTTGAAGAAAGGGTACTTGCTTCCCTTTCACTTCATAGGTATATGAAAACCCAGTTTTGTAAGCACCCATAACCATGAATATTATACCAACTCCCTATGGTAGTGCATCAATAATGTAAGTGTAACACTCATCCATGTGGTAGTCATAAGGCATTTAGGTAAGGTTTTACTAACACAGGCATCCCAGACCATTAAGATCTATCCATAGCCTCAAAATGATGTATTTCCTTTACTCAATAGAACACTCATCATTTCTCTCCCCTAATCATCAAATTTTTTCTCTTCATTCTGAATGAGAAATCAATCAACAAGTCACCATTTTAAATGTTAGATCACAATATGTTTAGCATCTCTCTTGTGCTTACACTCTAGGATTCTCGCAGCATTAGAATCTGTCTACTTCTGGCCCCTATACCCATTTTCATCTAGGTTTTTACCATGTCAGTGTCCCATTCTTTCTCAAAACTGCATGAAATCAGTTGATCCATCCATTTCGTAATGCCTTTGGTAAATTTTTCTATAAAATGCTAAGTATATATGAGATCTAAGGGTTTTTTGGTTGTTTCTGACTTCATATATTTTTGCTAACCATGATATGGGTTTGATGTAGAGGATTATGATTGAGTAAGGGTTGCATTGCTCGATATTTGTTTAGGAGGAGGAGAAGGAGAAAAGTGGTGTTAGGGTTGAGAGCTAAAGATGCCTGTGAAAAGAGGAGGTGTGTGGAATGGAGGGTGGTAGGGCTACCAACGTGGTAGAAATTGAGGATGGGGATGTTGGGGTTTTCATCATCGAATAGATGTGGTGGACTTCCTTGTTATCTTTGTGGTCATGCCATTGGTTTTTCTGGCACCTAGGTTTCGTCACTCTGCATCTACATCTGCAACTAGTAAGATTATTCCTTCCCTCGTCCCTCGTTGGTAAGCTTCTTCCTGCCCTCCTCCCTTGCTGGTAAGCTTCATCCTACCCTCATCCCTCATCAGGTTGCTTCTGTCTCTTTTTTGGGGTGGGTCAGTGTTTAATTTATCTTTATTGGTAAGCATGCCCTTTCTTAATATGGTAGTATTACAATGAAGTGTAGACTTCTTACAACATTCAAGTAAGATCTCCATTACAATGAAGTGTAGTCATCTTATACTATTTTAGAAAGATCCCTTTCATTGAGAACCCACTGAACAATGTATTTATGTGATTTGAGCCTTGGCGCAGAATTATCATACCCCCGGTTAACCATTGAACCAAGACCCAATGGACCTGCTTCAAAATTTGATTTGCCTTCACCACCCCGCTTAACCATTGAACCAAAACCCCATGGACCTGCTTTGGAATTTGATTTTCCTTTTAGCTTTTTCGTAGGATCTGAAGGCGCAAATGTTATCAAACTTACTTTCCTCACTTATTGTCAAAATTTTAGCACCTCTAGCATTTTTCTAGACATTTTGTGAGTTTTCTTTATAGGTTTCCTTTCATTTGATCTATGTGAAGTTGTGAAATCCATCTCTGCATTAACATGGTACAATACCTACCAGGAGAAAGATTCAAAGTTTGTACCTCTCTCGTGCAAGATCAAAGGTTTTACCAACTTCCCCTAGGGTAATTTCCCTTACCAAATATAATGAAACCATTCATCCCGATAGCAAGAAATAACAATTCTCTTTCCATTTTTTAACAAAGGGAAATGCATATCACTGGTAAATTTGTTGGGCAATTGCTCGGTGAATTCACTGGGAACTCCTCATTCTGAGGAGTATGGTACTAAGTCACTCGATTCTGCATAAGTTGGATGGGTATTGTAAAAATATATTTGTTAAGAGTTCAGTTCAACATCTTACTCATGGGAACTGAATCTTGTGGGAATTGAATTTGGGTGGGAAGGGTAACAATCATTCTTCCCGTCCACTCATTATCCAAGCTAGATCCATTTTCCATCCATAAAGCTAAATCCACTTCTCATCAATGAAGCTAAAACTAGTTCTGATCCACCCAACCTAGACCCAATTCACAACGACAATCTTGTTCACCAGCTACTTTCTGCTATACATATCATTTTCACACTATTCCCACAGTGTTCAGAGCACATTGGCCAAAACAAATGATAGATATTATACACACCATTTTATTATTGATGTGTAGTGAAATCTCGATCTTAGCATATGCATGATAGCAAAGAAACCCCCTTTTTAGTGTTTTAGTATTTTTATAGATATTCTTCTCCATCAAGTCTTTCTACTTGACCTTTTATGCATTTTTTGTCATTTAAAATAGTAGGGCACAACTTCTCAGGAGATGGATCTGTTAGAATGGTATTCTCTTTCCACATCTTTAAAACTAATTATAATTTTCTATGGCCATTTTGTTCTTTTTCAGGATCTCGACAATGCACTTGTACTTACATTAGTCTAATCCCAAAAAATAAATAGTGTCCCTAAACTGAAATTTAATCAACTTGAGTGGATTTAAATAGAGAGGAATTATTGAGGATATTGGAGCTCTGTCATATGTTTAAAATCACTCTTATCTATTTATCTGTGGGGTTCACAGGAACAGGCAGATGACTGGAGAAAGCAGATTTTAACAAAGAGCATTGACTCTCTCTTCCCAAAGGAGACAAGTATAAGAAACCTGCTGCATTTGGATATCTTAAATTTGATTTCTCCCCTATTGGGCAGAGAATTGAAAATAAATTTTATTTACTGGGCAGGTGATTGATGTCATAACAGCTAACACAGAGGACTCGGGAAATCTAAACTTAAGTATTGTTGGACGAAATGATTTATCTTCCTCATGAAAACATGTGTGATGATGATCTATGTAGTTGAGTAGGGTTGTATTAAGTAGGAAGTGAAAACTGACATTGGCAGGGGTGCTTCTCTATTTCTAATGGTGTACATCAAGCAGAGGTAAACGAATTTTGGAGACAGCTCAGAAAAGTTACATTCGCAACAAGATGGTGTGATCTTCAATGAAGAAGGCAAGAAAAATCCCGAGGGGGGTAAAATGAATGAAGAAGTGCAACAAAGAAATTCCAATGACGAAGAAATTCTTACGAGGTTTCAAGAGGATGAAACAGGAAGTGAACATTGAGACGTCAAAGAGAGTGCTCTTGATGGTAAGTTTTGATTTTCCCTGATTAACTGATCTATGATGTTGGTAGCCTACTGTAAGGTAATGTCTAATCAAACTCCCAGGACAATGGTTGTTGTAATGCAGACCATTTGCAGCTTGAAGAAAGTCCAACAAAAGTTTTGCGAAGGGTAAAATGCTTTGTTGCACTAGATCACTACATTTTTTTCTCATGGTAAAGGGAATTGTTACATTATTTTCCAAAATCCTTTTTGAATGTTACTTCTCCAATAGAAACAATTTATATTTCTTACATTTTAGCATAGTATTCTTTAATTTATAGTAGTTTAATGCTTACAGCAATTGAGACAAAAGACAAGGGAGAAAAGTTCAACAGAGCTGATTCAATAGAATGAAGAAAAACTAGTTGAGCTTGAAAACGAAGCAATTAAACGTTCCAAGGAGGTAGATTCTTCTATCCTGGGAAAATACAGCATTTGGAGGCGGGAGAATGAGAACGAGAATTCTGACTCCAGTGTTAGATTGATGCGAGACCAACTGGGTGTATTCAAGCATTTCCCAGGCTAGGAATAATCTTGATTTATACCATGAATTGATGCTTCATATTAAAGAATGTTAGCTTTTCATTCTCTTTTTCATGGCTGATAATTGATATGAATGTTTCAGTGCACCTAAGAAGATCAAGGCTATGGGTCATGTCCTATCCAAGCCTAGAAAACTTAATGGGTTTTTCTTTGTTCGATTTCTAAGTTTTTCTTTTATTGTATGTCAGAATGAGGATAGAGTGTTGTGGAAGCTTGGAACACTACCCCCTAGATTGAACGTTTTATGGCTTGACCCATCCTTTGGACAAGTCTTGGCATGTGGTGGGTTTTGGATACAATCTTAGCGTGGACTGTTCAAATATTGACAATGCAGCTGTTGTTTATTACAACGGGAACACGAAACCTTGGTTAGAGCTAGCAATGATGAAGTGCAGGCCTTACTAGACAAAATATATAAAATATGATCATCCTTTCTTACAACAATGCAATATAAATGAATAGTTGTGACCTTGATATTCATACAACAATATATTTTCAAATATAAAGTGTAAAGGCCTTTGATTCTGGTTGATAATTCATTCTAATTCATTTGTTTTTGGAGTTCCACAGAAGGTTTCTATTTTATGTCTTAATGAGTCAGGTTTTTGTAGGTGCAGTGGCCTAGCCAAGCTTAATATTTACAAATTTTGTGTCCTCATTGTATTCCTTCATAGTTGGAAGTAAACTCCTATATAAGTATTCTTTTCTTTGTTAGTTAATATTTCTCTTTCATCAAGTAATTAGACAAATTGTTCTTCCAAGAACACAAAGAACTACGAGACGCAAAGATTTAGGCTTTCAAGCCAGGGCAAAACCTCTCAAAAGGGGAAAAGCCAACAATCCTCCTCTTATTTAATTTATTTAAAATGAGATATCCAACATGAGACCAAAGAGTCCCTCCAAGTCAGCCCTCCTCCTTAATTTAAGGTCAATAGTTGAGGCTCTACCTAGTCAAAGTTAGAAGCAGCTTCTAAATTTTTGTCCTTATTGCAGGTCTAGTCTGTTATTATAATACACTGACTTCCAATTACAGACTCTTTGCCTTCTATTACTGATCTTCGGCTACTATAGCAAACCCTTGACTCTTTACCACAAATATTTAGATCCTACTGCAAATAGATAGCTTTAGATTGAGATTCGGCTTAGTCACAAACTTCGGTTTCTTCAAGTGTTGTAGAATTCTTTTTATCCTCAGTTTTTCTTCTCCCGTTGGATTACAGACTTCGAGCTTTTTCACTTTCTTGGTTGCTACCCAAAAGAGGTCGAATATAGTTTAAAACACCCGAATTTCATTCTCCATGAGCTTTGACTTAACTAAACAAAGAGTGACTATGCCTGGATTGTTGCCTTTGTAATGTTGAAATGTCCTGCAATCTTTGCTTGTGACAAGATGCAATAGCCCTAATTGGACAACACTGAAACTAGCTCAATTCAGTGTTTAACTGCCATGACCAATTCCTTCAATTTCCCATAGCAGCTATGTTGCAATAGTCTCACATGGAGTGAGGGTTAATTTTCACATGGACATCTCTCTTTTGACAATGAAGGCAATGTGCTAGGCTCTCATCTAATATATGTTCCTAAGATATAATAAACTTATGGTGTATGAGTTATCGGCATTCTTACTCCTTAGTTATATTATATGTGCTCCCTGTCTTTGTGCTCATGGCTGAAATAAATAATTCTCCATTGGATTTCTATTAGCATCATTCAGAAACTCTTGATTGATTGATGCTCTATGAAATGCATCAGCTCTGAGTTACTCATGATCTACTTTCTTGTTGAGTTAGAGATCAATTGCCACGGTTCTGGAGCTGTTGCATTTCCTCAAGGGGTTGCTAATTTGGTTTCTGTACAACTGTTAAGAATTTCTCTCTCCTTACCTAGAGTGTTCTTAAGTGTTCTTGGGTGGATTTTTACTTACTAGAGTCATTTCCCTCTCCCCCGAGCATTATTTTCATTTGCTAGGGTGAGTTTCAGCTCAATCTTGGTTGTCTAAGAGGCCATAGGTACTAGACAAGGCCATACATAACTATAGGAGATCATTGGCTTTCCACTTTCCCTTCATTCCCATAAATCCATCAAATACATGGGTGCTAAAATCTACAAGGCAAAGCATTCTTGATGTGTATTTATGGTGGAATGTAATTATATTATAATATTGTTAAATTGAGATTCATTACTTGAGTGATTCAAATTATATGTTGTTCCAATGGTATTGGAAATCGTTACATGAGAACCCATTAACTGTAATTATTCACCAATAATATCCAAAGGTTGTTCTATACTAGAATGATGATTTTCTAGTATGATATATAACGATGATAAGGTTGAAGAAATGAATGAGGAGAAATCGCATTCAGGGGGTAGTGTGGATGAAAGTTGTACTGTAGAAAAAGAAAATACAATAGTATGGACAAATATGGACAAATTCCGATGAAGAACATGAAACATCAGCCAACTTCAATGAAAACACAAAGTGTGAACAGTTTGAGCTGTTTGATTTCGCACTTATTGCACATTCAACTGGTGGATCTGTATCTTCTTGTATTGATAATATGGAAGATCAAGATTACATACAACAATGTATACACAGTTTTACCTTAAGGAAAAGTGTTGGGCAAAAGACCCTCAAGGAAAACTCCCCTGAGACAAGTATCGAGTCAATGAGCAAAAACTCTTGTAAAAATGCTAGTAGTCAATTGTCCAAGGGTGATTTTTGGATGCCCTCACAAGAACTAAAGATTGTTTCCCACTATCCAAAGGATCTTCTCTCACGAAAAAGGGTATGCTAATAAATGCTTAAGGGAAAAAGTCACAACACATTTATCTTTGGTTGGGAGTTTATCCATATTGCCCATGATGTAAATAGTTATAATGTTATGTTGAGTAAATTTTTGGCACACCTTTAAGAAGGTATCATTATTGAATGGGGGCTATAAATCTAAAATGTTATCCACTGAATTAGATATAGGATTATATTTGTCTATATGGGAAGGTTGATATATTTTGAGCTTGTAGGAATTAATTATTGGAGAATATCATATTGCAAAGGTAGCTTTGGATTGAATGAAATTTCATGAACCTACTGTAGAATATGTGAGCTAAATTTTTTATTTTTAATATATTTTTACCTTATACTATTTCTTATGACGGATGGCATATGATATGTAGGAAGATTTTTCATTCTATAGAAGATATTCATGGCCTTGTGTATGATCGAGAAGATTCCTAAACCTCAAATGACGACAATCTGCTATTCAAAGTTAACAAAGATATTTTTGATATTAGAAACTCATTTGTATCATGCTTATGCATGGTACAAGCTCTATATCCTCCAAGAAAGCTACAATAAATACTTAGGATAGAAGGATTTGTAGCTGATGGCATCATCTAGATTGTTGGATGCCATTGTGAAACGGGATGAGGGAAATGTGTAGAAAAATCATATTCTAGAAACCATTTATCTTTGGTTAGGAGTTTACCCATATTTCCCATGATGTAAATAGTTATAATGTCATGTTGAATAGATTTTTGGCACACCTTTAAGAAGGTATCTCTATCGAATCGGGTCCAAAAATCTAAAATGTTATCTATTGAATTAGATATAGGATTATATTTGTCTAGATGGGAAGGTTGATATAGTTTTATCTTGTAGGAATTAATTATTGGAGAATACCCTATTGTAGAGGAAGCTTTGGGTTGAATGACATTTCATGAAGCTACTATAGAATCTGTGAGCTAAATTATTTTTATTTTTAATGTATTTTTGCCTTATACTATTTCTTATGACGGATGGCATATGATATGTAGGAAGCTTTTCACTCTATAGAAGATATTCATGGACTTGTGTATGGTCAAGAATATTCATAAACCTCAAATGACGAAAATATAATATTCAAAGTTAACAAAGATATTTTAGATATTAGAAATTCATTTGTATCATGCTTATGCATGGTACAAGCTCTATATCCTCCAGAAAAGCTACAATAAATACTTAGCATAGAAGGATTTGCAGCTTATGGCATGATCTGGATTGTTGGATGCCATTTCTATTATGCCCTATGATCACAAGCATGGGACTCACCATTTTGAGTTAGAGAATGAGAAGGAAAGAAGTTCAAGAATGGCTAGTCTTCTAAGTTTTGAGATTTAGTTTGGATTCTAAAATGGATACCAGAGAAGTGGTAAGTTATTTCAATGAAAAGGCTTAATTTCATCTGTCACTGTTTGAGATGTTTGCATTTGTATATGTTTTTCTAGTATAAGTATTATATTTTATGCTTAGTTCAAGGAGTTTTCTTCCAATATGTCTAATAATAATACGTTTTTTTGGCAGTTGTCACGCTCAACACTTCTATCTGAATTGGTAAGTAATAGGTACAAATATCATTAAAGAATTTATTTTTGAAATTAAGTCTTTCCTTGATGTTGCTGAGAAGTCAGAGCACACATATATTCTTCTAAACACTTTTTATGCTTGTATAGGTTACCTCCCATATGTCTTTCCATATGTGCCTTGTACCTTGTTACCTCCCAATGTACCTTGTTACCTCCAAACTTGCAAGTAAATTGTTACCTTCCATATGAAGAATTATCAGCCACTGAGATAGAAATCAATGTTTCACGTGCCAAAGGTCCCAATGTTCAATCAAAAGCAGTACCCATAGCAGCAACTCCACCTCCTGTCCTAGATCTTCTTGGTTATTTGATAGGTTTAGGCAATGCACTTTTCCCTAGAGATTACTGAGCAGTAGGCTCTGGGTGGGTATTAGATAGTAAATTCCATTTCATTCTGTAAATAACAAATGGAAAAAATTGGCTTTATTGTTGTTAGATGTGAATTGTATTTACTATGATAAGCGTCAACCTGATTAAAGCAACTTGTGATATTTGGTTAATTCTTTGTGCAGGTCTCCATTGCCTGTTTTACTTGCATGATCAATATGTGAAGGCCTTCAGATCATTGGGAAACTTATATGGTGCGATGGTCAATTTTGTTACAGCTTGAAGCTTTATAATAACTCTTTTGGTCTTGCAGCTGCTGGACCTCTATAGGTGCAGTTCATAAAATGTGAAAATGGTTGAGATATTAGTTCTATTTACTGTAAATATTGCTAGTTTAATAGGATGTAGATGCACATCTATTTTGAATCCTTTTGCTAAGTTTCGTTCCTTGTAAATTAGGTGCCACCATTGTAGCTTGGTAGCTCAGCACACACACTCCTACCAATGGTACTATTTCAAAACATATCTCCTAGACTGGCAAACGCTCTTTTGTAGGTGGAAGTAAAAAATAATCAAGAACTTGTTTGGTATTTTAATGATAATATTTCATTTGAATTTTTCTTCACTGAGGATGGCAGGATGGAGCGTGCAACATTTTTGGACGTAATAATGACTGATAGGATGCAAATTTTAAGCTTTGGAAGTTTTCTTCATTGAGGATGGCAAGATGGAGCATGTAATGTTTCTGGAGGTAATAATGAATGCTAGGACCATTCCCTCTCCGCCACTCTCCCTGCACCTTCGACTTTATTGGATTTTTAGGACTTTTGTGTCAGAAGGACTAGGCAGGATGGACAAGTCCAAGAGATCAAAAAGGGGAAGAGGAAGAGCACATAGACGGTGAGCTTGTTCTCTCCATTCAAAAGCTGTAGGAAATCCAGGAAGAGCTTAAGAGGGTAAGTTCTCATGCACTCTAAAAACTGCTTTTTGGGGTAATTTTGTTTTATTTATTTATTTTTAAATTGGTTTTTTTCTTATCTTTTTTTTTTTATTTTGCCCATTCCTTTCTCTATGTATTATTTTTTTGATTTATTGGTGCATCTATGGATTGATTGCCTTTTTGCTTGTCTGTGGGCTGCTTGAGAATGATTTGCTACAACCCTTAAGAGCAGGTTTGAGGAAAAGAGTGGTTTTTCAGTAAACCCGCACTTCATCTTCATATTCTTTTAGTCTTTTGGATATGGACATTTTTATTGGTTTACATATATTGTTTTTCCAATAGTGTCGGGAAAATTATTTCAAGGAAAAATTGAAACTAGAACATCCTCAAATTAGTTATTTCAGTTTTTTCGCCATATCCATTTATTGTTTGGGCATGAGTTGGTAAAGCTCAGGGTTCAACAAATGTAATATTTTGTGTGACAATTCTTGATCAGTTACAGTCTACCTGTTTACAACTAGGTTCATAATGACCTGGTGACTTGAGGCTCTCTCAATGTAGTATGCTACACTCCTAAATCCCTTTTGGTCTCAATTACAGTCTGCACATTTATGATAAGGTCATAGTGGCTTGGTCACCTGGGGTACTCTTGACCTAGTCACTGCCCCCAAAGGATCTAACAAGGTTGCTGGACTTAATGGCAAAATCTCGCAATTCTATTCAGCACTTGCCTTTAGGGAAGGGTAGGCCTACCTTACCTATATGGTTGTTGATAGTTGTCTTATTCTTACATTCGTCTTTTTATTAGTTTCTGGAAAGCTTTCTTGGAGGAATTAGTGGATAGTGTTTAAGTCAGATTCTGGATGACAATCATAGTATTCCTACATTAAATATTTGTAATTTCATAGTTTCATTTAATTGAGGAAGAACCAGATTCATTGTATCACTTTTGTTTTCCCTTTCCCCACTTATATAGTGATGTTGCAGCTCTGTATTTGTTGGGTCCCTATAATACTAGTGATTCCCCCATTACTATTGTAGTTATACCCCTTATTAATATTGTTGTGCTCCTATTGCCACCATATTGTTATTATTGTGCCCCATAGAATCCCTCTATTGTTATTTTTGTGGCTTTATATTATTATTGTTAGGTCGGCTGGATTATATTGTGACTCCTTAGACTCCTATATATAGAAAGGAGGTTTTTTCATTTGAATCATCATAGAATTGTTCATTTATGTAATGTAAATGGGGTTGCCCCCTCGAAGAGGCTGAATTCTAAGGCGTTGATCTATCTTTTCTATCTTTTCTTGAGCTAGTTTCATAACATTTGGTATCAGAGCTTTGGATTCTAGGGTTTCGCTTCTCCAAACAGGTCATCGTGGTATTTTTTCTATAACTTTTTTTATGTGACGTTTCAAAAGTTGAAAAAAAAACCCATTTTCGAAGAAATCGCGCTGAACCTCAGGTCCAAATTTCAGAGCTTTTCACGCTATATTCGCGGAGATATGATCTGAGGAATTTGGTCTTTTTGCAGACTCCTGAATTACATTCCAAACAGGTGACCTGGGGGAAATCATCATAACTTTCTCTCTGAGGATCGGATTGAAATTTCATAAGGTACAAAAAGAGGATGGACTGTAGTTTCTTGTATGCATTTTCAGATCCAAAGGTTGAAACAGTGACTCGTGGCACGTTGTACAAGTTCGCTCTACTGAACTAGTCTATAATCAAGTCACTCTGGGAGATTTCGTATAACTCTTCCTTGGAGAATCCAATTTGGGTCAGACTTGTGGCATTGGAAAGAGGACACAAAGGGATACTGCAGGTCACAAATTTATAACTAGATGATTGGAAAGTATAGAGATACATCAGAGGCAATATCGAGCTCCTACAAAGTGAAAAAAAAGTGTGTAGTTTTTTTTTTAATTTTTGCATAAGCTTGGTTTGAAGGAATTCATAGGGCATAGTAAAGAATTATTATCAGTAACTAATGCCCCGAGGAAAGGAAATGAAAACACCTAGTAAAGAACCTGAAAGCTCTAGCATGGCTCATGAAGAAGAGGAAGAAATGCTACATGATATATCAAAATTACAAGAACAAGTGCAACAAATATCACGCTCACAAAAGCTAATATAAGCTAAGGTAAATGGCATGGAATCTAAGATAAATGGCGTGGAATCTAAGATAAAGGGAATGGAGCTAAGATGGATGATTCAAATACAGATTTGAAGAGAGACATGGCATATTTGAAGACAGATTTAAAGACACACATGGCAGATTTGAAGACAGATTTGACAAATTTTCTACAAGAAATACTTAATAATGGTGAAAAGGTTGTAAAGGAAACTCATGATGTGAACAAAATAAATGTTAATCATGATTCCATAAACTCTAATGTTGGATCGAAGACCCACCATATTCCAAAAATCAATATGAGGAAGTTTGATGGCAAGGATCCCGCCACATGGATATTACAGATGGAGCAATTTTTCGATCTCAATAATGTGCAAAACACAGAAGTACCCAGAACTACTCAAGCGTTGAGGACAACACTTTTTTGAAGGAGAGGGGCATGCTGGGTCCCTATAATACTAGTGATTCCCCCATTACTATTGTAGTTATACCCCTTATTAATATTTTTGTGCTCCTATTGCCCCCATATTGTTATTACTGTGTCCCATAGAATCCCTCTATTGTTATTTTTGTGGCTTTATATTATTATTGTTAGGTCGGCTAGATTATATTGTGACTCCTTAGACCCCTATATATAGAAAGGAGGTTTTGTCATTTGAATCATCGTAGAATTGCTCATTTATGTAATGTAAAGGAGGTTTCCCCCTCGAAGAGGCTGAATTCTAAGGCGTTGATCTATCTTTTCCATCTTTTCTTGAGCTGGTTTCATAACAGTATTTCTTCAATTGAGCATAACATGTCTATATGATATAATGGAGAAAAATGGAAAACAAAGTGAAATTTTTAAAGGGTGCATTGAGCTGCTCTCTTTTAGCTATTCATCTCCAATTATGTTGAATGTTAGAAATGGGGGCCAACTGCAAAACTTTTTTTCTTTCATGAGACTACAGAAGTCGGTCTCCAAATGAATTGAAAATGTCCTGGTGCACTATGGGTTGTTCTATCACTAGTCTTACATGGGATGTTTGTATTCAAGTCATTCAGGTTATTATCATTTTTAGTTATTATATGATGTCCAATTGTGTGGGGCCTTCTACATGGGTAAATTGCACTTGGGTATTATGGAAATTTGAGTCCTCAATTATTTTTTGTGCCTTGCATTTCACTACAAGGTCTTTAACATTCAGTACTGTTTGATACATTGAGCATTAAATATCATCTGCCCTTCTTCGTGCTTTGCCTTTCACTACATGATCTTTAACATACAATATTGTTTTATACACTGAGCATTAAATATCATCTGCCCTTCACCATAAACCATAAAAAAATAAAGCTTTCTTTATATATAATTTATTTGAATGAAGGAAGGGAGAGATCTATTGTTCCAATTTCTCTAGTGTGGCATACACCAAACTATGAAACACATCGTTTCTATTTTAATAGAATAAGCATGTTGTTCATCGAATTAAAAATCGAATTATATCAAAGCTACAAATCAAAACACCCATTTTTAAAAATCCCCCTATCAGGGAACAACATGGAAATATGCTTATTTCCATTAGAATCGAGTGTCAAGGCTATGACACACAGCTTAATGTTATGAGCATTGCAACCTGTTTACATGAGATCACCATTGTGAACTAATGACATTCTAGGAAGGGGTGTCTTCCTTGTGTACAATTTGAAACAAGTTCTTTGTTAGATATATCAAATTTTCTGATAATACAACTTTCAATAATCATGTGATTCTAGATCCTATGAATAGTAATAATGGGATACATAAGACTGAGAATTGACCATGGTTGGCAATGTCTAATCTCAGTAATTAGGCGAGGAAGACTACAATTGAAGAAGGTGATGATAAGAAATCTACAGCAGAAGGCCTCTGATCTAGGTCTTATTCCAAGCATCTAATCTGTAAATTCCTCAACGGCTCAGACACATTCAACCCACTTGTCCTGATAAGGTTTCTAGTACTCCACACATCAACTTTAACCCCATGAACACCCCTAGACATCTCAGGAGCATGGTTCAAGCCACTAAGATTATGAGGATAAATCTAAGGTGCACCAATGGCATCCTCAAAATCTATTATAAACTACTCATCTGATTCAATGTTCTTCATCACGTTATCCCACCAGAGATCCCTGTGCATAAAAAAAAGGGTGTGCAAAGACACCAGTGCCTTGGTCACAAATTTTAGAGCTTCCACAAGTTGTTTGGATTTGGTGTTTGGGTTTGTTCGTAGTTTTAAATTTTTATCTTTTAACTTTTTTCTTTAATTTAAAATCAATGACTATAAATGTAATTTTAAGGATTGGCATAACTCTTCACATAATTTTTTAAAGTGTGCTAGCTCAATGGAAGAGTGTCTTCTTTAGGAGGTAAAGTGTGCTCGAGATATTTTTGGATTCATTGTTTTATATTGTCTCTAAAGAGACAAAAGTGATCTTTAAATAAATTTTTTATTGTCTCTAGAGAGACAATAGCTAGTATTAAAGACATATTGTCTCTAATCCAAGTGTTGTCTTTAGAGAGACAAAAATGAAATTGTCTCCTAAGAGACAATAATGGTTGTGTTATATACACTCTCTATAGAGACAATATTTTTTAAGACAATAATCTTTAAAACAATATACTTTAAGACAATATTTTTTAAGGCAATAATATTTAAGACACTATTTTTTAAGACAATAATCTTTACGAAAATAATTTTTGAGACACCTGCTTAAAGACAATATTTAAGACAATACACAATTTTTTTTGTCTTAAGTTAAGACAATTTACCCAAAAATTGTCTCAAATATTGTCTTAAAACCCTCCTTTATGTAGTTGTGTAAACTAACTGTATATCAACACATAGTCAATCCTAGATAAATTGATAACCTTGCACTGCATTTATTCTTTCCTATACCTTCCATGCAATAATAATGTACTTAACCAAAACCAAAAGAAAAGAAATCGAAGAAAGCGAAATCATGAACCATGACATATTTGTGCATATACTACACGGAAGAAATATGAAGCAAGATATCACATAAACATCTATAAATATGTAACAATAGGTACACTTAAATTTAATTAGATACATTTAAATGAATATATACATTAAATTTAGTTTTGATTGATAATTTTTTATTTAATTTGCTTATTTAATTAATTATTCAATTAACTACTTATTAGGAGTTATCACGACCCGACCATAAAATCAATAAAACCAAGTAACCAAGCAGGTAGGTTTTTCTCATACATAAATCAGAATTACAATATACTAGTGTCCATCTTCTTCTATTTATAAGTAAATAGAGTATTTGGCTCTAAACTAACTATATATCAACACATAGTCAGTCTTAGATAAACAAATAATCTTCGACTGCATTTATTCTTTCCCATACCTGGCATGCAATAATAATGTACTTAACCAAAACCTTGAATTGATACGGGAATGCCTTATAAGTAGACTATTTGGCTCTAAACTAACTATATATCAACACATAGTCAGTCTTAGATAAACAGATAATCTTCAACTGCATTTATTCTTTCCCATACGTGCCATGCAAAGACAATGTAATTCACCCTAAGGAAACGAAATTCATGACATATTTAATGCCAAAATGATTAACGATGACATATTTGTGCATATAGTGCAATAGTGAAGCAAAAGTGAAGCATAAATTTCAGAGAGGAAAACAAAAGGCACTTAGTATAAGTTGGTCTAGTTAAGTTTCCATTACCTGGTGTCATAAGTTGCTCTACAATTTTATCAGGCTGTTGTTGCTGCTGCCTTTGTTGTTGCTCTTGTTGTTGTTATTATTGCTCTTGGTGTTTCTATTGTTGCTCTTGGTGTTGCTACTCTTGGTGTTGCTATTGTTGCCGCTATTGTCACCGAGGATGGGATTCCCATGAATTTGGGTGTTGGAGCTAGTGACGTTCCTGTCGCCGTTGTTGAACCTGTGGTCGACCTTGTTGTTATCGTTGCTGACGCTACACCCTCCTTGTAGAAAATTGTTATCGCTGCTGACATTATGCCCTGATTGTAGCAAATTATTCATGTTGTTGGCTTACAGATATTGAAATTGGAACGCCTTCGAAGGCAACAAGATTCCCACTTCTACAAAAAAACGGCTTCAGTTCAACCATACATAACATGGACATTGATAAGTTATTCTGAATCAATGCTTAACTTGGACATAGAATATGAGCAAATCAATGATATCTCACAGAAACACGTGGTTAATATTATTAAAAATGTATATAGTTTTATCTAGTATCAAGTGCTTTCATGTAATAATATTAGTTGGATTCATAATAAGATTACTATTATAGATATTCGGTGGTTATTGAAGATATCTTTAAGGAAAAATAATTGAGTTCAAAATTGGAGGATTTACCTCTCAAATCAGTTGTGATGAATCTCTCATACTACTTTATAAACCATTCATTTGAACTTAAGTTGGGGTGGTGGAGAACCTATGGCCTGCCTCCTTATATTTTGTTTCAAGTTGAAAAGAGGTTTCATAAAGCCTTTCCTTTGACCCCTACGATTTTGTTTTTTAGGAAGGAGTTTGAGATTGTAAGTGTTGTAGTCATTTTTAAAATTTCATGAATAAAGCTAGCCTTGATGATCTCATCCACAAATTAAGGCATTGTGTTATGCAAGCTTATCTATGATTTGTAATTATTAGCACAAGACACCATTAGAATCATGTCAATAGTTGGAATCTTCAATATACAAGTCTCAATAAAATCTATTCACATGTTGGAAGTAAATCCAAGGATTATAGAAAGGCAAATTTGATGGGATGGGTGATCAAATTCATGTATACTTTGCAAAGAAAAGGTTGCAAGATATTTCAAAGATTAACAAGGTGTCACAATCATAAGATAACCTTGCACTTGTTGAACCACAGATGGTATGTTGAAGGAGAATGGTAGTTTTAAAAACCATTGGAAAATCCTCCATGTAACACTCATAAATTGTTATGCTCTTGACCTGTGAGAAATTCCAGAACACCAAATATGCAAAGAAATATAACCCAGAACATAGAACAAAATGAGAAAAACAACAAGTATTTTATTATTAGGAGATGAAAGCAGTGTTCACTTGCCTCTTCGAGGGGGCAACCTCCAACATAGCAGAGCTCAATTACAAAATAAGACTCGATATATCTCAATGGGGAGTCTCTATCCTTTATATAGGATTCATAAATACAATACCATGGGTCATTACCATGGTTCTCTCAATACCATCTATCTAATGCCATGGCACGTTTGCAACTAATTGTGGTCCCTTTCTTAAATGCAGGTCAACCACTTACAATTATTAATACGAGCTTTATTGACTCTTTGACTAACTATAACTATGACTTGACCCTATTACATAAATAAAGGGGTTAGGGTTGGACCCTGACATAAATCCCAATGAGGTTTCTTCCAATCCTCATACAATGGTTAGAAAAGTAATTAGTGATGACTTGATTTTCAACCAAAATAAATAAATAAGGGGAATTTATCTAAATGACAAGGGAGTATTAATCCTAACTAATTATGTCCAATGGAAGTTCAAGTTCATGGTTTGAAAATATCATCTAGAAAGTTATTATTCATGGAATTCCATTAAAATTTACAAGCAAAGAACCTGCCAAAATTTGGAGCCCCATTTCAAATATCAAGCATTATACACTACCCCAAAGTTGTAAAATATTCACATATGCTTGTTTTTCTACTTTCATTTTACATTTTGAATTAGTTGTAGGATTAATAACATTCCCTATGGCTTCCAAAGAAATATGTTGTTCCTTCTAAAAACCATTTCTCACAACCCTAAATATGAGAGCCTAATTCACCATGAACTATATATTTTCACAACCTACGTTACTAGGGAAACACCATACAAGATTTTCCATGTAACGTTTGGAAAATTCTAGGATGCTTGTCATTGAATTCCCACCTAGGATTGTGTCTCTCTATGTGCCAAAATTGATAATCCTTCTCAGCAAGCCATGATGTCCATTAATTATTCGTGAATTACTTTCCCTATAACTACTACATTTATTTATCAGATGTCAATACTATATAAGAATGTTGCACACTTGGACAATGAAAATCATTCATCGCAATATTTAAAACCATAAAAAAATTCAAGTAAAACACCTATTGCCTCATTACCTCCAGAAAGGAGTCCCTCTTCTTGAAATTATCTTTTTTTTCCAAGCTTTTTCTTTTCCAAATCCTTCTAGAGAAGAAATTTTGGTGATTTCTCTCATACTAGAATATGATGATGATGATACTGTAGATGAAGCTACCTTGGGAATGATGGAAAATATTTTTTGCTAACTCCCCAATTAAACACATACTATGAGAAACATAAATACCATGCTTATATACATGTTACAGATTTATTTAGTAGATAAATATAGTGCATAAACACTACCTCTTGGATTTATAACTTGAGCATATCATATTATCCTTAATAGTGGAAGTAATGTTTCTTGAATATTTTACTTAAAAAATGAAATTGCAATGGACACTAATGGTGATAATTCTGTCAAAACATTATAGAGTATCTTAGGAAATCCTACTTGGCTTATAGGGCTCTACTAACATGCAAATATTTTATGATTGGATCATTGCTTTCTATTTAGTCTAAGAAGTTTATGATTAAGAGCTTTCCAAGATCTATAAAACCATAAAGTTAAAATAATTTACTCATGAATATCACAAAGCATGCTACCCTAATTGAGAATATAGATTGTTCACTTTATCTCTTAGCAAATGCAAATATGTATGTTAATCTAGTTGCTAGAGACAAATCCCTAATTCATAGATCTAATTATAACTAGAATTGTGATACCTTCTCCATAAATTTCTAAAGAATCTTAACTATGCCTTAAAAATGTATCTCCAAGCATTAATGTTGTACAAGATATTACTTATTGATTTTGGGCTTGGGATGAGAGAGATAAAAGAGAGATTGACCATTCTCAAAGTAAACACTCACTTTTCCATACATAATGTCCCTTTTTTACCTCGCACCATGTACCATTTTTTTCTAATAATATTATAAAGCTTGTCACGTGCATAAATAGGGCATATATCAAAAGGTATAATGGACCAATGAGTTAGGAAAGCTTCCATATGGCATATCTTGGAAAATATACAAAATCAATGGATAAAAGTTTTACCTCATGTAACATGAATATATTACTTTTATCTCCTCAAATTTTCACTATCTAAAACATCACAAAATGGAAAAATGACTCATTCACTTCCTAAACCAAAATTTTTCTCCACTTTTAAAATGTCAATAGTATTCCCTAGGTTCTTTTGCACACTTTGAATCTCTTTGAGCTTAGATGTTTTTCAGTTATACTCAAGTCACCCCTACTTGTAAAATTGGGTGAGCTAACTCATACTACATGGCTTAGTCAACTTGAGATAATCTTATTTTATGTCCTCATTGTGTTGGAGTTAGCACAAGCAACATATTCAACATATGCCATTGGAAATGTCCAAGAGTAATCATTTGAACCATATATCCTATGCTCCCATTTAAACTAGGTATTTAGAGTAAAAATGAATTCAAAGATAAGATATCCAATCTGGGCATCAAAAGTCCAATAGCAATATTTCCAACAATCTTCATCTTACAATATTTATCTTCAACATCTATAGTCTTCCCATATCTTTCACATTAATTAAAATAATATTTCCAACAATCTTTGTTGGATAAATGACATGAACCCACGATTTTCACAATTTCTATCTTGAGGACGGGGCTTAAATGGATATCGAGCACATTAATGTCAAATAAAGAGCAACCCCTAAACATGAAATACTTTGGGACAATTTTTTTGGGATTTTTACCCATAACATTAGGAATTTCCCATGGTAAAAGTAGGTTGTTTGTTTTAGTTGAGCCTAATGTAAAACTATAAATAAGTATGCAATGTTCTATGATAGGTATGGCTAATAAATGGACCATGCGAAACAAACATTCCTGTAGATTAACTCTTTTTGTCAATTTACAACAAGTGCACCAAGGGCCTAGTTTTGTGAAGGCCTCTAAGGTTAACAGTATTGGGGACTTTGGGCCTAATAAAGTATTATAGGTTCTTAACGTTGAGTTCATGATTTAGGCCTTATGCCTTGTCTGCAAGCCTTTGGGAATTAACAAAAGCACTATCAGAACTATTAAAAACGGTGCTTGAATGTCTTAGTAATCATTTCTAGCATTGAAGCCATAATAAGTGAATTTCACCAAATTGGTCACCCAACTAAAACTGGAACCTCAACTAAAACCTATGAATGCCATATTTACATCAGGAAATGATTTCACAGCGATAATAAGGTCACAATATTATATATCTCATGCAATGGAGTTAAGGATGATGGCTCAATGTTTTATTGATGAATATATCATCATTAATGGAGTAGGTAGACTACATTACTCCTCTAATTGGCTTCCTGATATGTCTGTAAAATTGATAATGGATATAAGTCCTATTTAATGTGCACAAACTCGAAGTATATCCATTTACATAGAGAATTAAATAAATCAAATATTCCAAATAGTTCATATAGGCTTATTCCAATCTATGATTAGCTAGAGGATTAATTCGTAAGCAATGGGAGCCATACTGAGAGATTTAAGGCTACTGACATCGTCCAATGAATCACATTATGTAAAAAAGTTCATTGATTTGTGTTGCATAGTTTTATCCTTTGTAAGCTCTAATTCATTTAATGGTGTTCACAAATTCTGAGATACAATTAGAGGATACTTTCTATATAGTGTAACAATGTCAAAGGAGCGATTGTTCATTCTCTACAAATTTATTAGTTATGAAGGTAGCTATGAAACTATTTTTTTCTACCATATTAGGATTTTGATGCATTTTCTAAATGGGAAGGAGATAATTTTAACCTACTAGTTGATCAGTAGCCCTAAAATAATGGCATTTAATATCTAGAAGAATTCTAGGAATCTTGACAAAGCCTTATATTAGTTTGGGTTAATCAAAATTCTTTTTGAGGAAAAAAAAATAAGAAGTGACAATTGGGAACCTTGTTTAGTAATAAATTATTTTATTGAGGCATTAGAAGAAAAAAATATTTGTCCAAAGAGAAAAGGAAGAAGAGGTAGGGATTTTTCAAACCCTTACCCTCAAGAAGAAAATAAATAATTCAAAGAAACTCTAGTAGAGAGAGGACACTGAAATCATAGAGACAAAAGAAATTTTAAGGCTAGAGTCTGTCTATGATGATATTGGAAGATGAAGATGCTACTGAAATAGAAGATACCATAAAATCAATGCTACTTCAGAAAGGATAATTGTTGAAAATAAGATATGAAAGGAAGAAGAATAAAAAGGATCATGTTAAGACCAAAAGAAAGGTGACAAAAGCAATTACAAAGAATCCATGGGAAACTACAGAAAAGCCATTGTGATATCTGAACTGAAGTAAAAGAGAAATAAAAGGAAGATTCTGTAAGGAATGAAGACACCAGAAGACAAAACAAATATAGAAGCATCACATGAAGCATGGAAAAAGTAGAGAATTTTGTTTCATTTGAGAATTTGAAAGTTGCAGAGCTAAAAGAATCAGAAAGATTAGTGACAAATCCTGAAAGAAAAGGTTCAAAGGTCTATGAAACTTAGCAACATATCTATTATTATTTTGATAGTCTAGATCAAGAAGCACAAAAAGAAGAGGTAAAGGATCCCTCTCCTAATGTCTAACAGTCAACAAAATTTAGAAACATATCTATTTTCTTTTATTGTTTGGATCAAGAAGCACAAAAATAAAAAGGGAAGGATCCCTCTGCTACTCTTGAGTGTACTTTCAACAATGATATTCCAACACCTATCATTCACAATCCTATACATAATAACGACTTAACTTTTTCTAGGGATAAAGATAATAATATACAATTAAAAGAAGAAATAACTCATTTAGAAATCTTAGAGAAACATGTGAAAGGGGAAAATGAGAATCTCAAAGAAAACAATCATAAGATACTAAAGTTAATGTATTATTGGTCTCACAAAAACTCTAGGCTAAAGAAGACAAATGAAGTACTCGAACAAAAAAAAAGGGTTTAAAGACAAAGATGCTAATGAAGAATCCAACATGGTCCATTTTCATGATAAAGAAAGGAGCCATAATTAACTTGGATATTTTGATCCAAGCAGCTAAAAATATCTTCTGAATTGCAGTATTATCCAAATTTTTAAAAACTTTCTAACCTGCATGTGGGCTTGCAACACCCTAAGAACCTGAAAATGTTGGAAAATGTTGATAGAAAAAATGACCTCAACAACATCAAGGAGTGATACAGGTGGCTCCACAGAGACACACAGGACAAAGTGGGCTTATGAACGCTCGAAAATCAAAGTGCTCAGAATGACTCCGACCTAGGACTAGAGCATAGATCTCGTCGTCCTGATCGTGGAGGTGTGAATGGTTTGTCAATCCGAGCTCGTATGAGGGAGAACGGACCAGTCAAAGTTTTGGTCAAAGTTGGGGTGTGGGCCAGGTTTAAGTGTCCTACAATTTCAATGACCCCGAGGCATAAACCTAGCTCCCGGAATTGGTTGAAATTGTGGCCTCGTTAATTTTTCCAATGACCCTTATTTTCTAAAAATTTGAAAACAACCCCCTCATTATAAATATCAAAAAAAAAAAATCATAAATGAGGTGGCGGGCCACCACCCCCGCCACCCCAAAATTTCATAACAAAAATATTTAAAAAATAACATTAAATTATATATTAATTATTTAAATATGGTCTCAACTATCTTATGTACCGAATTATTGTTTATATTAATAAAATATATTCTAAAACTAAAATAAAAGGATAAAAATTTATATATTAATAATTTATTTTAATATCATTTTTAAAGATAAAAGTGCAATAATTATCATTCTATATAAATTTTCAAATTGAAGTATATAAATTTATAATATTAAAAATCGCGTAGTAAAACAAGGTAGAGGAGTTTTCTGGAAAGTTATGGAAATTCCGATTATATTTAGAGAAAATCCGGCAAGGATTTCTGTAAATCCAAATTATAATTGTTAAACTTCAAAATTTAGGTGTCTTAGATGTTTTTGATGGTGCTGAATCCATTTCGACCATCAAAAACACGATTCAAACACTGCCTCTACAAGGTTTTTTTAATTTTTTTTTGGGGGATTTCGGCCACTTTTGGTCGCCCGGGCAGTTCCTCCACCTCGTTAGACGACTCCATTAAAAATTCTAAAATGTGTTGATAAATTATAACTACTAACTTGTATTTTTTAAAATCTCTATTAATAGTTTATGGGATTTTAGATAAATAGTGATGGATGTATATGACAATAATATAGCCTCACCATTTCCAAACTTAAAAAAAAAATCATATAATATTAAATTAATAAGTAATTTTATGAAAATTACTTTAAAAACTTAAATTATGATGATGGTTAACGTCTGCTGAGACAAAATATTGGTCTATCAGACCTAAATAAATAAATTATTTATTTTGATTTAAGATTTTATTCCTATGCTCAAAAGGCTTGGAGAGAAGCTTCCCGAGCTCACTAGAATTTTGACATTGTAAAAGGCTAGGAAGGTCAATATTGTAACAAAGATTATGAAACTGAGATCTAATGTGGTTGTACGCGGGGAACTCTAAGAGGAAGTGGTTTTCATCCTCAATGTTCCTATTCTCACATATATGGGAGATCCTTTCCATCCATGGTGTTTTAGGAACCGCCCAACGACCTGTTTCACTATGGAGCTCATGAGAATTCATTCTAATCTTTGCTATATTAATTTTCTTCTTTGAGCTAGTTAAAATAGAGAGATACTTTTGATATTCTAGGGTGGGGTTGATGACCTTCTTATAATAACTTAATTTTCCTTTAGCCGCTAAATCTTTCTCACACCAATTTTTTCTTTGAACTTAGAAGTAACAATATCTTTAATGTTATTAATATTTTGCAATGCATCATTCTCGTTGATCTCCCAATAGTTTAACCAGGCCCTTGTGTCTTTATACCACCCACGATTGAGCCTTAGGTGGTTTTGGTTGGAATTTAAAGCTAGCTTAGGAAGTCTATGATTGTCTATGTTATTAAGTTTGTGCTTGTACAACAAAAACCTAATCATAGCTAGGCTCTCAATAGGGGAAAGACCTACTTCTATAAGGAGAATAGGATAGGGTGTATTACTTTTAATTTTCAGGTTATAAGTTATAAAACACTTCTGGATTTTCTCAATCTTTCTCCATGATTCTTTGGAGATGCTGCAACCCCAAACCTCACAGCCATATAAGATAACAGGAGTGACTAAAGTTTCAAAGAGGAACTTCTTTTTATCCCACATTATGAGGTTTTCTATTTTACAATTATTTTCAAGACCAAAATAAGCTTTCCAACCCCCATTAATCCTTTTCTCAGTGCTATGGTTCCAGTTGAGCTTTTGATGAATACCAATTCCTAGGTACTTGTAAGAATACACTTCCTCCAAGTTATTATTGTCATACATAAAATTAGTGTAAGTGTCCTTCTTAGATTTGATAATCATAACTTTTGTTTTGTCAGTGTTAACAGCCATACCCATGGTAGAGTAGAAATCCTTAAGAAGCTTGAGTTGCTTATCAAGATCAGATGGGCACCTTGTGAAAATAACAATAACATCAACATAGAGAAGAAGGATGACGACTATCCCAGCTAAGATCGTGCCATCACATCCTGCTTCCTCTAAATAGCCTTCGAGCTTATCGATGTAAATGCCAAACAGGGTAGGGGAGACGGGGCAACCTTGTTTAACTCTGATGTTACACTTAATATCTTTTGACCACCCCTCATTGCTCTTTAGTTTGGCAATTACATTCTTGTATAACGTTATAGTGGTAGCTCTCAACTCGAGAGGAACCTTTAGCTCTTCTAATCTATTCCAAAGGTTGTATTTAGGAACTGTATCTAAAGCCTTTCTAAAGTCCACAAAGCAACAAAATAAATTGGATTTATCATTACGACATTCCTCCGCAATGATCCTAAGTGTAACAAGGTGGTCTGTTGTTGAGTGATGCCTTCTGAATCCTGCTTGGCCTTTAGCCCGCTTACCTTCACTTTCAAGCCATATGCTTAACTTCTTTTCCAAAATACTACAATATAACTTGGCTAAGAGAGGGCTCATCATAATTGTCCGATAATTAGAGGGGTTATTTGTATCCCCACTTTTAAAATAGGGATAATGAGGCTCTTAGTCCAAGGTTTAGGGAACCGTTGCTTGACTGCTTGATTGAAAAGCTTGTGGATGTGGGGAATGAGGATAGGAGCTCCAATTTTCAAGATTTCCACCTAGTAACCTTCAATGTCCTATACTAATATTAATTAATTTAAAATACAAAATTGTATTTTACTCAATTAAATTCCTAAAATAATTTAAATAAAATATACAAAACACAATCTTAAAATTTATTTATCATTTAATAAATAATTATTTTCTTTTAATATAAAATTTAAATATATATATATATATATATATATATATATATATATATATATATATATATATATATATATATATTATTCAATTTCTATCTAAACTATATAAATAATATGTTTAAATAATGCAGAAGTTTATGTCTTCTCAAACCCTTCTAGAGAATAAATTTTGGTTATTTCTTTTGTACTAGGATATTGTGGATGAAGCTATGTTGGGAATGATGGAATATACTTTTTGGCTAATCCCCCATTAAAAACGCATTATGAGAAATATAACTACTACACTTATATGCATGCATGTTAGCCATTTATTTGGTATATGCATATTTGGATCTATATTTTGAACTTATACAAATTATACTTCATTATGGAAGCAGTGTTCATTGACTATTTCATTTAACAAGAATAAATTGCAATGGACCTTAACCCATTGTTGAATGGTGATAATTTTGTTAAAATATTAGAAAAAACCATGAAGAAAGTCTACTTGGCTTATAGGGCTCCACTAACATGAAATATTGCATGATTGAATCCTGTAATATCCCAACATCAAAATTTTAATGAGATATGGTACACTCTAGGTGTTCTAATGAAATTATTGCACTAAAAACACCTAACGCAATAAAGATCTAAGAATGCAGCCTCTTCTTTATGTAAATAAATAGAAACAAAATTACACGCCCACCCAAGACCTACTAAAGCCCATGCCTTGGCGTGTATGGCTGCCCATCAACAAAGAAATTAAATATATTGAAGCAAAAGCATAGATCCTAGATGGATCCACTACACAAATTACTCCCATGGGCTTTCATACCTAGGATCAACTAGAACTAGCCTTGCCAAGTTCACAACAAAAGCCAAATAGATAAATAACTCTCCTATCCCCTTTCATAGGCTTGATTGACTCTTTAGAGACTTTATTTTATTGTTTTCCTTCGAAAAACAAATGCAAATACCATGGGCAATGCCATGGGAAACTACCACATTAAATACCATGGGAAGATTCCATCCACTTTGACCATATATTACAAATCCTCCCACCCAAAGATTGTTTGCCCTCAGGTAATCCACTTCTACCCACAAAAGAAGCATTTGTATATTGATACCAAGATCCCATACAACCCAATGTGTTATTCCATGCCTCCATTCTAAATGATCATGAATGGATCCTTCGATACCTGAATCCAAAACAATCCTTTGGTCAATCCTACCCCCAATGGATTCTCCTAGATCCCAATGCCACCTAAGTCCTAGGACATGTTGGTTATGACACCACCTCAGCCCTCCATCAGTGCTTGTGCTTGAGGGCCGAAGTTGCAATATGCCCTTGGCTAAGAGTATCCCGTCAATAGAGTTCCAACTCATAATCTCTCGTAAATCCATCTCATGGGAATTATATAATGCATGAATCCCTACACATGGAATAAATCTACCATGATGATGTTGCCTAATGCTCAACTCATGTTGCTCCACTCGATCACCCATCATGATCCATTTGTGGAACTCTTCTTGCTATCCCAAATGTATAATGGCAGGTTGGTAGCACTGCAAGCCATGTCTATGTATACTTATAGAGGGCTGCTTTGCAACTCCCAAATGTACTCCTCTTCTTGCCTTGTGAGGGACTTGAGTTGTTACTCAACATTAGACAACTGGGTCATTGATTCAACACATACCCCTATGAGGTCCTCAAGTTTTCTATTCTCTTGTAAGACAATGTCTCAGGCTGCTCTGAATCTCCTCTTCAACATCGTAAGATCTATCTTGAAATGCATGATCCTTTCCCCAAATTCCTCTACAAGAAATTCTCGTGCCCTACATAATGTCTCTATATTTAACTGCATCGAATGCCCCATGACCACAACTTTAACTTGAACCATTGTTTGACCCTCCAGAAATGGCTTATCCTACATACTATATTTGTCATGATACCCTGCATGATAATGCTCATCATGTTGATTTATTAATATTGGCTCCTCATTTGGTTCTCCTAGAATATCTTCTTCCTGGCCTTTTTCACATGTGGGGATAAGTTGTCCACCCTCTTTGATTGTCAAACATTGATGTATTGGTCGACTATTATCTATACCTGATTGTCCATACTCTTTATGGATTTTCTCCTAGATATCTATAGACTCAACTACCTCATCATCAGGAGGAATTCCCTCCTTCCTTTCTTGATTTACTTTGTCAAGTTGATTGATTATCATTGACCTATCCTATAAGTTTCTCTAAAAAACATGGTGTTGTTTCTCACCATTCGTACTTGACTGCTTGGATCCTTCATAGGTTCTCTTCTAAAAACTGTTAAACCAACTATGGATGAATCTTCATGATCTGACTTTGTTTCCTCTTATCACCTGGAAATGAATGCTTAAGGGCCCAAGGTCCCTTGTAGATAAGGCATAGTCCTCTCATCCTTAGTTCATTATTGATGCATATTTTGTTCTTGCTTCCTCCATCAATCCTTATTAACTCCTTCGTAATGAGCACCCTTTTGAGTAATTTTATGTTTTTCCTGTGTTGGTTTGTGTTATATTATTTCCACATAGTTAACATGGGGTTTGAGGGGCACCCGTATCCCCACTTTATGGGGTTTGGGGCAGCACCCTAAATTTTTTTGATTTTGGACACTATGTTAGGTTGGGCGGACCCACCTATGGTTTTTTGCATGATTTTCGCACATGTTTTTTTGGACGCAATGGTTTTCGGTCCATGGTATTGGACGCGATGGTTTTACCGGTCCATGGTATTAGATGGTTCGGCATGTATAAATGTGTGTTATAACATTGAAAGGAACATAATGAAAAATCAAGATGGTAGTCCCATTTTTGGGATCCAAGGGAAAATCTCTGTGTATATGTGTTTTATGTGTTATGCTCTCGCTATTGTTTATTTTATGTGTTTTAGAATTCGTATGAATCTAATTTCTGTACAGGGTTAAAACCTACATTTGGTATCAGAGCAATTTGGGCTTCAAGGGGACGCCTTTGCTGATGAGGGGTTTCGCTCGGGCCTTTGGTAGACCCTGTTCAGTGGGAGATCTGCGAGATCGATTCTGGTGGTGAAAGATGATGGCGAGCAGTGGAAAGATAGAGATCTAGAAATTTAATGGTCAGAGTTTTGAGTTGTGGAAACTGAAGATGGAGGATCTGTTGGTGGATAAAGATCAGTGGATCATGGTAGATCTGGGTACTAAACCAATGGGATTGTTTGAAGAAGAATGGAAGAAGTTGGATCGGAAGGCAAAGAGCACAATACGATTGTGTGTCTCAGATTTAGTATTGTCGAATGTATCAGGGGAAGCTATGGCGAACGCTTTGTGGGACAAGTTAGGGACTTTATACCAATCTAAGACTCTGGTGAATAAATTGTTCCTGCAGAAAAAGCTATATAAATTGAGGATGAAAGATGGAAACTCGGTGACAGAGCATCTGAATGCATTTAATACTGTGGTAAGTCAGTTAGCATATATTGATATTAAAATTTCAGATGAAGATAAGTGTATCAGTTTGTTGTGTTCTCTACCAGATTCTTGGGATAGTCTGGTTATTGCAATAGGTAGCAATGCAATTGCCATGCAGCTTGATGAAATAGTCTCAACCTTACTGACGGAGGAGATGAGACGAAAGAATATGGAGAGCCAGAACAGTGATGCCTTCTCTGCATGAGGACGGTCCCAGAACAGAAACAAAAATAAGTCATCGAGTGGGAGATCTAAATCTAGAGGGAGATCTAAATCTAGAGGGAGATTTAAGTCTCCAGGAAAACCTGTAAATGTGGTGTGCTGGAAATGCAGAAAGGAAGGGCACTACAAAAGGGATTGTAAATATAAAGCTCCTGATAAAGGAAAGGGATCTGATGATGCTCCTTCTATAGAGGTGAAATCTATCCCAGATGAAGATGGGGATGTGTACTTGGCTTCTTCAAGTACACATGTAGATCATGAGGCATGGTTGATTGACTTAGGTGCATCCTTTCACTTCACTCCCCATAGAATGTGGTTTTGTGAGTATGAGAAATACGATGGTAGTGATGTCTTCTTAGGGAATGATAGGAAGGCTAGAATCATTGGTCATGGAAAAGTAAAGTTGAAGTTGCAAGGTGGAAGGGTTAGAACACTTCCGAGTGTTCTGCATATTCCTACATTGGCCAGAAATCTGATTTCTGTAAGCAAGTTGGATGATGCAGGTGTAAAGACAGTGTTCGAGAAAGATACCTACAAGACGGTTTGGGGAGCACTAGTATTGATGTGGGTAGTTCATTTGGAACTCTGTACAAGCTGCAAGGTAGCACGATTGTTGATGGGTGCAACCGTTCTATGGTTCCTGAAAGTGGAGCAGAAAATATAGTGGTCTCTGAAGAGAAGACCATCTTGTGACATCAAAGGCTTGGACATATAGGAGAGAAAGGCCTTTGAATACTTCATGGTAAAGGTATGGTAGAAGGTATGATTAATAGCTCTCTGGATTTTGATTTCTGTGAAAATTGTGTATATGGTAACCAGAATCAGGTGAGTTTCCCCTCTGGTGGTAAGAGGGTGAAACATATATTAGAGCTTGTGCACAGTGATGTGTTTGGACCTGTGAAGGTTCCATCACTGGGTAAGTCTATGTACTATGTATCATTTATAGATGAATTCTCAAGGAATACATGGATATATTTCCTTAAGAATAAATCTGAAGTCTTTGACAGGTTTAAAGAATTTAAGGCTCTCATGGAAAATCAGGCAGAGAAGAAAATAAAGGTGTTGAGGACACATAATGGTGGAGAGTTTTGCAGCAAGGAATTTGAAGAATTCTGTAACAAGTGTGGTATAGCACGATAGAATACTACTCCATATACATCTCGGCAAAATGGAGTTGCAGAAAGAATGAACAAGATGTTTATGGAAAGGGCAAGAAGCATGCTCAGTGGTGCCGAGTTAGGACAAGAATTCTGGGCAGAGGCGGTGGATACAACATGTTACCTGGTCAAAAAGTCACCTTCATCAGTGTTGGAGGATAAGAATCCACAAGAGGTATGGACTGGTAAGAAACCTTCTCTTTCACATCTGAGGGTATTTGGATGTGATGCATATGTACATGTTCCAAAAGAGAAACGAACCATGTTGGATAGTAAATCTGAAAAGTGCATCTTTATTGGGTATAAGGATGGTTTAAAGGGTTATAAGCTTTAGAACCTAGTAACAAGAAAGGTTGTTTACGACCGAGATGTGGTGTTTAGAGAGGTGAAAGATGTTATTAAACATGAAGTCCAACCAAAGGAACCTTAGAAGATAGAGTTTGAGCTAAAGGAGGAAGAATCAGACTCTATAGTAGAGGAGGAATCAGAAGATGAAGAGCCACAAGCTTCGGGTCTGAGAAGCTTAGTTTGAGAAAGAAGGCAGCCAGAAAGGTATAATCCATCTACTTTCTATTCAAATTTTGCTTTATCCATTACTGACGATGATCTTAGAACTGTCAAGGAAGCAGTATATTCAAAGGATGGAAAACTTTGGAAAGAGGCTACGGTTGATGAAATGGCATCTTTGCACAAAAATGAGGCTTGGGATCTAGTGGAGTTGTTGACTGGAAGGAAACCCATTGGCAGCAAATAGGTGTTCAAGAAGAATACAAATGCAGAAGGAAAGTGGAGAAATACAAAGCTTGCTTGGTAGCAAAAGGTTATTCCCAAGTGCCAGGAATTGATTTTGGTGATATTTTTTCTCTTGTTGCCAAGGTGACTTCTATTAGATTACTTTTATCTGTTGCTGCTGCTTTTGATTTTGAGGTAGAACAGATGGATGTGAAGACAACATTTCTTCATGGGGATCTAGAAGAGGAAATCTACATGAAGCAACCTAAAGGCTTTACGGTGAAGGGTAAGAAAGAACTGGTATGAAAGTTAAAGAAGTCTCTGTATGGGTTAAAACAATCACCAAGGATGTGGTATCATAAATTTGATACATTTATACGGGGACTTGGCTTCAGCAGAAGCAAAATAGATCATTGTGTGTATTTTAAATTAATTGGTGACCGTGTTATTTATTTGGTCTTGTATATGGATGATATGTTGCCAGTTGGAAATGACAAAGAAATTATCCAGGATTTGAAGACCCAATTGTCCTCCAAATTCAACATGAATATCTTGGTGCTTCAAACTATATTTTGGGCATGGAAATTAAAAGAGATCGGGCAAAGAGGAAGCTCTGGTTAAACCAGAGGAAGTATGTCGAGACAATATTGCAGAGGTTTAATATGCAAGATAGTAAACCGGTGAAGGTTCCTATTCCTGTAGGTGTGAGGTTATCTGCTAAACGGTGTCCCAAGATACAAGAAGAGGAAGAGGACATGTTCCATGCTCCATATGCAAGTGCAGCCGGTAGCCTGATGTATGCAATGGTCTATACTAGACTAGGCATTGCACATGCAGTGGGAGTATTGAGCAGGTTCATGTCAGAACTAGGGAAGGAGCACTGGACAACAGTGAAGTGGGTTTTCATGTATTTTCGTGGCACTAGTGACTATGGTTTGTGCTACCAAGGAAGACCAGGATTGGACATAATGTTGGATATTCATGGCTTTCTTGATGCAGACTAGGCTGGAGATCTGGATTAGAGAAGATCTACAAGTGGGTATGTGTTTAACCTATTTGGAGGTGCAGTCAGTTGGATGAGTAAGAAACAATCTGTAGTGGCACTATCAACTACAAAGGCAGAATACATGGCAGCCACTCATGCAAGCAAGGAAGCAGTTTGGTTGCAAAGATTGTGTTCAAGTATGGGGTTAGTATAGGGAGTTATAAGGATAGACTATGACAGCCAAAGTGCAATTTTCTTGGCAAAGAACCCCGTATATCATTCAAAGACAAAGCACATTGATGTTCAATATCACTTTGTGAGGGATATGATAGAAGACAAAAAGGTGTTGCTGATAAATGTGGACACTTTGAAGAATACTACAGATGCATTCACAAAATTTGTGAACTCTAAGAAGTTCTCTTGGTGTAGAGAAGCAATGTGCGTTGCATGTCTGGATAAATGACTAAGCTCTCTTGTGGCCCCCTGTGGAAAGAAAAAAACAAGTGGGAGAATGTTGGGTTGTGTTATATTCTTTCCACATAGTTAATAGGGGGTTTGAGGGGCCATGGAAAATTTTGATTTTGGACCCTATATTAGGTTGGGCGGACCCACCTATGGTTTTTTGCATGATTTCCACACATGTTTTTTTGGATGCGATGGTTTTCGTTCCATGGTATTGGACACCATGGTTTTTTTGGTCCATGGTATTGGATGCTTCGACATGTATAAATATGTATTATAACATTGAAAGGAACATAATGAAAAATCAAGTTGGTAGTCCCAGTTTTGGGATCCGGGGGAAATCTTTGTGTATATGTGTTTTATGTGTTATGCTCTTGCTATTGTTTATTTTATGTGTTTTAGAATTCGTATGTAGCTAATTTCTGTACAGGGTTAAAAAGTACATCCTGACAAACTTCTCGACCAGATCATAGGATCCCTGTGGTCCTTCCTCCAAATGGTCAACAATTTACATCTTAGTATCTTACATATGTGAGCATGGCCTTCTAATAATAGAGGCATAATCTTTTGCATGCTTGTTTTGACATGGTATGAATGAGTTGATGTAATACTGGTGTAAAAGTTATGGAGCAACTAAAAGATCAACTCATCACATTCCAAATTTAGTATGAATGTGCTAAAGTTGAATTCTGCCATGACTATTAAAATTTCTATATTGGTTCTAAAAGGTAGGAAGCTTGATGTTATTCAACCCTTTAAGGTGTTCCACTATCAACTACAATATCTCCCTCATAAGATCATTATTGTAAGACAAACTCGAGATGTTAAAGCTATGATCTTGCTAATACAAGAAGAAATTGTGAGCTTGACCTCTTCACAAGGATGCTCCAAGAGTTTGGGTTGTATTAATGCAAGCATAGATGGCTTGAGATTCCAACTGAGTTTCCTCCTTTCTGGTTGCCCCACCTCTAAGATCCTTGTGTCTAATTCCTCCAATTTCTAAAGGTCTATGTGTGGATGATAGGGGGTGGAAGTCCTATGCTTGATTTTGTGATGAGCTAGTAGGTCTTTAATTAAGTTGGATGTGAACTGGCTTCCTTGATCGATGACCAGCTCTCTTGGGTAGCCAAATTTGTAGAAGATGTTCTCTCTTAAGAACTCAGCCACCTTTTCTTTTGTTGCTGCTTTGATTGCTTTAGTCTCTGCCCACTTTGTCAGGTAGTCGGTGCACACAATGATGTAAGACCTTTGCCTCGAAGGAGGGTTGATTGGACCCACAAAGTCCATACCCCACTTCTCAAATGGCTCAAGAGTCACTTGAGGTTGGACAGGCATCTCATCCCTTTGAGACGGTTTCCCCATTCTTTGGCATCGGTCACATTGGCTGATATACCTTGTGACATCTTGATGAAGTGTGGGCCAATAGTAGCCTGCCTGCAGGATTTTGAAGGCAGTCCTCTTTGCTGCAAAATGTCCTCCACAAGGCCCATCATGACAGGTGAGGAGGATATCAAAGACTTCCTCCTCCTGTACACAACGCCTTAAGATCTGATCAGGGCCAAGCTTGAACAGGTTGCCCCCGATCCAAGTAAATGAGGCACTTTTTCTGATGATTCTGCTCTTCTCTCTTGAAGATAGGTGCGGAGGGAACTGTGCTGAAACAAGGTAGTTTGCTATATCAGCAAACCATGGAGAGAGTACTGAGATAGCAAACAGATGTTCATCGGGCATCTGGTCATCAACTGTTCCATCCTCATCTACAGACAAATCCAATCTAGATAAAAAGTCAGCAACAACATTTTCTTTACCTGGTTTGTCAACAATGGTCAAATCAAACTGCTGCAACAAAAGTAACCATCTAATAATACGAGCATTCACATCTGGTTTATTCATTAAATATCTAATTGCAGCATGATCCGTATGTACAAAGGTTTGATAGCCAGTGATATAATGTCGGAACTTGTTCAGTGCATGGACCACAGCCAAGAATTCTTTCTCGGTTACAGTGTAATTCAGTTCAGCTTTGGATAAGTTTTTGCTAACAAAGTAAATGGCATATGGAAGTTTTTGTTCAACTTGTCCTAAAGCTGCCCCTATGGCTTTTTTTGAGGCATCAGTGTGGATGTGGAAAGGTAGGGCCCAGTTTGGATCTCTCAAGATTGGGGCTGACACCAACTTGTCCTTTAATTCATTCAAAGCCCTCTGACAATCGTCAGTCCATTTAAACTCCACATCTTTTCCCAACAGGCCAAACAATGGCGAGGCTAGCTTGCTGAAGTCTTTAATGAATCTCCTGTAATACCCTACTAATCCTAAGAAACTCCGAACATCCCTTACCTTTTGTGGAGGTGGAACCTTCTTGATGAGAGCAATTTTGTTAGGATCCACTTGTAACCCTTGGCAAGAAATGGTATGGCCCAGCACGGTCCCTTAAGTCATCAAGAATTCACATTTTTCAGGACTAAGGGACAGGTTCATCTCAATGCATTTGGTTAGGACTTTTCCCAGGTTGGACAATGCTTCCTGGAAGTTGGACCCATAAGGAGTGAAGTCATCCATATAGATTTCCACCACATCATGGACCAACTCCGAGAAGATGCTCAAGACAGCTCTCTGGAAGGTAGCAAGAGCATTGCATAGCCCAAAGGGAAGAACTCGGTAGGCAAAGGTACCCCAAGGACAAGTGAAGGTGGTCTTATCTTGGTCTTTCGGGCTGATTTGGATTTGGTTGTACCCGCTAAACCCATCTAGGAAAGAGAAGAACTTCTTTCCTGCCAGTCCATCCAACACTTGATCTATGAAAGGTAGAGGGAAATGGTCTTTCTTGGTAGCTTTGTTCAGTTCTCGGTATTCCACACAGATCCTCCACTTCCCATTTTTCTTGGGAACCAACACCAGAGGGGACATCCATTCACTATCTGAGATGGGGTAAATGAATCCGGCATCCAACAGTTTTTGCAATTCTTCCTTGACAATGTCCTTAAGGGTTGGATTCATTCTCCTCTGAGGTTGCCTAACCGATTTACAATCCTCTTTGATGTATATGTGATGGGTACAGACCGAAGGATGGACTCCTTTCATCTCCTTATAGCTTCAAGCAAAAGCATCTAGATGACTGGCCAACAGGCTACATAGCTCCTTTTCCTGGGAAGGAGATAGGGAGGAGCTGATCTTTAACGTTCTCTCACGGCCAAACTCCACATTCTTGACTCTGGGAGTGACAGGGTTAGTTGCACAAAGGTCCACTAAGGTGCTGGCTTGGGCATCCTCCACCAATTTCTCTAAGGATAGTGCACTGGGAGGTGGATTCTGGATCAAGGTCTCAATCAAGTCATCCTTGGTTGGGGGGTCTCTTCTAGTGGTGTCTAGGGTGCACAAAGGTGCTGAGTACACCTCATCCTCCTCTCCTTCCTCCAACCAAAGTGGTAAGTCATGCTCTAAGGAGGGTTGGGGAGGAGGGTATAGGACTAGCTGCTTGGACATAGGACCATTTTTGATGGTCATGTTTCCTGCACGGAAACTTATGTAAGCATCTGCAGTGGCTAACCAAGGCCTTCCCAAAATAAGAGGATATCCAGTAAGCTTTTCCTTTGGTTGCAGAACCAAGAAATCTATAGGGTATTCCCAAGAGTCAACAAAGACCAAGAAATCCTCCACAATCCCTTCGGGAGTCACGGTGGAGTGATCTCCTAGTTGGAGGACTGTCAAGGTCTTCCTCAAGGAACCTTGAAGATTGAGTTTGAGCATGGTATCCCTGGTCATCACATTAATGGCAGCCCCCAGATCAATCAAGGTGTGAGGTATAATGGTGCCATTGATGTGGACATCTACTACAGGACTCCCAGGATCTAGATATTTTGGGCAGATGACTTGTCCTAACATAAGGTTAGACAGTTGTCCTATGACATTGATGGTTGAAGCATCTCTCTTTCGCCTGCATGGGTGTTTGAAACACTTTTCCTTAACCAGTTTGTTGTATATTGGCACATCCTTGATGGCTTGGAGAAGTGGAATTTTTACACACAACTGCTTGAGCTCTCCCAGAAGCTCATCCTCCTATGGGTTGGGTTGTGTGGTGGCTGTTAGTCTCTCAGGAAAGGGTGGAATAGCCTTTGGTTCACTTTCCTATTTGTCTTCCTCGTCCTCTGGGGGAGGAGGTTGGCGATCTGGAAGAGTCTTTCCAGATCGAAGATTGATCTCCTGGATCTCCACAGCATAGGTAGGGCATGATGTTTCCCCAGTGTATACCTGCTGGGCCTGTCTATTGTTGGGGTTCAGGTTCGGTTGAGAAGGCATTTGAGGTTGCCTTGGAGGAGCAGGAGGTAATGGTTGAGGTTGAACTGGTGGTGGAGGCAAAATGGCGGGAGGAGTGTTGTACTGGGGCCTCCACCCCGACTGAGGTGCATTCCACTGAGGCTGCGGCTGGGCATGTGAGTGATGTGAATGAGTAGCGGGCTGAGTAGGATATTGAGGTGGATAAGACCATGGAGGAGGCATAGACCAGGAAGGATGAGTAGGAGGACCCCAGGAAGGCATAGGAGTAGATTGGTTGGGGCTGTAATAAGCTTGGGGTGCCCCTTGCATCCCTTGCTGGTAAGGTCTAGGTCCTTGTGGCCTCCTTTGGTTCAGGAAATAGAGAGGTTCAGTGGGGGCATCTGTCCCTTGGTACATGGCTTTAAGCCCAGGTAAGGTTGGACATTGATTTGTGGGATGGTCCTCCTCACAAACGAAACACACTTCAACCGAATGCAATGGGCATTCGTTCTTAGGGTGTCTCCTTGTACATCTAGGGCAAAAGATAGCCAAGGCCCTCTCAGCTTCTTCCTTCTTCTGATGGATCCTGAATGTGTCAAGTTGCATGGAAATGGTCTGTCTCACCTCACTTTTGAGATCCTATAATTGATTTGCAAACTCATGTTTGGAGAAAGGAATACCAGCTGAGAGGAGGTTTCCTCTACCTCGTTTCGGGGCTGTCCTAGAGTGGTTCCTAAACACAGTCTTGATGTCCTCATAAGGCAGTTGGTAAATATCTCCTCCAGCTAACATGTGAAGGGTATCTAAGAGGTCTTCAGGGACTCCTCGGAGTAGGACCAACTTGAGGGATTCAGGGTCAAGTGTGCACCTGGCATGTTTATAGCTAAGTTGGAACCTTTCCTCATAATCCTCTAAGGACTCATCATTTCCCATGGTCATCCGAAAGATTTCTCCCTTGGTTTCCTTGGACCTACAGTAGTCCCGGTACTTGGTATTGAAAGCCTGCTGCATCTGAGCCCAAGTGGTGATACTATTCCCAGGTAAGCCCATGAACCAGCGTAATGCTGCATCCTTAAGAGTTGAAGGGAAGAGTTTCAGCTTCTGCTCATCTTCAGTATAGTCATAGGATCGACAAAGGACAACAAACTCAAACATGAAGGTATCAGGAACTTCAGTAGTCAGTCCATGGAAGTGAGGTAAAGCGGAGGGGCTAATGTTCTTCATTTTCATGTCTCCATTGGTTTCTCGGATGGGGAAGGCACCTTCTATTCTCTCATCTTCTCCTCTATTGTCAGCCATAGCTTCAGATGGGATGGTCTCTAATTCTTCTTCTGCTATAGGATCTTCGTATATCTCAGGAGGTTCACCTATAGGTTCTTCTGGATCACTGTCACCGAAGAAGAGAGAAGGGTGACTCAGTGATGTGGTGGGGGTGTTGGGTAAGAATTTGCCTGTTTTATCTCGATTCCTACGAGGCATGAAATGGAAAGACTTTTTTGATTGCTTTTGTTTTTTTTCTTTGGTACCTGCAAAAACTGAAACAGATTGATCTACAACTAACTATCTTGCTGAAATGAAAATGCAGAATTGAAATGAAAGCAGGAAAGGACTAGTCTACTTTGCTCAAATGGAATTGCACGAATGGAAATGCTAGTCTACGCTTGCAAAATTGAAATGCTAATCTATGTTTGCAAAATTGAAATTGCGGAATTGAAATGATAATCTATGAAAGCAGGAAATGTCTATGCTACTTTTGCAGAATGGAAATGAAATAAACTACTTGGCAGAAGGCGAGAGTAGGAAAATAGAAGAAAAGCAACAATTACTAATACTCTGACGCTTCCCCGGCAACGACACCAAAAAGATGGTGGGCTCCAGTATTGTAGCAATAATGCTACAACTCCTGTAGCTTCCTTCTCTAATTTTATTAACCCCGTAGTTCGTAACAAACTTGGAAGCGACGGTGTTGTATGCACAAGTACTAGCTCTTGTCGCAGCTGTCACTTGGTCAGCTGGCACAAGTCCGCTAGGGCTCAAGCCAACTTCTATATGTTCTCAGAAGAAGCTTTTTAAGTGATGAACGAAAGCTATCTCAAAGGAAATTAACCTACTTTGCAAGAATGAGTTGAAAGCCAACAAAACATGGAAACCCTAGTAAACCCTAATTTGACCAGCTTAATCCTTACGATGCAATGGTGGGAATGCAACTACTAAAAATGGTGCCATTACTTCTAGTGAGATGAGATGCATGAGTCTAAACTACTTTCATCTGAAGAGAACATGTTTTTTTATTTTTGCTCAAGTGGTTGGAGTGATTATGACTGTGCTTCTTACTGGGTCTTTGACTGTGCAGGGGTAGTTCAAGGGGAGGAAGGCTTGGAAAAGGTCAGGAGGAATCTGAGAGGTTCCAGGGGATCCCTAACATCATTCCACAGAAGTTCACAACGTTCAGATGCTTGGCAACTGTGTTTGCAAGCTTCTACAGGATGTCTGCAGGGGATCCTATAGGAATCTCGGGATTTCTACAGGAAGTCTGCTAACTTCTACAGGATGTTCTGCAATCGGAGTTTTGGGTGATGGAGGAGTGAATGAGCTGTATGGGTGGATAGGTAGGATGAGAGGGGATCTTGTGATGGCTTATGGATAGAGAGATGATATGGAGAGGGGGTGTGTCAAGCTGGTTGGTCGATAGAAGGGTAGAGGCAATGGAAGGCCGAAAATATAAAACAACGTGGATAATAGAAGAGTTGGTGGGCAGATGATCTAGCTGGGAAGTAAGGAGATGGCTTAGGCACGGCTAAGAAGGATAAGGAAACGATAGAGTGGTGTTGCGCAATGTAAATGAAACAAATCACCTCTGTCTTGCACAAAACTGAGAATTCATCAACCTATTCTAACTGTTTTATTAAAAACCAAAGGTCAACAATGTAGTTTAGAGAGAAACCGTGCTTGGTGCTGAAACAAAGAGTTATTGCTCAAGATCTAAATGCATGGACACTTCTACCAATGGAAATATTACTTTAAAGCTTGCATGAACATGTAAAACTGCGTTTTTGGTGGTTGGCACGGTCTACACTCCCAATCTCTAAACAGAGGTGGAAGTGAGTGTACAATCAACCTTTTCTTGGAACTATGATGAATTCTAATCCTCCTACTCTAGTCTAAACTACTGAAATCACTTTATCCATAAGACTAACCTACTTAATCACATCAAGAAATTCGAATCAGCAAACTGTGTTTACCAAGTGCATGTAAAGGACAAGAAATATGATGCTGAAGAAAAGACAAGTAACAATACAAAGAAAGGAGGCCTATTGCTCTCAGGTTGGGCCCAAACCTGAGAGCTATAGCTCCTCTAAGAACTCAGAATTGAACTCAAATCTGCTTGCCTTTTATTAAAATATCATAATCATAAGTTTGACAACATGCCAAAAATGGCTTACAAAGAGCAAAACAGAGCTATAGCTCGTGATTCAAAATCTGCAACAAAGGTTCAAAAGTTCCCATCGAAGGCTACAGCCTCAAGATTTATACATTATGAGGACCAAGCTGGCCTCCGAAATTAGTGGGTCTTGGCTGTCCAACTAAAAGTAAACTGTTGTTCCTGTAGATTCCATTGGCTGCCTTCTAGCTCGGTGGTGATAGTTGTTGGAGCTCAGAGTTGGGGTGGAGATCACGAGGAAGGTCATTCAAGGTTGTGGACAACCTTCCTACAAACCCGCAATGCCACCTTGGCTATCTCCTTGCCTCCATCTGCGTTGTTTTGCTCCATTTAATGTCAAAAAGACCTGAAATAAACATGTACTAGCCACATAGGCATAATGACTGCCTTCCTTCCTACAAATAACATAAATATACTAAGAAATGATGCATAAGTGATAAAAAATGAAGGGTTGAGCAAGGTAAGTAGGCCAAATGAGCCCAAAATGTTACCAAAATTTGGGGCTCATCACTATGGTTGACTTTTTTTGTTGCAATTAAGATCCAAGTGCGAAGAACTTAGATCCTCTTCCTTGTCCTTCCTTCACTTACCATGGGAATTTTTTTTGCATAATGGCATAGACCATTTTTTAGAAAGACTTGCTATTCTATTATAAAGTGGTTTTTATGAAACCAGCTCAAGAAAAGATAGAAAAGATAAATCCACGCCTTAGAATTCAGCCTCTTCGAGGGGGAAACCTCCTTTACATTACATAAATGAACAATTCTTTGATGATTCAAATGACAAAACCTCCTTTCTATATATAGGAGTCTAAGGAGTCACAATATAACCCAGCCGACCTAACAATAATAATATAAATCCACAAAAATAACAATAGAGGGATTCTATGGGGCAGAGTAATAAAAATATGGGGGCAATAGGGGCACAACAATATTAACAAGGGATACAACTACAATAGTAATGGGGTAATCACTAGTATTATACGGACCTATCATGCCCCTCTCCTTCAAAAAAAGTGTTGTCCTCAACGCTTGAGTAGTTCTGGATGCTTCTATATAAAATTCTCATCCTCCCATTTGGAATCTTCAGCAGATAAGCTCTTCCACTTGATGAGATACTTCGAAATTGATCGATTTCGTAGCTGTCAAGTTGTTGCTTCTGTGATTGCTTCTGGTTCCAATATAATTTTTCCTTCATCGTCAAGTTCTAGCAATATTGTTTGAACTGGGAGCTTCTCATCTATAACCTTCTTTAAACATGAAACATGGAAAACTGGGTGCACTCGAGAAGCTGCAATAAGCTCCAATTTGTATGCCATAGTACCAATCTTTTGCAACACCTTGTATGGACCATAATGCTTTGGTGATAATTTATTATCCTTCTTATCTTGCTTGAGGGACATTTGATTATATGGTTGTAGCCGTAGGAATACCCAATTGCCTACATCAAAACTTCTTTCGCTGCGATGTTGATCTGCCTGTTGTTTCATTCTTTTTTGTGCCAACATGAGGTTATCCTTTAAGATTTGGAGGACTTGTTGTTGATGTTCAATGTGATGTTCGACTGCTTGAACCTTAGAATTTTCTCTTAAATATGATGTGATGGATGGTGGCCGATATCCATAAAGCTCCATAAATGGGGTCATTTTTGTTGCTGTATGGAAGGAAGTGTTATACCACCATTCAGCCAGAGGCAACCATTTGACCCATTGTGTCTGTTTATCAAATACAAAGCAACGAAGATATCCTTCCAAACATTTGTTTACTATCTCAGTTTGCCCATGAGATTGAGGATGATAATATGAGCTATGAGCTAACTGAGTACCAAGACAAGAAAATAATTCTGTCGAAAATTTTCCAGTGAAAATGGGATCTCTGTCACTTAAAATAATATTTGGGTTTCCATGTAGCTTTTGAATTGTTTCCATAAATGCAATAGAAATTGTACTAGCTTTCAATGGATGTGATAATGCAAAAAAGTGTGCATACTTGGTAAGTCTATCAACTACCACCATGATGACACTCTTTCCCTCAGACTTGGGTAAACCTATGATAAAATCCATTGAAACCTCGTCCCAACGTTGGCTTGGAATGGATAAAGGTTGTAATAGACCCGGGGTCTTAATTGTTTCAACTTTATTTTGTTGGCAAACCAAACATTCTGCCACAAACTTTTGAATATCTGATTTAAGGCCATCCCAAAAAAATTCCTTCTTAACCCTGTGGTAAGTTTTTAAAAACCCTGAGTGCCCTCCTAAGGAAGAAGTGTGCAATTCCATAAGAATCTTTTGTTTGAGTTGTGAATTCTTACAGAGGTATAAGCGATCTTTGTACCATAACGAATCATTTTGCCAGCTAAATGTATCAGATGTACTAGAACCTTGTTATAACTTTCAAATAAGTGCCCACACTTCTTCATCATTCTTCCACTCCTCCCTTGCTTCATTTATCCAATCTGGTTGGATAATAGAAATGGCGCACAACAATGCTTCCACATCCTCATCCTTTCTTGAGAGTGCATCTGCCACCACATTTTGCTTCCCTTTTTTGTAGATGATTTCAAAGTCATAACCCAACATCTTTGTGACCCAATTTTGTTGCTCTTCAGAAGATAATCTTTGTTCTAAAAAGTATTTAAGGCTATCATGATCTGTTTTTACCTTGAAGTGTCTTCCCATTAGGTAGGGTCGCCATTTCTTAAGTGCATGTAGTATTGCCAACATTTATTTCACATAAATAGCTTTGTGTAAAAATTTCCCTTGATTGGACGACTTTCAAAAGCAATGGGTCTTTCATCTTGCATTAAAATAGCACCAATTCCATTTCCTGAAGCATCATATTCCACAATAAAGGTTTTTGTGAAATCTAGTGTAACTAAGACTGGTGCTTGGCACATTGCGTCTTTAAGATGTTCGAAGGCCTTTGTTGCTTCTGGAGTCCATGAAAATGCATCTTTCTTCAATAATGTTGTTAGAGGTGCTGCTATTCTCCCATAATTCTTAACAAACTTGTGATAATACCCTGTCAACCCGAGAAATCCTCGCAGATGCTTTATGGATGTGGGGATTTTCCATTCCTTAGTGGCTTTAATTTTCCTAGGGTCTACCTTAACTCCTTCATGAGATACAATATGACCTAGATATTCCACCTCTTGTACTCCAAAGAAACATTTGGATCTTTTTGCATATAATTGTTTCTCCTCCAACAGTTGTAGCACCCTGTCAACATGTTCAACATGATCCTTCCAAGACTTGTTGTATATTAGTATATCATCAAAAAATACTAACAAAAATTTTCTAAGGGTGGGTTTGAAAACGGAATTCATCAAACCTTGAAATGTAGAAGGTGCATTGGTAAGGCCAAAAGGCATGACCAAAAATTCATAATGACCCTCATGAGTTCTAAATGCTATTTTTAGAATGTCTTTGGTCTTCATTCTGATTTGATGATATCCTGAACGAAGGTCCATCTTGGTGAAGTAAATTGATCCATGCAATTCATCCAGTAATTCATCAATGAAAAGAATGGGAAACTTATCTTTAATAGTGAGCTTGTTGAGCTCCCTATAATCCGGACACATGCGCCATGATCCATCCTTCTTGTGCATCAATACTACTAGAGCAGAGAAAGAACTTTGACTAGGTTGAATTATACCAGCCTCTAGCATTTCTGCAACCATACGTTCAATTTCACTCTTTTGGGCATAGGGATATCTATATGGCCTGATGTTTGGAGGAACACTTCCTGGAATCAGATGAATAGCATGATCATGATCATGAATAGGTGGGAGACCTTTGGGAATATCAAATACCTTGGAATGATTGTCCAAGACTTTTTGGAGATCTGGAGAAATAAATGACTCCGGTGTGGAAACATCTAGCGAACATAATTGTGCATTTACACCTCTTTGTTCCCTTTTTAGAAGCTTTTTCATACCGTTCGAGCTGATTATCTTTCCTGGTTTCCCTGTAATACCCTTTAATTCAAATTCCTCTCCTTCCGCAGAAAATTTCATAAAGAGTTCTTGAAAATTAAAAGCTATTGTACCGAAGGATTGTAGCCATTGGACTCCTACTACAACATCAACACCCACCATTGGAATGGAAAGCATTGGGCTAGTCAATACATATTCTCCCATGGATAGCTTGATATTATGGCATTTTCTAGAGCAGTTTATCATTCCTCCATTTGCAATTATCACTTGACACTCTGGTGTTGGATATAGGAATTAATTCAATTCTTTTGCTGCCTTACAATGAATAAAATTGTGGGTACTTCCTGAATCAATCAACACTATTACCTTTTTCTTCTTGATTTGTCCTTCTATCTTGATGGTTTGAGGAGTGGTAATTCCAGCCAATGCATTACAAGATATGGTTGGATTCATTTCTTCTTTATCTAGGCTTTGTTCTTGGAGTATATCCTCTTGCTTTGACCTTTCTTACTCCTTTTATTCTTCCTCTTCACAATCTATGTAGAATAATTTCTTCTCAGCACACTTATGACCTTTAGTGTATTTGCTATCACAACTGTAACAAAGCCCTTTTGCTCTTTTTTCTTCCAATTGTTGTGGTGTCAACCTTATAGGTTGTGGAAGGCTAGGGGTAACAACACTTCCATCTTTATAGTTGTGATTGGTATGCTTCCTGGTTGCCATAATTTTGCTTTCCATTTTTCTTGCTAACCTAAATGCCTTCTCTAATGAATCGGGTTCCCAAAGGCGAACAACATGTTGGATATTTTCCTTTAAAGTCCCTATGAACACATCAACCCAATTCTCCTCTGGAATATTTTTTACCCTTATGTTCAATTTTTGGAACTCCTCAATGTGCTCCATTATTGAACCCTTTTGTTTGAGACTTATCAATTGGCTAAAAAAAGTGTTTATTTTTGTATCCTCATAATGTGTTGTCAATTCTTCCGTAAAAATTGCCCAAGTGATAAATTTTTTACGAGAGCAAAGCCATTGATACCATACAAATTGATTTGGTTCCAAATATAAAGTTGCAATATGTACCTTTTGTGTGTTTTGCACATTATTGAGATCAAGAAATTTCTCCATCTGTAATATCCATGTTGCGGGATCCTTGCCATCAAACTTCCTCATATCGATTTTTGGAATATGGTGGGTCTTCGATCCAACATTAGAGTCTATGGAATCATGATTAAAATTTCTTTTGTTCGCATCATGAGTTTCCTTTACAACCTTTTCACCATTAGTAAGTATTTCTTGTAGAAAATTTGTCAAATCTGTCTTCAAATCTGCCATGTCTGTCTTCAAATCTATCTTCAAATCTGCCATGTCTCTCTTCAAATCTGTTTGCGAATCATCCATCTTAGCTTCTATGCCCTTTATCTTAGATTCCATTCCATTTATCTTAGATTCCACACCATTTATCTTAGATTCCATTCCATTTATCTTAGCTTCTGTTAGCTTTTGTGAGCGTGACATTTGTTGCACTTGTTCTTGTAATTTTGATATATCATGTAGCATTTCTTCCTCTTCTTCACGAGTCATGCTAGAGCTTTCAGGTTCCTTACTAGGTGTTTGCATTTTCTTTCGTCAGGGTATCAGTTACCGAAAAATATTGCTTTACTATGCCCTTTGAATTCCTTCAAACCAAGCTTACGCAAAAATTTAAAAAAAACTACACACCTTTTTTTCACTTTGTAGAAGCCTGATATTGAATATGATGTATCTCTGTAATTTCGAATCATCCAATTCTGAAATTGTGATCTGTAGTATCCTTTTGTGTCCTCTTCCCAGTGCCACCAATCTGATCCAAATTGGATTCTCCAAGCAAGAGTTATGCAAAAGCTCTCATAGTGACTTTCTTATAGACTAGTTCAGTAGAGAAACCTTGTACGACGTGCCACGAGTCACTGTTTCAACCTTTGGCTCTGAAAAAATATATAAAAGAAACTACAATCCATCCTCTTTTTGTACCTTCTTACGCAATTTCAATCCGATGCTAGGAAAGAAAGTTATGACAATTTTCTCCGGGTCACCTGTTTGGAATGTAATTTAGGAGTCTGCAAGAAGACCAACTTCCTCAGATCATATCTCCACAAATATAGTGCGAAAAGTTCTAAAACTCAGACCCGAGATTCAGCGGGATGTCTTCTCAAATGGGATTTTTTTTAAGCTTCTGAAACATCATAGAAAAAAGTTATAGCGAAACTGCCACGATGACCTGTTGGGAGCAGCGAAACCCTAGAATCCAAAGCTCTGATACCAAATGTTATGAAACCAGCTCAAGAAAAGATAGAAAAGATAAATCCACGCCTTAGAATTCAGCCTCTTCGAGGGGGAAACCTCCTTTGCATTACATAAACAAACAATTCTTGGATCATTCAAATGACAAAACCTCCTTTCTATATATAGGAGTCTAAGGAGTCACAATATAACCCAGCCAACCTAACAATAATAATATAAAGCCACAAAAATAACAATAGAAGTATTCTATGGGGCACAGTAATAAAAATATGGGGGCAATAGGGGCACAATAATGTTAACAAGGGATACAACTACAATAGTAATGGGGTAATCACTAGTATTATAGGGACCTATTAGTGGTATTGCTAAGAAAATGCCCCATGCTTCTTTTATTTTATCTTGAATTTTGTCCAAAATTTTATGAGTGTTTTCTAGGGAAAGTACCATCTCCCCTCATACCAAAGCATGAATACACTAATTCTTCAATGGATTTCACCCTAGGGTAAGGTAAATACAAAATTGATTGGTAATAGTAAGATGATTGTACCACCTCCTTCCTTCCCTATTCCTTTTTTTTTTAACACAAAATCTCCTTTCTATCATCAATCTCCAAAATTTGACAAACCCCTTGTCAAATGCTAAAACCAATAAAAATTTTCAAAACTATAAACATGGTTTAGTCCATAACCCGCCATCTTTCATGCTTCCACACTGAGATTTTCGAGCGGAAAATCTGTCTAGATGGAAAGAGAATCAGTTTTCAGGTAAAGACTTAGATCTTCATACACTAATCAAGAGTCTATGGACCCAATAATTATTCCCTTGCGAGTGATCAATGGATCATGTGCGACATTGAATTTGATGTTAGAGGTTTCAAATGTATAGGCATAAGACTCTAGTCAACAATGATAAACCTCTACACCAATCCAACCACATAATGCAACATACTATATAACAAAAAAACACATAGCATTAATTTATTTAATTATGGTGACCCACCACAAAATATTTTGATGAAATATAATTTACTCGATTCCGCAAAAACACGGTGTCTTTGCCTCTATGACTAATGTGTGAGTGATCTTGATGTAGCGAGATCAATTTATCTAATGTAATAAAACAAATACTTTAGCGTGCACCTGAAGAGGACCATGGTTGGCTCCTTAAATGACGCTACGGTAAAAATAATCTTGTCTCTGCTATTAAGAGTGATGAAAACTTTGGCTCCCATAATGAATCGATGGTCAATGCCAGAACCGAAGCCTATGAACCTTGCTCGGATCCTTCCTATGCTTAGAGGGTTGTGGTGATAGTGGAACACCTAGGCTATGTCCACTTCCTTTCGCTTGGAACATATATGCAGATGCTAAACTCCTTTCTCTACTCAGACAGTTGTTTTGGTAGTGTTTTGGCAATGCGACCAATGCTGAGGCTATATCAACTAATCAGCATGTAACACTCATACTCCCTTTTGCCTTCCAATGAAACGAATCAGAAGTTGAAACCGATCTAACACCTCTACTCATTAGATGGCTCGGTGTTCATTTTAACACACAAAATTACCCTCCTCGCCAGCTCGATTGCTACTGGGAAACATCACCCTTCACATAAGCAATGCGACTATTTTGTTATGAGTGCCTCGAATTCCCTTCTGTCAGTGTTATAGTCCCATCCGATTGATTCAATGGGTCTGCGCGATTTTCGGTCGACCTCCTTGCTCTAGTGATTTGAATACTCCCTTTCGTGCCTCCCGGAAGGTGAAATGGTGGATCAGACCACTGTTGACCTGATCCATGGCTCAACAATGTGAGTAGAGTGTTTTGATGCAATCTATGCTTATGGCTATCAGTTCTATCCTCAATGGCCCTCAGATTCACTTGAAAAAGAAAAAATATTCCGCCCTCTCTCCCTAGTTAACTCGGTCTCCTTTGATGAAAGTTTTATCACCAAAAATTGATCATCTAGCCTAATTTACTAGATGGATCAAAGTACACCACGTAAAGTCAATTTTAGCATAGTAAAATTTCTTTCATTATGAGAAATTTCTTAATAAACCACCTTTGTTAAGTTATTTATAATTAAACCCACGAAGAACAATTAAATAAATCACTATTTATTTTATTTTCTTCTAGGAATAATTAATTAAACCATTTTTCAATTATTATTCCTTGTCATATTTGACCCAATTATGAAAAATCAAAAGATAGATTATTAATTATCTTATTTTTCTCTAGGAATAATTAATTAATCACTAATTAATTATTTTTCCTTGTCAAATTTGACAAAATCCCTTAGGAATAATTAAATAAATCATTTATTTATTTATTATTTCCAAATAAAAGTTTAAATACATTTTCCCTCCTAACAAAATATAATAAAATATTCCAAGTCATTATTCCAAGAATTGGGTTAATAATATTTTATTATTGTTCATTATTCGAGGATAACACAATATTTTGTTATAAATAGAGGGGTTTTCCATTCATTATTCACTTTTGATTATTTTCGTTGTTGCAGTCATTGCTGTAACTCTTATTATTTTCATTGTCGCACACCATTTCTCTACCATTTGAGTTCCCATTAAGCTCAAACATTTTATTTGTTAGGTTTTCACATTATAGAGGAGAGAGACTCTACACAAGCTAAAGATGTTTTAGGATAGACAAGAACTCATCCCATAGAGGGGCACTGGTAAAATTTATTTGTTCCCTTCACAGGTGTTATAATAAAATATATTCTTTGTATATCTAGTTTCCATTGGATGATTGGAGTTATTACTGTTTCTTTTTGCTTTTTAACTATGACTGTGTCATAGGTTAGGACTTTGCTAGGTTTTGTTTCTATTATTTGCTACAAATCTACAATGTTTAGTAGCCATTTATATTGTTCAGACTGTTTGTCATCCGCAGTCTTAAGTGGCTTCCTTTTGTACATCTTTAAGACAAAAACACTACAACAAAATTGGCAACTCCATTGGTTTTTTACTTCAGATCCAGAAACTTGGGTGACTTTCAGTTTTCAGGTTAGGGTTTCTTATTTGTTCAGACTCTTATTGTTATTCACTAGCTTTCTAACCCTAGGTATGTCAAATTTCTAACTTTTGCAAGTTTTCTGGTCTTTTCCGCAGGTCACAGAAACGAGTTGCGATAGAGACAATAGTTTTTTTTTAATTTTCTGACCAAGTATAAAGCATTGGGAATCACACTTTTTAGCCAAAAAATGGCGATCTCAAGTCTAGAGTGCATATTTCACCCCAAAAACTGTGAACCCCCCTAAAAATAGGTTAGTACCTGCGATTTTAGGGTTTTCGGGTTTTTATCAGATCTATTTCTGGGTTTTGTCGAGAGTTGTGTGTTGGGTTGTTTGACCTCTATCTCATCCTGCTTAGGCCTTGATCTACTCTTATTTACTCGTAAAAGTGGAATTTATGCCCTTATGGCTTCTAGTACGCTTCCACCTTTCTAGGAGGAGTTTAGCTGAGTAAGAAGTTTGAGTTTCTCTAGCACTTTCAGCCATACTTTCCAGATCTGTACCCTTTTCTTTCAGATCTCCAAAGATAGGTTGTTTCCATCCATGGTTTCATAATAAAACTTGTTTGGTCATTGGCCTTAGGGTCCCATCGGTTGCCCTAAGATTTACACCCATCTCCCTATCTTTTTGTAGCGATCTTCCTCTCTAGTTTTTTGTTGTTGCTGCACCACTTTCTAGTAGCCTAGTGTCATTTCATCCCAGTCACATAGACACTTAGATCCCTTGAACGTTTTAGTGTGTTTTCAGTCGATTTCACCACCAACCAGCAGAGTGTTTGTAAAATCAGTTTGGGTGGGGTTTAGTTAATGGTTTTGTTGTTCATTTACTGTTGTTAGTTTTAGTTTATTTTCAACAATCTTTTTCCTTTTTTACAAACATGATCTAGGCTTAATCAATAAATACACTTGCACACACAAGCACACCTTAAGCGAAGGGCAATTGGCTTACACCCCCAAGCCAAGACTGAACATAATAAATTTATCTCCCCTCATCGAGACAAAGTCATATTGTTGATCTCCCTTCACCATTTTCATGTCACATGTGTCTTACCACCATTGTGCCACCAAGGCATTTGTCACAGAGACTCTTATAGCTTCATCCCCATTTCCCACTTGGGCATATTACTCTTTCCCAATGGGTTCGAGTTCATAGCCCTCTGAGTCCCCATACCGACTCTTCTCCTAGTTCATCTGATTTGGAGCCTCCTTCACCACATATTGTCACCATGTTTGGACCCACAGCTGGTGTAGGAACCCAACCTGGTGTTGGCTCCAGTTCTACCCTAGTGAGCACATCTAGAGGAGCAATCTCATGAACCATTTAGAACTTTTATGGCTGGCCTAAGTCTCCTGGATTTTAGGCAGTTGATAAACAATCCAATACACCACGATGCTAGTTGGCATGCTATGCTGACTAAGAATCCCTCAAATATCCCAAAGTTTGAGGGTAATGCTGCAAAGGATCCTACCGATCATGTTCACTCCTTCCACATGTGGTTCTCATCCAACTCCATTACCGATGACTTCATTCATTTTCATCTGTTCCAACGCACGCTCACTAGAGACGCTACAAAATGGTATGTAGACTAGCCTGCCACATTTCATTCCATTTTCGTGACGCTTGCTAAATTGTTCTTCTCATATTTCTAGCTACCTCTTCGATATGACACTGGTAAAAAGATATTGACCTTATTTCGTCAGTCCTCTTCCACTTGCCTTTCTGACCATGTTCAAGAGTGGTGTAGAAAGAGGAGCACATGTCGTGCCCTGCACTTCAAAGAGGATGTCTATCTAGATTGGTTTCTCAGGAGCCTTTTAGCACACATTAGAAAATATGTTGCGTCCCATTTTCCTCAGACTAAGGAAGATGCTCTCCAAACCGCTCTAAGATATGACCTGATTTATGTGCAATCCGGTTCTGTCTATACCATCATTCCAAACCTTCCATGTCCTAGAGGTTCCAATGCACCGGGGGAATCTCACGTTGCTAACGGTATCATTGGAATCCTTTCATCCTTCCCCATATACTCAGCAAAGTTATGGTCATCCACATGGGGGCACCAATTCCTCCAGCACTTATGCCCCTCCTGCTAGCAACATGTTTTCAGGGCCACAACCTGTTAGCTACCTATACCAATAGGTTTCATATTTCATGATTGGCTGTGAAAAGGTCCAAATATGCTTTGCTTTGATGATTCAAAGATCACATATTTCCAAGAGAATCCAATCTGTGCTTATAGCTTGGTATGAACTCAAATTTTGATGGATGGTCCAACAGTCTAATCTGGACCATGTCATGTTTTAAATTTTTTAGTTATAGAATAGAGAAAGGAAGTCTGTCCAAACTGTTTAATCTTGGCAGACAAGTAGTTTAAGTAGAGAAAAAAGGTTCCCAACAGCTTAATCTGGGACCTTGGAAGAAATAAGGGTAGAAGTAGATAGAAAAACAAAAGAAAAGCCAAAGAAAAGAAAAGGCAAGTAAGGGTCTGCAAGTCCAAGTGCACCCTCCAAGAAGAAATAAAAAATGCTAGGCAAGTAGCTGGGTAAGTAGTTGGGGTTGCAGAAAGGTTATCTTTACCATTGCAGGTGTGTTAACTTTGTTTACCAAAGCAAAGTCAATCAATTGAGAAGGTGTTCTTCTTCATCAAGTTGCAGCAGGAAGCATGTCTAACCTCCCTCTTCCCCTTGTTCATTTCATTACTAACACTCCCTCATCAGTCAAGATTCATGGAAGAAGATTATGGTTTCATGGTGGTTCTTGTTCCTCCACAAGCCACATTTCTTGTGTAAAAATCTTTTCATTTTGATCTACTCTTTAAGCTAAGTGTTTCACAAATAAACTTAGTGTTTTCTCCCTTCATTCACCCCCCTCATCCATATTAACTCTAACTTTACTATATAAATCCCCTATATCACCTTTCCCCTACTAATATTAACACCATGGTGTATAAACCCCAAATTTTGTATAAATATCCCTCCCCTTGGCATTATAGCCATATGTTCTCTAAAAAAGGAATCAAAATGACATCTGGTCATTTTGATGAACCTATACCTCATCTCTCCCCCTTGCTTCAAGTCATTCCACTCATTAAACCATCATTTGCAAAGAAAAACCCTATACAAACCCCTTTCTACCCGTAACCCCTTTGAAATCATGAAAAAATCCAAAAAACCCACTTCTGCCGCTTAACCAAAGTTTCGGCGCGTATATTTGTTTTTTCGAAATACATTGAAAAAACCTTACGAAAACCCATATCCTAAGGTTTTTCCGCCCAGCACAGATCCCGAAATGAATATTAAAATAACCCCGCCCCTTCCGTATCGGCCGATCATTTCACTGATCCGACAACCGTCCGATGGAGAGCCTCCAATCCAACGGCTCTCATCCATGTCGGAGCGGCTCCCACGTCCGCCAATTAACCGTACCGATCGAGCACTTTCCCCCCCGTCAACCGTCGGATCGGGCCCACGAGATCCGACGGTCCTCGTTGATATCGGAGCGGCTTTGATGGCGGACAGATACCTTCCGATATCTGTCAGAAGGGATACGTCATGCGCCCGCCACGCGTCTTCCCCACAACGCATCGGAGGTACGCCTGACAAATACCTCGTCCGTATCATAAGCGGTACGATATAAAACCGCCAACCGCTTCCGGTTTCGGTCATCCCACTGGTCCAACGTCACTCCCACGTCATCCCACGTCACCGCCACCTTGCCATCGCATCAACCGCTGCGCCCGACCTTCTGCCAATGTGTCTTGCCACTTCATCATCCCCGTGGACCACTCAGAGCCTGCCACCTCACCTGATGACGTCATGCTGGCGTCACCCGGCCCTGACCCCACCGATAACGTCATGCTGACGTCACCAGAAAAGCGCGCCAAAAGTCAAAAAAATCAATATTATAGCCAAAATTCGCGTTTTTTGGTTCTTTTTCTGCAAATACGTTTGTTGCTCCTGCATGTTTTTTCCACGTCCAACAGTGTACCAACCTACAGAACATGACCAGGAGACCGTCACGCACCATTTTCACCTGCATTCCTCTCCATTGCTCTCTGAAAGCCAGGTATTTATCATTGAAAATCCTTCCTTCACCTGGTTTGGTCTGTAAGTTGCCATGGACAATTAAAATTGTGAAAAAACACATAATTGACCGGCAGCAATATTTGTGCCCCGCCCCATTTACAGTTGTAAACTAGAAGAACACTAGCTGAGCCTTGTTTGCCCGCATTTGCACCAAAAACCATTCTCTGTTCGCGCATTCGCGAAAGACTCACTTAAACTGAATTTACCTGCTGAGAAAGACAGAGTGAGGCTAGGCATTGGTCTTATTTAAACCTCAAACAGTATTTCAATTTCTGTTTATCAGGACTACACTCTGTTCCTCATAAATTCACCTCCCTGGCAAAGAAACACTCCTCTATACTGCCCTGCTCAATTGAAATCACTTTATACTTAATTCAGAATCCTCCTTTGGAATGGAGACACCTGTAGTACTAAATGTTCAACCTCTGAATGCCCCTCAAAGGGAATTGGAATGGCAACCCTTGGCAGATATGGATTATCAGATTTCAGAAGAGATGTTGATGAGAACCAAGTTCCATATCCACCTGCTCAATGAACTTAAGGCCATAATGAAACTGGAGCAGATGTGTTGGGTATATGGGATTCTCTTCTTCCTATTTTTAAGTTGCCTCAAGTCAAACAATTCCCTGATTTGATCCATCTTTGTGCTCAATGTTATGACCCTACTAAGAGGGTTGTGTTAGATCCTTCTGGTTCTGTTCTCTTTTACATCACTCCTGAAGCCATCAGGAACGTGCTCTGCTTCAAAACTCAGAGAAAATTGGTTCCCTTGTTACTAGTAGACTTGATAAAACAAGGGGCTAGATTGACAGATCCCCAAATCACTAAGTTAAATCAGTTATACATTGAGTTTGATTCTGTGCAATATCCTCCTCTGAATCAAGTATACCTTAACCAGCTGGGCAGGGACTTGGTAGATATGATTAGTCCGATTTTGGGCTATAGCTCAATAGAATTGGTAGACCAAACTGTACTGGTAATGATGCTGATGTTCGCTCCGGGCAGACCTCCAGTTTGCTATGATTATGCCACCTATATCTCCGACAAAATGCATGAGCAGCTAATGAACTTATCCAGAGAAAAGATGTTCAGATACACATCCTACATTTACCATTTGATCTTGTACCATCAACATGAGAAGTTTCATTTTTCAATTAAAAGAGTGGATGCCCAAGGCAATCCCAGATCAGTGGTCTATTGGTCCTCTGTCTTCCACACTGCATCTCATTCTCCATACACTTACTGTGAATTCATAGATCTGTTCATCCATCCAGCTATGGCAATGCTGATGAGCTCACCTCCTCCGAGACTCACTGATGACATGCAGAGAATTCTTCAGCTATCCAAATCTTACAGCATTGGGGATTGGTACTTTTACCAAAACCACACCATCATCAGGATATATGGGTGTGATTTGCCTCCATTCAGATTACCTAAGTATGTGCCTATGAGGCTATTTGCCCTAGAGTACTTTAGGCAATTTGGCCGGGTTGATGTGCTTCACTTTTCAGGAAAAGGCAAAAAAGCACAGTTGAAGGTAAAAAACCAACTTGGCCATTTGATCTATAACCAGAGGGAGGAAGGATGGAAGGAAGCAGATAGAATGCTTGAGTCCCTTGGCCTTCAGACCAGTTTCCTCTGGAAACCTTATGACCCCAACCACTTCATCTCTTTGAGGAGGCTCAAATATAAGTTGGCTGCCTATGATCATTATAGTATCCCTCACATTGAAAAATATGCAAACCAAGACAAATGGAGGAGAGGGACCTTAGAAGAGCCCATATCACAAGAAGAGCTAAATCAGAGGGCAATAAGGAATCTAAGGAAGATGGCTGACCTTGAACTTTGTCCACAGGTATTCACACTTCCAAGAACACAAGTGGGAGCAACTGCATCCTCCTCAACTGCCAAACATCAAACTACCAAGGCCACTGAAAATATATCCAGCAAAGGCAAAGAAAAGGAAATGGAGATAGAACAATCACTCCATGGCAAGGAGCAGCCACCTCCAGTGACACAAGAGCAGGCAGATAAAGAAATGCAGCAGCAGGCAGAGCAACAACAACAACAACAGGAACTGCATCAAGAAGAAGGGCCACATGAGGGACAGCAGCCCTTACAGCAAGAAAGAGTAGTTGATACTCCGACTTCCACTGAGCAACAGGCTCAAAACATAGTGCCTCCCAGGCCAGAAATCATAAAAAAATCCAAAAAACCCACTTCTGCCGCTTAACCAAAGTTTCAGCGCGTATATTTGTTTTTTCGAAATACATTGAAAAAACCTTACGAAAACCCATATCCTAAGGTTTTTCCGCCCAGCACAGATCCCGAAATGAATATTAAAATAACCCCGCCCCTTCCGTATCGGCCGATCATTTCACTGATCCGACAGCCGTCCGATGGAGAGCCTCCAATCCAACGGCTCTCATCCATGTCGGAGCGGCTCCGACGTCCGCCAATTAACCGTACCGGTCGAGCACTTTCCCCCCCCCGTCAACCGTCGGATCGGGCCCATGAGATCCGACGGTCCTTGTTGATATCGGAGCGGCTTTGATGGCGGACAGATACCTTCCGATATCTGTCAGAAGGGATACGTCATGCGCCCGCCACGCGTCTTCCCCACAGTGCATCGGAGGTACGCCTGACAAATACCTCGTTCGTATCATAAGCGGTGCGATATAAAACCGCCAACCGCTTCTGGTTTCGGTCATCCCACTGGTCCAACGTCACTCCCACGTCATCCCACGTCACTGCCACCTTGCCATCACGTCAACCGCTGCGCCCGACCTTCTGCCAATGTGTCTTGCCACTTCATCATCCCCGTGGACCACTCAGAGCCTGCCACCTCACCTGATGACGTCATGCTGACGTCACCCGGCCCTGACCCCACCGATGACGTCATGCTGATGTCACCAGAAAAGCGCGCCAAAAGTCTGAAAAATCAATATTATAGCCAAAATTCATGTTTTTTGGTTCTTTTTCTGCAAATACGTTTGTTGCTCCTGCATGTGTTTTCCACGTCCAACAGTGTACCAACCTGCAGAACGTGACCAGGAGACCGTCGCGCACCATTTTCACCTGCATTCCTCTCCATTGCTCTCTGAAAGCCAGGTATTTATCATTGAAAATCCTTCCTTCACCTGGTTTGGTCTGTAAGTTGCCATGGACAATTAAAATTGTGAAAAAACACATAATTGACCGACATAAATATTTGTGCCCCACCCCATTTACAGTTGTAAACTCGAAAAACACTAGTTGAGCCTTGTTTGCCCGCATTTGCACCAAAAACCATTCTCTGTTCACGCATTCGCGAAAGACTCACTTAAACTGAATTTACCTGCTGAGAAAGACAGAGTGAGGCTAGGTATTGGTCTTATTTAAACCTCAAACAGTATTTCAATTGTTGTTTATCAGGACTACTCTCTGTTCCTCATAAATTCACCTCCCTAGCAAAGAAACACTCCTCTATACTGCCCTTCTCAATTGAAATCACTTTATACTTAATTCAGAATCCTCCTTTGGAATGGAGACACCTGTAGTACTAAATGTTCAACCTCTGAATGCCCCTCAAAGGGAATTGGAATGGCAACCCTTGGCAGATATGGATTATCAGATTTCAGAAGAGATGTTGATGAGAACCAAGTTCCATATACACCTGCTCAATGAACTTAAGGCCAAACATGAAACTGGAGCAGATGTGTTGGGTATATGGGATTCTCTTCTTCCTATTTTTAAGTTGCCTCAAGTCAAACAATTCCCTGATTTGATCCATCTTTGTGCTCAATGTTATGACCCTACTCAGAGGGTTGTGTTAGATCCTTCTGGTTCTGTTCTCTTTTACATCACTCCTGAAGCCATCAGGAACATGCTCTGCTTCAAAACTCAGAGAAAATTGGTTCCCTTGTCACTAGTAGACTTGATAAAACAAGGGGCTAGATTGACAGATGCCCAAATCACTAAGTTAAATCAGTTATACATTGAGTCTGATTTTGTGCAATATCCTCCTCTGAATCAAGTATACCTTAACCAGCTGGGCAGGGACTTGGTAGATATGATTAGTCCGATTTTGGGCTATATCTCAATAGAATTGCTAGACCAAACTATACTGGTAATGATGCTGATGTTCGCTCCGGGCAGACCTCCAGTTTGCTATGATTATGCCACCTATATCTCCGACAAAATGCATGAGCAGCTAATGAACTTATCCAGAGAAAAGATGTTCAGATACACATCCTACATTTACCATTTGATCTTGTACCATCAACATGAGAAGTTTCATTTTTCAATTAAAAGAGTGGATGCCCAAGGCAATCCCAGATCAGTGGTCTATTGGTCCTCTGTCTTCCACACTGCATCTCATTCTCCATACACTTACTGTGAATTCATAGATCTGTTCATCCATCCAGCTATGGCAATGCTGATGAGCTCACCTCCTCCGAGACTCACTGATAACATGCAGAGAATTCTTCAGCTATCCAAATCTTACAGCATTGGGGATTGGTACTTTTACCAAAACCACACCGTCATCAGGATATATGGGTGTGATTTGCCTCCATTCAGATTACCTAAGTATGTGCCTATGAGGCTATTTGCCCTAGAGTACTTTAGGTAATTTGGCCGGGTTGATGTGCTTCACTTTTCAGGAAAAGGCAAAAAAGCACAGTTGAAGGTAAAAAACCAACTTGGCCATTTGATCTATAACCAGAGGGAGGAAGGATGGAAGGAAGCAGATAGAATGCTTGAGTCCCTTGGCCTTCAGACCAGTTTCCTCTGGAAACCTTATTACCCCAACCACTTCATCTCTTTGAGGAGGCTCAAATATAAGTTGGCTGCCTATGATCATTATAGTATCCCTCACATTGAAAAATATGCAAACCAAGACAAATGGAGGAGAGGGACCTTAGAAGAGCCCATATCACAAGAAGAGCTAAATCAGAGGGCAATAAGGAATCTAAGGAAGATGGCTGACCTTGAACTTTGTCCACAGGTATTCACACTTCCAAGCACACAAGTGGGAGCAGCTGCATCCTCCTCAACTGCCAAACAGCAAACTACCAAGGCCACTGAAAATATATCCAGCAAAGGCAAAGAAAAGGAAATGGAGATAGAACAATCACTCCATGGCAAGGAGCAGCCACCTCCAGTGACTCAAGAGCAGGCAGATAAAGAAATGCAGCAGCAGGTAGAGCAACAACAACAACAACAGGAACTGCATCAAGAAGAAGGGCCACATGAGGGACAGCAGCCCTTACAGCAAGAAAGAGTAGTTGATACTCCGACTTCCACTGAGCAACAGGCTCAAAACATAGTGCCTCCTAGGCCAGAAACTACCTTTGATGCCTCGGTCCTCCAAACTCCACAGAAAGAGGACATAAACAGAAAAAGGGATAGAGAAACTCCCCTGACATCATCTATAAATCAGGGTGAGAAAAGGCAAAGGTTGAATGACTTTTCTGAGGATGACATAGCAATAAGGCAAGCAATGGGCATGGGCCCACCCAGCAGAGAAGCTTCAGCCAGTTCCTTCCAGCAGGAACAGGACAGAACTATAGGAGGACAGGTCAGCTCCTCCAGCCAGCAAAGAGAAGGAGAAAGGAGCATCAAGCAGCAGTTTATAGACATCAAAAGGAGGAGTGACCCTATCAAGATACAGTTGTACAATCATTTATTGAAAATGGCTCCTACCAATCAACAAAGACTGATGTCTGCATTTGATGTACAGGAAGGCAAAATGATCATGAGTCATTTTATGCCAACAGTACTGCAGCCCCAATCTACCTCAGATTACCTCAAAACCAATCTGGAGGTCCTGGCCAAAGACATACACCCAATGGATAAGATTGAACTGCACAAACAGACTGGTGAAATGGTGTATGCCGCCTTGGCAGACAAAACATTAGAAAATTACAAGCTAGAAAGCAGCCTCAATAATACAGCCTCTCAACTGGAGTTGGAGAGGGCATCATCCCAGGCAAAGGAGAACAGAATAAGGTCCTTGGAAGACATAATCATTGAGATTGGGCATGATCCCAAAGACATCAAAGGAATACAAGAGTTATTGAAGTTGAGGGATGCTGACATGGCTGCCTTAAGGAAAAAGATCAAACTCCCAGCTACTATTCACCCTCAAACAGATGAAGTAGCTCAGCAAAGACATGAGGAGGATCAAGGATAATTTTAGGGGCGAATGTTCGCCCTTTGGCGAAATTAAGGGGTTTTAAATTTTTAGTGGGCGAATATTTTGTATCATAGTACATTTTTACAAATCACCTCAAATAGCCCACCTTATTTTAAGGGAGAGGGTAAAAAAGGTAAATTTAGCCCTTGAAATTAGGACTTACAACCTTCCATTCGCCCATTTTCAAGAATAGGTTTTATTTAAGTGAATCCTATGGGCCAAATACCATATTTATAAAAGAGGTATGGTAAATTAATAAAAATATAAATAAATGAGAGGTATGGTAAATAAATAAAACATTTTTTATATTTACTCCATAAGTCACCTTATATACATGTAAGGGTGTAAACAAATAAAAATATAAGTAAAGTGGAGGTATGGTAAATAAATAAAACCTCTTTTTATATTTAGTCCATAACCCTCATTCTATTTATGAAGGCTCAAGAAAGAGGTTTTATTTAAGTGAATCCTATGGGCCAAATACCATATTTGTAAAAGAGGTATGGTAAATTAATAAAAATATAAATAAACGAGAGGCATGGTAAACAAATAAAACATTTTTTTATATTTACTCCATAAGTCACCTTATAGGCTCAAGAAAGAGGTTTTATTTAAGTGAATCCTATGGGCCAAATACCATATTTGTAAAAGAGGTATGGTAAATTAATAAAAATATAAATAAACGAGAGGTATGGTAAACAAATAAAACATTTTTTTATATTTACTCCATAAGTCACCTTATATTTACGAACACTCAAAAATGGGTTATATTTAGGTGAAACCTATGGCCAAAATACTATGGGACAAATACCATGGACTAGATTGTTATTAATACCATGCAAAAAACCATTATTAACCCTAATATTAGAATTAATAAAAATAAAAATGGCACATGGTATTGACCCATGGTATTCACCAAAACGGCACATGGTATTGACCCATGGTATTCACCTGGAATGTAGCCTATTTAAATGGGGGAATTAAACCAGCATGTAGCCTATGCTAAGATTCACTAGGACTTTACAAAGTTTTATTATTTAGTGAAAGACTCGCCAAGATCTTACAAGATTTTATAATTGAGTAAAATATTCGCCATGCTTGGTGAGAGATTCGCCAAAAAATTATATATACATATTATATTATTGATAAAATCGCCTTCCATTTTTACTATATACCATGGAGATTCGCCCATTTATTATATTTATAAATTTAGGGGGGGTTCTTAAAATTTTCCCTGAGGAGGATGCCATAGCCTTGATGATTTCCCTTTATAAGAAGCTGATTCAAGCACAAGAAAAGTTGGGAGAATCAGAGGCCACACAAGCAGCATTGCAAACAACACTGAAACAAAGAGAAGAGGGTCAGACCTCTCAGCCCCCTCTGGTCATCAATCTTGAGGAAACTGCTCCTATCACTGCTCCTCCTCCTCAACAGACTGAGCAGACAGCAACATCTACGTCAGCAGCACCAACAACCACAGAGCAAGCCCAAAGCCTGGATATGCAAAAGCTGAAGAATGAAATTCAAATCCTGGAAGCTCAAATGTCTGAGTTAAATGAGACCAGGGATAAATTGGCCAAGGTAAATGATAGGTATGATAAATCCAAACAAGCTGTGGCAGAGAAGGACAGGGAGGTGAAAGCCCTCAAAAACAGGATAAAAGAGCTAGAAAATGAGCTCAAATTAGACAAAGTCATAGCTGGGCTTAAGGCAATGCTATGGGCCAACATTGGCCAGTCTATTACTGACCAATGGTAGTATATAGAGACAATCCATGAGCAGGTAGAGCTCATCCCAAAAGCACAAGTTGAAATCCACAAGTCAAGGGCTGCTCTAGGCAACATGCCTGAAATTGCCACCAGAATGATCAATGTGCTAAATAATAGAACAAGTACTCAGCTGGCAAACATGGGAATTCCCAATAGGACTGAGGCCATTCAGTTGATCAAAAGGGTTCTCACATTAAGAAATTTGGTGCAGACACTGGAGAGAAGAACCCAAGACATGCAGACCGAGGTGAAAAGATTCATGGATAAATTCCTGGTGCTGCAAAACAGAGGACTCCCTAGCTTACTGAACAGCGCAGGGGGACTGCTCATTCATGAGAAGTATGCCAAAAGAGTGAATGCATTTGCCACAAATGAAATCAATGAGAAGCCCAGCAGCTCAGAAGAAACAGGGCCAACTACAGGACAGACTATCTACAACAAGGTAGAAAATCTGTTTTTTATAATGAATGAGATCAATCACCTGTTTTATGTGGCACCCATTTTTTACAAGTATACAGAGGCAGAGGAGACTATGGATGCAATTCTCAGGCATCAACTCCCTACACAGGACTAGTGGACCAATACAATACAGACAATTTTGTAAACAATGGGCCATTCACCAAATTTTGTTCTTGAAAATATGAATTGTTATGCAAAGCACAGTTTACCAAATCAGCATGCATTATGGATTAAGGCTGAGCCAACTCAGCAGATGTATCGGCCAACAAAGCAAAATAGAAAACCACAGGTGGCAGGGCCGAGAATACACAGCACAACAAAAAGTAAAGACGCATTTTCCAGCATCAAAGCAAAGCGGTTCAACCGACTCAATGACCTCCAAAGGTCAAATTATCCTCTGACAGACTTAAAGAGCATTTATTCTGCATTCAAAGTTGTAATAACTTCTTTTCTACTTTCTGTGCGAATTTATGAAGATATTTTCTCTCTCAGATGACTCAATGCCTGAGATATTTTGTATAAGCATTCCTATAAAGTCCCCTTCGCATGAGCTTGCAAGGGTTGTTGTTGATTTCTCCTGAAGAAGTTCTTATGCTGTAATCCTTTCAGAAGTTAATAAAGAAAGTGATGGAATTTCTCGGATTTCTGAAGTGTTGAATGTGTTCTGGTGTCTGTGGAAAAATTGCTGGATTCTTGTGTATTTCACAATACAATAAGTCTCTGTAACTCTCTCTGTTATGTATTTTTGATTTGTTAAAATCCATATATGTTTCTAATTTCGAATGTTTAGCAACAAGGAAAAAGAATAACTTTCAGGATTTATTCAATGGATACCCTGAGTTCAATCTGTGTTGTTAATGAATGTTTTCTTCAGATGCAATCTTGATAAGTGTAATTCTTAATTGCTGCACTTTCAGAATACATCTTTCACAGTGACCTTTGTCACAGGAATTCAAGTTTTTCTCCTGTGCAGCGTGCTTCACTTTCACCTCACCAGCTTAATAGAAAATTCTTAATTGCTTTCTGTTGGTTGACATACATCACCATTCAAGCTAAATTTGTTTTTCAAAGATACACAATAGGCCCTGCAGTTCGAACACCACCAATCCTGCATTTCTAAGCATTTCACAACTCCAGACTCCATTGCCCAATGATATTTTACTCTCTAAACACTACATATTAAGACCTGAAAGAAATCCTTCAACCAAAACATAAACCAAAACCTGAGCATAATAGCTAGCCTAAAACACCATCATAACAGAGATAAATCATAAAGAGAGAGCTCTCTCTGATTACAGTTTGGCTAGAAACTGTGATCCAAAGATTGGTTAGTGGTTACCCCGGCCGTATTCCCTTGGGAGTCATAGGGAACAACCTGGGTGTTAACACAACCTATCTACCAAACCATTGATCCTCCTTATGAACAATCGAGTAATCCAGCCCCTCAAGCATTAACACCACAACCCCCCATGCATCCTCAGCCCTCGCAGCTACTGCCCCCTTAGGTTCAGGTGTTTGCACAGAAGTGTGCAACCAATCCCCAAAATTTGAAGAAAAATAATAAGGGGAAGGGTAACAACGGTAGCAAGGGTAACCAAGGTAATCAAGGTAATCAACATAGTGAATCCCAGGGGAACCAGCCTAACACCAAGAACCAACAATAGGGAAGCCAACCCAAGAAAAACAAGGTTATTCATACGAAAAAGACTTGTGCATGTTGTGGTGTACATGGCCGTTATACACATGAGTGAGTTATCTTACCCCAGATGCGCTAAATGTGGGAAGCTCAAGCAGCCTCTAGAGGCCAACAATTGCCTCAAAATCCTACACCATCTCAACTGACAATGCTTAGAAATCCTTTCCCTCAACAAGGATTTTTTTCTTCCCAAGCTCACCTAGGTCAAGTAGCCCACCCTCCCCAACCTTATGGTCCTGGTGACTACCAGATCCTCATGATGAGCTTTGATGAGGTTAATCCCTCCAATATCAACTTGAAAACTCAATTGCATCAATATAATAAGCCATCAACTTCGTCTTCCGCTGAGTCCAAAGCCAAAGCTTTTACTGAGCCTCTTATGACATAAAATGTTCGATTACAAATCCCTCAACACCAAGTTGCCCATACATACAACATAGTAGATGACTTGGCACAATCACCTATCGCCATGTTGACACTGGATGTACTCCTATCATGCCCATCTCAAAAGAAAGCTCTAATAACTTCTTTGGGCATAGTAGATCCTTCTGACGATCGTTTGATTTCCTTCCCAGTTGATACATCAGAACATCCCCCATTTCCTTACTCCATTTCTTTCTAGGTACTAGTCTGAGTCCATAATGTCATCATCTCCCGATACATTACTGGTGATGGTGCATCCACCTGTGTGATGTTTGCTACCATTTGGAAAAAACTTTAGTCACCTAAGTTGTCCCCCTCCACCATCACTTTGCATGCTTGGGTTAGACACTCCTCCTAGCCTCTTAGCATGTACCTCAACTATCCAATGACCCTTGTGGGCAAGACTATCCATGTAGATATTGAGGTTATTGATGTCCCTTTAGATTAAAACATTCTCTTGGGTCGTAGTTACACATATGCCATGTCAAATGTCACATCTATGGTTTTCCGCAAGATGTGCTTCCCCCATGAAGGGAAGATCGTTACCATAGATCAATTGACTTACTACGAGCCGGCATCCGTGACATCCCCCGAGTCCATTATCTCATCAATGTTAGATAATAATTCTTCAACTCCTCTCACTGGTGTTTCGATGAGAGTCTATAAAGATTCCTCATTGTTGGGTTCTTTCCCTGGTCCTCCCCCCTCATCTTAGAGCCTAAATCTTTCAGTGTCACGGGTTGTCCTCAAGTAGTTTGGTACATTCAATCCACAACGAGCTCCTCTACACCGTACGGTTTCCATCCCAACCAAGCCATCTAGATCCACCCCCCAGGACCTCCTCCATTTGTGGGTGCCTCTCCTATCTTCCCCCAGGAACTATTCCTCCAGGTCTCAACCATCCAGTTGTTGTTTTACCAAGACATTACCTTGCAGGCTAGATACCTTTCTTATTTCCCCCTCCCGTAATATTTTATGTCCCTATAATTGCTTCATTGGTCCTTCCTAACATGACTTTAGGGATCACTGTATGGTACATTGATCCCCCTGTAAGCATTCTTCCTCGCCAGCTAAGACCTTGTCATGCTCTGACCCTGGCTCAACTAGTCCCTACGGCCCCTAGCACTACTTTATTTCCATCACAACCTCAAGAGAAACCCACTACTGTTGCGAAAGAATCTAGACAGGGGGGAAAGGCTAAGAGGAAAGAACCTAAGGACAAGGCTCCCCAACCTCCTCTAGTCCCCAAGGCCCCAAAGTCGTCACCTCCGTGCGCTTTGTGTAAAGTTGTGGGGCACATGACCAATAATTGTCCCGAGCTTCCTCATATCAAACCTTTGGCTCATGAAACATTCCTTGAGTCAAATATCCCTAAAGTCCATGTTCACTTACCGATTCCACCCAAGAAACTCAGAACATTACGCAAAAATCACCCTTGTGCCCTGTGTGATCATCATGGTGACTACTCCCATTGTTGCCCTCATCTCAATGAATTTTGTGATTTCCTTTAGGCACTTCGTGAATATGTTATGAAACTAGCTCACAAAAATATAGAAAAGATAGTTAAACGCCTTAGCATTCAGCCTCTTCGAGGGGGCAACCTCCTTTACATTACATAAATGAACAATTCTTGGATGTTTCAAATGAGAAAACCTCCTTTCTATATATAGGAGTCTGTGGAGTCACAATATAACCCAGCCGACCTAAAAATAATAATATAAAGCCACAAAAATAACAATAGAGGGATTCTATGGGGCACAGTAATAAAAATATGGGGACAATAGGGGCTCAACAATATTAATAAGGGATACAACTACAATAGTAATGGGGTAATCACTAGTATTATAGGGACCTAACAGAATATGAGACCACTCATAATGGATCACCTTCTCCTCTTCTTGTGGATTTTTGTACCAATAGGAAACCAGAATAGGGGGAATCTGGTCCCACCATCATGATCCCTTCCTGTTATAGAAATTTTTGTGCCTTACAGCTCTGAGCATGAAATGTCCATAAACCAAGGGATCCAAAGTCCCTAAAAGTGTTGTTCCTGCCCCTAAAGGAACAAGGCCAGCAAACTACAGCTTCTCCTAGAAGTTCTCCACCAGAAACTACTCAGAAACAGTCAAATCAGGATCGTTTCAGTGGCTCCACTAGCCACCTGCGTTGCAAAGCACCCCAGTACACTAGCTAGGTGCGTTGCAATGCACCTAAATGCACTACCAGGGTGCGCTGAGCGGGAAATGACAAATGGCAGTGCCATTCCACAAGGTGTAAAGATAATGGAAGATTCCAGAATCTTCCTCCATGACACTTGCCTCACTGAGTTCGACCAGGGATGAGTAAGAGGTTCTCAGCCTCCAAGTGGAAGCAAGAACTGACAGAGAGAAAGGAAACTAGTCAGATGAAAAGATGACTCATCCTCTCTGCAAACATCTATATATGGATCCCTCATCCCAGAGATCCGGAGGCTAGAATTTTGTACTTTGCAGAGAATTGTTGTTGGTTTTGAGATTGAGATCAGTGCATTAGGTGATTTATGCTTTGTTGGAGGTGAAGAAGGGATTCCTTTGCTGGGAGGTTGATGCTGGATCGGGACTCACTTGGTTGTATCTCCTCCTGGATCTTCTTGTTATATCAATTAAACTATTTGAGTTTCTCCTACATGCTGGTGTATCAATGATGTTTTGTTATATTTGCATGTTTAGTTTAAATCTGATCCTAAGCTATTTATGAATGTAAATCTATGTCTTTGTGTAGTTTTCCTCTTCTGTGATCTTGCAGGAACTTGGTGAAGCTGGGAAAGTAAGGGAGCAGGTAGCTGGAAGCTGTCAAAGAGAAGAGCGGTTGGATCAAGGGACTAGCGAAAGACACAGGTTGGTTCATCCTATTCCTCTTCATTTACATTTCATAAAGAAGAATACGAAAGTAGTTTTCCTTGTTTGTTGCTAAGGAACTGTCACACCTTAGGTGGATAGGGTCGTCCTGAATAGGCACTTTTCCCCACAAAAAAATGGCGACTCCGCTGGGGAGATCTGTCTAATTGGTTTATTTGTGTTTCTCTTACTGTTTGTTTCATAGATTTAGAAGTAGCAATCGAACTGCATTTTCCATTTTCAAATGCAAAGTAGACAACTACTACTTCAATCCACTCACTGGATTTGTCTATGATTTGAACAATAGATTCACAAATGATCTGATTTCCCTTTGTGATAGCTCTTAGTCCTCCTTTAAATCATCCCTCTAATTGTACCTTACTGATAGCTTTTACTCGGCCAAAATCCATAGATTAAACTGCAAACCGTGACCCAGAACCCGGATAGAAGTCTCGTTTCTGCCCCAGCGCAGGCTCTGTGAAGAGGTTTTGCATTTCAACGCAGGTCCCGAGAGGGCTACCTGCGCTGCAATTCAGTTTCTTTGTGCAACAGGTGCATTGATCAGCCTTTGCCTTGTGCAGCTGAGGTTCTTTGCTTCATTTTGTCCAATTTTATCTCTGATTTTTGCAGCCTGTTATCAGTGTGTGTACCTAACTGAAAACCCCTTTTCTATGCCTTAATTCTGCCTCCTTTGTACAAAAAGACTGTAGATGTTCTTTGTGTGTTTGTTACATCATTTACAGTTTTCCATTGAAAAGTAGAATAGTCATACTGTCGTCCTTGGATTTAGATCTGTCGTAAGTGTCGATTTTGATCTTAGGAGAAAGTTTCTTTGCTGTTGACAGTTGATTATACTTTTTACTTTTGCTTTTGGTTTGAATTTGTCTCTTTCTAGTGTCCAAACGAGTGTTTATTTCAAAATCATAAAGTTTCGTAATCTTCTCTACCTTTTGATTTTTGAAAAGAAGCTTGTTTGTGTTTTTCACTTGAAAGCAAATTCAAATTTGTACATCAACTTTCTTTTTAGGCATCAATATTAAGAAAGTGAAAAAAAATACATGCATATGTGCATTTTCATATTGATAGTTTGTATGGATTGATTTAGGAAAAGTGAATTTACAGTGTGCTCTTTGCTCTTTGAGAAAAGATTGTGTCTTTCTTTTCCCCTTGTAGCTAGGATTTTCATTGTCGAAAAGAGATAAAAGATTTGCTTATCATCTTTAGATTGCATTTAGGAATTACATCTACATCTCGTGGTGAACCCAAAAGGCAAAATTCTAAGAAAGATCAACATAAAATAAATTGAATGAATCTAACAACGCTTTGGAACTTAACGCACAACATAGAGGTCTAGGCTAGAGACGTGTTCCGGCGTCGTAAAACCTTGTAACTGTTGGCCTCACTGATGGTTGGGTGATTCCTCCACTGTGAGACGATAAGTTCTAGTACGGATTTGTGCTCCCACGTGCTGTCGAGTATATATTGGGAGACCCCTATAGGCTTAAAACCTTTTATCCATAGGAAGCTATGTCGGCCGCCCTACTGATCGCAATGCACCGAACACAGCATTCGGGAAGATTGACTGCCGTACTGTAAAACGTATTCTGCAGATTTGTGATTGGTTTGGCACACCCTCTACCTAGATCTCCAGAGCAGTCCCTTTCATTCCTTTTCAGACTCCTTAACAGAAAAGGTCCATCTGAGCACTTGTCACTTCAGGCTCATTAAAGTCGAAGGAGACTAGAGTCATCTTTTGTTTTTTCTCGACTCTTAAAAACTGAAAAAACAAGTTGTGTCTAAAGCGTCTAAATTCATTTAATTCGGAAACATACTTCCCCTTTTTGTATTTTAGTTGATCGAGTAATCCGCAATCGTGGAAGAAAGTCAATTTAAACCCCGTCGTTCGCGGAGACTTACGAGTCAGCCGTCTTTGTCTCTGGAATCGAAACCAGTACGGACAAAGCGAACTTATTTAACCAGTTCCAAATCTCCTATTAAAGTTAGAACAAGTGTTCCAACAACATCTGAGATTCTAGTTACTCCAAAAATTTCTGGAAACCCTGCCTCTACAGAAGAAGTTCAACAACCACAGAGGGACAGTGATACTGATCCTAGTCTGAGAGTAAACACTTGTGTTACTGAACCAGTTCCATCTACAACCGGTTCGGAGAGTCTTGCTCTTCAAACATCTGTCGCTGTTGATTCCACCCCTTCTTCGGCACCAGAAATATTTTACGGACCTGACGGTCTTCCCCTTCCACCTGGTCTGATTGCAATTGAAGAAATTGTAGAAGATCCTCAAGCAAGTACTCCAACAAATTTTGGAGTCGGAACCATTCTATATCCTTCTTCATCAGAAGTTAGTCTACCACCAGCTGAAGTTCCTGTAGAATCGCTAGGTAATCTTTTGGATAGACTCCAAATGTCTGAACAACCGTCAACATCTAGGACTGTGTCGACTAACACAGTGACAGCAGAACTCCCTGCCGTCACTCCGACAATGTTCGCCGGCATACCATCTATCCCAACTAGCTCTCAACCGCTAGAAGGAGCCCACTCAGGGGCTATTTCGACAGTCTGGTCCGTTCCTGTTTGTTCAACCGGAATAATATCCGGTAACTCTTATGTTGAGTCTCAACAAATTGATCCATTTGGAGGTCAATTTGGGCAATCCAGTCCCCAAGGGCAGACAATCCCCTTGAGTTCCAGATTACCACCGTATGGGGGGCAGTATGCCCTTTCATTACCACCTCCGGGAGGATATCCATACGGGAGTTCACAACAATATTCAGGTTACACTGGAATAACCTCAAGTGGTTGGGTACCTATGCTACCTCAACAACCAAGGGTTGTGTATTCAATGCAACAATGTGTACCTATGTCGAACATCCCGACTACACCAGTTATTGTGACGGTGTCACAAGTTCAAACGCTGCCTGTTGTATGCCAACCTCAGATTTCTCAGGTTGTAATGAAACAGCCCCTTGACCCTGTGACTCAGCCACAATCGCCGACTAGTGGGGCAACATAGGTCTAGACGGGTACAATTACCCCACACCTTGGTCCAACGGTTAGTATAGCGCAACAACACATGGCTTCACAATCGTGGCTGGTGCAATACCAACAACCACAATTCCAACAAGTATACCAAGGTTCTGAGCATCAGACCTTTGCGAACAGTGGACAGCCGTACATTGAAAACGGTCAAAATCAACCATTTTACAATGGTCATGTCCACCAACCTTATCAGTCATACCAACATCAACTGCATTATGCTGGTATGCAAAGGCCAACTGCTCAGGCGATTCCATCGTATCCTGGGTATGCTTCACCTAACCTAAATCAATAGTTACCATTCGTGGCAACTTTAGAGTTACCTGATTTACACTGGCTAACAAACAATCCAATTTCTTACGCCCCTTGGTGGCCAGCGATTCCACATAAACTTCCATCAGATATTGCTAAATTTAATGGAAATCCGGGTGAAGATCCATCGAATCACGTGATGACATTTCATCTATGGTGTTCGTCAAACACCCTAAATGATGATCCAATAAGGCTTCGCCTCTTTCAGAGGACGTTAATGGGTCCAGCAGCAAAATGGTATATTGAATTGCCTAGAGCTTCGTTCGACAACTTCAGTACCTTAGCCACGACATTTTTAACCCATTTTCAATTACCAATAAGGTATGAAACGGGAACAGAACCACTTACCAACTTCAAACAGACAACAACCACTCACATATCTGATCATATACATGAGTGGCGACGTCGTCGTAGGATGGTAAAAACGTACGTCCCCGATCAGCTATTAACTGAATGGTTTATCAAGTCATTACTTCCTACCATCACGGAAGATGTGGCAAAGGGGGGAGTCGTAACGGAAGAGCAAGTTATCGCTCGTGCGCAATATCTAGACTTGGTCTATACTCAGTCTGGCACGCTCTACGACAAAATACCTGACGCCCCTAGACCGGAATTCTCAATTCCTCCTCCTCCTAAATCAAACAATGACTCTCACACCGACGATGGCGTGATTGGCACGACAAACACGAAATCGACAAAGGCTACATCAAAGAAGGCCCGTAAGATTTCATATCAAAATGCGAAAGATGAAATTCTTGCTTCGGAAGTAAATGTCGGATCGACAGGTAAGGGCAAAGAAACCAAACAACCAGAAAGAAAGAAGAAGGGCAAAGGGAAGAAGAAGAAACAGGATGAATCATCACCTGAAAAGTCTTCTTCAAACCCTCCTGGAAATAGGAAACAAAAATATCCATGCATGATATGCGATGAGGATCATGGGACTTTAGATTGTCCACACAGAGCTAAGCTTAAAAAATTCTTTAAGAATTTGAAAACCTCACCAGTTTTAACAGATCCGTTTCCAAATCTAGGAGCAAATCTGGTTGAGAGTGGAAATGCTTCCCCGTCTCAAGTGTTAATGTTGTCAATTTCAAAACAGCAGAATGATGCTTTGATTTCGACAAGGAACAAAGATTATGGGAATCCACAGCTGTCGAACAACAAGGAGAAAGATCAACCAAGTAGTTCGAAAACAACTTCGACAGAAGTTGTAACACCCACCATCCCTGAATTGACGATAAAACCGCCAAAGGGAGTAGTATACAAGTCGACATTTAATCGCCGCGCTAGAGCGGCGCAGCATTATAACATAGTGGAAGATCTGGCCCAATCGCCATCCGTTATGTCGACTCTTGAAGTACTACAAAATTGCCCATCCCAAAGGTAGGCTTTGTTATCAGCCGTTGGTGGGATTGACCCAAAGGATTCCAATCTTGTATCCTTCGATCATAAAGGATACGATCCTCAGTTACCAGCTCAACTAGCTTTCCTTGTTCAAGTGAAAGCCCTCAACAAAACTATTCATCGAACAATTATTGATGAGGGGGCATCTACATGCATTATGTCGATGAATTGCTGGAAAACTTTAGGATCTCCAACCTTGTCGCGATCTTCGACGACATTAAAAGCATTTGATCGACGGACATATACCCCATATGGTATCCTAAATAACTTGAAATTTGAACTAGGAGGGAAAACGGTAGAAATAGATGTTGAAGTCATCGATGGGAATCTTGATTACAACATCCTATTAGGAAGACCATGGATATATGCCATGGAAGCTGTTGTATCGACCTATTTTCGAAAGATTGCATTTCCCTTTCAAGGAGGGATTACAATCGTCGACCAACAAAATTTCCTCCCCAATGGTTCTCAAGTTACTGGAAGCATTCCAATGATCCATGGAAGCAATCATTCGCTCCAAAACATCGGAGTAGGTCTCCTAAAAGACCCTGCGTTAATGGGTACTTTTTCCCTATCGCCTCCGAGTAATCTGGCGGAAGTGGCCACAGTGGAATATGAAACCTTCTATATATAATGGATTTGGACTCCGAGGACGGTTCTTATCTCGTGTCGACCTCGTTAAAAAATGAAACAAGGAGTCATGAGGACAGTTCTTTTACTGTGTCAACCTCATTAAAAAATGAAACAATCCCCTTTCCAAATCTCGAAGGTAAACCTTCATTCCAACCACCAAGTTGAATGCAATGAAGCTTGGGGGGCATGCACCTCGATTTGCATTATTATGCTGGGGGCATACAAACTTATCACGAGCAATGTTACTACAGGGTTCAAGCTCGTTAAAAAATAAATCCGCATCGAGCAGTTTTAGCGCATAGTTCATGCTCGTTAAAAAATAAACATAAGACCGAGCAAGTGTTTCAATCCTCGTTTAAGCTCGTTAAAAAATGAACTATCCTCTGGTAAATAACCACCGTGAATGTACCATTATCAGCCATTAAAGCCTTGGTCGTGTTTGCACCGTCACCTCCACTTTTCTATTGGCTAATCATTCACCTCCATTTGATTGTTTACCTATTTTGAGGAACAGTTGCGAAGAGTGATATCACTAGCCATCCTTGTGACACTGTCGTGATTGGAAAATTCCAAGCCTTACCTGGAATCAGCTGCTACCCTTTTTATCACTCGTTCCTCAAAAGACGAGTCTTCTTTAAGCTCTTTTCATCTGACTCGTAAAATATGAAAATATTGTCGAGTTTTGGCCTTCCAGCTCGTTAAAGCGACCAGAAGAGCTATCCCTCCTCTAGATTTTAATCTTTTTGGACCTGAGGGATTATTGCACAAAAAGATCGAGCGCTTGTTTTGTTCGGCTCATTAAAACTATCGAAAATTCATCCCCTCTGTATTGTTTTATACTTTTTCGGGCTTAAGGGATTAGATGACGAAAAAGGACTTTCGGAGTTGACTTTACGTACCTTTTCAGACTCTCTAAAAATGAAAAGGACCGAGTTATCTTTGTCGTTAGACTCGTTAAAAACATTAAATAGCGACAAACTTGTCTTTAGACGAGAATGAGTTTCACTATCGTTAGGCTCGTTAAAACATAGCGATGGGTTTGCCCGAAGGGAAAATTATAGAACAAGCATATGTTATCCTCCTCAAGCTTGACAAAAATAAAGAGGTATTGGTCAGCAATGACTGGGGAAAAATTGGGAAAAACTCAAAGAAACTTTATTGGTAGCAAGTCGCTCTTGAACATGACACTTCTCCTCCGTACCAGAATCGGGCTGGGTTGTTTCATTCACCGGTCACATCACCATGGTCTCGCCATACCATCCACATTTGGGGTAAATGCTACCAATCCATCGCATAAGTGTCACGACATGTTCAAGAGAAGTCATTCAGAGAAGTCACCTGTGTCCCATCCACTACCATACATTATACTCTTTCATGACCGCCATCCTGAACCATATATCATCAGATCGTTTTCACCTCCATCAAAATCATTTGCTCCGTTCCATGTCATTGATGTGGGATTCATTAAGGCCCTCCTTTGACGAATCGCTTCTTTTCGACATCAGCTCATTATCCAAGAAGTTGATCTAGGAACACCCCTTTCAGTACTTTGAAGCTTGCATGCCTCAATGGCAAGTTTCTCACTTCCGGCGACAGGTATACATCAATGACCTTCGATCGAAAGATTTTGCGTGGTGTTCGACGCCAAGTCCTTTATTCACACCACGTGAATTGTAATGCAGTACCTTGACGGTCATCATCCTTATCGGTGATTCCTCTCACGCTTGTTAACAGTTTACATCATTGATTGGTAATCAAGCGATGTCTTTCCATGTTCGACTTCAACACATTTCTCACATGGATCGACTTGTACTTAGAGTGAAGATCGGACGAGATTGAAGACCCCAGATCTAGTTTCATCAATCCGGGCTGCGATATATATTCAAGAAAATAAAGACATGGAAATGTACAGCCTTGCAGCACAGATAATCATCCCACCAAAAGGATGATGGCTCTATCAGAATCATCAGTCTACCATCAGACGATTGTCTGTCCTATGTACATGAAAATGAATTTATAAAGCTGAGCATGGGAATGCCTGCCTCAGCTAGATCATGAAACAGTATGAAAATAATGTATTGTATTGTATCTTATTACAGGTCTCCTCCGAGCATTGAAAGAACTTCGGATCCTCCTAATAAAGCATTTCACCCGATAAACGGCCTCATACTTTAGGGGGAAACTGTTATAGACATTTTTGTGCCTTACAGCTCTGAGCATGAAATGTCCATAAACCAAGGGATCCAAAGTCCCTAAAAGTGTTGTTCCTGCCCCTAAAGGAACAAGGCCAACAAACTACAGCTTCTCCCAGAAGTTCTCCACCAGAAACTACTCAGAAACAGTCAAATTAGGATCATTTCAGTGGCTCCACTAGCCACCTGCGTTGCAAATTACCCCAGTACACTAGCTAGGTGCGTTGCAACGCACCTAAATGCACTACCAGGGTGCGCTGAGTGGGAAATTACAAATGGCAGTGCCATTCCGCGAGGTGTAAAGATAATGGAAGCTTTCAAAATCTTCCTCCATGACACTTTCCTCACTGAGTTCAACCAGGGATGAGTAAGAGGCTCTCAGCCTCCAAGTGGAAGCAAGAACTGACAGAGAGAAAGGACACTAGTCAGATGACAAGCTGACTCATCCTCTCTGCAAACATCTATATATGGATCCCTCATCCCGGAGATCCGGAGGCTGGAATTTTGTACTTTGTAGAGAATTGTTGTTGGTTTTGAGATTGAGATCAGTGCATTGGGTGATTTATGCTTTGTTGGAGGTGAAGAAGGGATTCCTTTGCTGGGAGGTTGATGCTGGATCGGGACTCACTTGGTTGTATCTCCTCCTGGATCTTCTTGTTATATCAATAAAACTATTTGAGTTTCTCCTACATGCTAGTGTATCAATGATGTTTTGTTATATTTGCATGTTTAGTTTAAATCTGATCCTAAGCTATTTATGAATGTAAATCTATGTCTTTGTGTAGTTTTCCTCTTCTATCATCTTGCAAGAACTTGGTGAAGCTGGGCAAGTAAGGGAGCAGGTAGCTGGAAGCTGTCAAAGAGAAGAGCGGTTGGATCAACGGACTAGCGAAAGAGACAGGTTGGTTCATCCTATTCCTCTTCATTTACATTTCATAAAGAAGAATACGAAAGTAGTTTTCCTTGTTTGTTGCTAAGGCACTGTCACACCTTAGGTGGATAGGGTCATCCTTAATAGGCACTTTTCCCCACAACACTTCCCCAAATGTCGAGATGACGGTCACCATGGGCCATATCCTTTACCTGTCGTCATCATTGAGTTCCTCGTAGGCAATCCTTTCTGAGGTTTCTAAGTGCGCTTCTATTCAACCTCTTTCGACAGAATCCTAGGTCTCAACATACATAGATCCTTCATCTACTATCCCATTGTCTACCATTCCATATGATGCATATGTGTACCTTCTTTCTCAGGTTGATGCACTAAGTAGCACGCTGCATGAAGTAGTCAATATTCCTCTCATCTTCTCATCTTCCGTTTTGATGAGGACATCATGGAAGCTATGTCTACCCCTAACTACCCTTGCACTTAGGCAAGGGGGAATATTTTTTGGAGGATTCTAAAGGCTATTTCCTTCCTAATAATCCCAATGCAATCTACCTAAAGAAATTTTTCTCTTATCTCTTTGATTTGCATGTCTTTATTTCTATCATGAAGTTAAGTAGGATGCATCATCTCATCAATTGTCTTTTGTACCTTTCATATGGATCCATCATCCACACAATATATCGGTCATGTTGATGGTGCAAGTCGCTTCTCCGGGAATATAGCCTCGACAGCCTGGGCCATTTTTACCCCCTTGCATACATTAGTCCTTTTGAATGACGTGTGCATTGGATCTGCCACCAATAACCAGGCTGAATATGATGTAGTGATAGTTTTGTTAGTCGATTCCCTTTCTCATCACATCCTTCATCTTCATGTTCATTTATATTCCTTGCTACTTGTCATGCAATTGAATGGTGTGTATCATGTGCATAACCAAGTCATATTTAGAAAATATCTATGTGTTATGTTGTTGGTACGTGAATTTGAAACCATTACTTTTAGTCAAGTTCCTAGAGCCCAAAATAACTATGTAGATACCATTGCAAATAACATTCTAGATTGGCATTTATCACATGTATACCACATAAGAAAACCATAAACAAAACACATGGCGAGCCATCATCGTCATATACAAATGCATAATCATATTATGTATCATATAAGTTTTTGGAGCCCATAGCTTTAAATAAATTCAACATACCCATAACATGTTACAAAAATCAAAATCAAAGGGACTCACATGTCCCCATATCACATGTACTACATGACCAGCCATCGCCACTCTAAGGGAAGGCTGTTACACTGATATATGTATTGATCGTCTGACTCATGCCATCCATGCTCAAAAACTCTAGTCATGAGTACCCCACATCTACAGTGTAGATAAACGAGTAGCACACTATCCTCTAGACCCTCACAAGATGACGATGTTCCCCAATCTGTAGCCACAAGCACTGCAGCTTTTCCTACATTTCTTTCCAGTTTTGCTAGTGTTATGTCTGCATACCACATATTTTACTCTTAGTACCATATACATGTGATAAAAATATGAAATGCACCATAAAAATAGCAACTTAACAATTACTGTTTGGTCCCCATGATTGCCTGAGCGAAAGTGGCAAGTCAGGATCTCCCTGATAGTTCATCCCGCTATTAGGATATTCGTCAATCTATAGGGGCATCTAATCCCAATGTGCAAAAAAACTGGGTTGAAACACCTATCTAACTCCCCGTCCCCCTCCCTGCAGTAGCTGCCCCCAATGGCAGATCCTGGGCTCCTGTGGGCCCCCATATCAGATCTATACATGAGGAAGGATGGTGGATATCTTCTCAAAGAAGAATGCGCACAACATCATCTTGGCCCACCCATAATAGGTCCTCGCAAAAACAATCTCAACCAGCATCATTTTCCCACCAGTGATGTGGTGGAATGCATCGCTGCCTAAGACCCGTAGCACAGCTTCAGAAGCAACCTGTGTCTCTAGCCAGTCTAAATCACCAATGGTGATAGTCATGCCCTTCACATGCACATCCTATGGACAATGGATCTCCATAAACTCTGTAATGTTCCTCCCATAAGGAAACACTAGACGGATATCCCCCACCACTCTGAGGGGAGGGAGTTCGGTGAAGAAACAAATATCTTGTAATGTGAACTCAATATTGTGCCCCTACATGACAAATACCTCATGGTTTGGATCCCAATAGTTCACGATTCTCAATAGCAAGGGCTCACCTACCCTCATCAATGGGTTCTCTACCAACTTGAGAACCCCATAGCGAGCCAATGCCCCTCGAACCCCCTGATCCATCTGAATCTCGGATCGGAGGGTATCCAAGTCTCACTCACACCAGTTGATTTTTAGCTCTGCCATGCCTGCAAAACACCACATGTCTTGTCAATTGAGAGAAGAAAACACTGGTCTACACTAATCAACCTACAACCCCCACCAAGCGAGCAAACCACCCCTCTTTTCAGCCCCAAATCACAGTTTTATGCCCAGAAAGTGTGAGCTCGCAGGTTTTCACCTATTTCCTGTGATCCAAATTTCACTTCTAGGCACAAAAAGTGTGATTAGACTGTGAAGAGGAGCAAGGGTCTCCCAGGGAGTTGCCACAAGCTAAAAATCATGAAAACAATAACTGAAATTGAAGAGATGAGTAAGGCCACCTACCTGAAAGTCGCAGATTCTGATTTTGATGGTCAGTTTTTCCACTATGATCTCCACAAGATTTAGGGCCTTTTCCTCGTCTCCAAATTTACCACAACTCACTTAAAAAATGAATTCCAATTGGAGGGAAAATGTCCTTTCATAGAAAAATCCACAATTTTTCTGCCGCCCGCTTTAACCAAATGGTAGCTCAGCTTGATGAACCATCAATATCATTGGAAATCTCTCATCGAGTACTATAATGAGTCTTTCTCAGTTTTGGATGATTTGAAACTTCACTAGGAAGCCATTTTTCCAAGAAGGGTCACTTCATCACCTCTCAAAATTGCATTTCTTCATATGCAACGCTTGTAATTTGGCGACCACCTTCCCTTCGAACCTGTCATCTCACGTGTCAATTTTCATCATGTCTAACCATGATTTACTCATTTTTTCATGGTCCCCGTCAGGCCTATTTTGTGTGGCGGCGTCATCGAGTCACCCTTGTTCAGAGCATCCGCGATGAGTCACTCTTGCAGCCATGGAGTCTGTTTCATATCCCATTATATCATATCATAGTATTCCATCGATATTTTGGTATTGTTCATCTCATCTGGCCCATTTTGGCCTCCAGTCATACTATCCGCATCCCATCGGAAGTTGAGTAAGTCGCCGCCAGCTCAACCATGCACTTTATGCTATGACAAGGGAAGTCATTTATTTGTCCCTCAATCCCTCATTTTGCATTATACCTGGTGTTATTCCATCAGTCACATTACTATTTTCCCTCATACCTTAGTTGAGGATCCTCATTGCCTCACCTATCGTGGGCCCTATTCTGTCAACATCATCTCATTTATTCCATAAGAATGACCTAGAGGGCGGTGTATCTTGGTTCCAGCTTCTATTCTTGTTAGGTACTTTGGATCGAGTAGAGGGACTCATTATTGCCCTTTGACTTGGTTGTTTCATGTTTGTGATCCATAAACTCAATGGTCCAGCGATGCAGCAGATTGTACCAGTGGTTCCTAGGTGTGCATGAGACATTTGAGACCTCATGAGGGGGTGGCCCTTCAAGTAGCCCCCCACATGCTTGGATGCATTCCTATTATGCGACAGCCTTAGATGTGGTTCCGCAAAAATAATGGGATCAGTTCCTACCAATCACGGTGTTCATATCATGCACATCTCCTTTAGATGATCCATTTAGTTTTGCAGATCCCTTCCTTGTTCAACGGGGCTTCTTCAATTGTTCTACCCTCCCTCCAACCCATTTTTTGAGGGAAGGGCCATTATATCTCATGTAATCAGTTCATATTATATTCAATCTTGGCTGATATTTTTCCAGGTGCATTATATATATGGGACACATTGTATTATTTTCTGACTCACTTATGCCAACATGTCATGTACCATTCAGCATGTACTTCATTGCTCAGTTTGATGTTTCTCAGCACACGATTATTTTTGTACTAAGTTATCTCGACGGGTATATGTATGCCTCCCCTGCCTCATTGATGTCTGGTACCACAACATAAAAGGTGACTTGCATTGTTCTTGCCCCCTCTATCCCTATCCTCCTACTTCAGTTGTATTGGTCCCTCTCTCTCTCTCTGTCTCTCACTCCACTTTGTTGTGTAGTGATTGTGTCTTTACAACACAGTTCAGTCATATGTTTTCCTCCTACACTTGTACGTTGGGGGAAAATCTATTATCACCAAAATATTGATCATCTAACCTAATTTACTAGATGGATCGAACTACACCATGTAAAGCGAATTTTACAATAGTAAAATTTCTTTCACTATGAAAAATTACTTAATAAACCACCTTTGTTAAGTAATTTATAATTAAACTCATGCAAAATAATTAAATAAATCACTATTTATTTGATTTTCTTCTAGGAATAATTAATTAAACCATTGTTCAATTATTATTCCTTGTCATATTTGACCCAATTATGAAAAATCAACAGATAAATTATTAATTATCTTATTTTTCTCTAGGAATAATTAATTATTATTCCTTGTCAAATTTGAAAAATCCCTTGGGAATAATTAAATAAATCATTATTTCTTTATTATTCCTTAACCAATTTGTTGAGATGATAAATAAATCATTTATTTATTTATTATTTCTAAATAAAAGTTTAAATATTTTTTCCCTCCTAACCAAATACAATAAAATATTCCAAGTGGTTATTCCAAGAATGGGGTTAATAATATTTTATTATTGCTCATTATTCGAGGATAACTCAATATTTTGTTATAAATAAAAGGGTTTTCCATTCATTATTCACTTTTGACTATTTTCATTGTTGCACTCACTACTGTAACTCTGATTATTTTAACTGATGCACTCCATTTCTCTGCCATTTGAGTTCCCATTAAGCTCAAACATTTTATTTGTTGGGTTTTCACATTATAGAGGAGAGAGACTCTAAAGAAGATGAAGACGTTTGAGGATAGCCAAGAAGCCATCCCATAGAGGGGGACAGGTAACATTTATTTGTTCCCTTCATAGGTGTTATAATAAAATCTATTCATTGTATATATAGTTTCCCTTGGATTATTTGAGTTATTACTGTTTCTTTTTGTTGTTTAACTATCTTTGTGGCATAGATTAGGACTTTCACAGGTTTTGTTTCTATCATTTGTTGCACATCTAAAATTTTTATCAGCCATTTATATTATTGATATTGTTTATCATCCGCAGTCTTAAGTGGGTTCTTTTCATACATCTTTGAGAACAAAACACTACAAGAGAAATAATTCTAGAAAATGCTTGGAGTAAGGACCTTTGAAACCCTCAGTATTTGGAAAAGAAATGTGGCCTCCAAGTGATCAATCTCCAAATTTGGCTATGGGTTCAACCACAGTTCTAGGATGAGCTTGATTAAACAATTTATATTCATCCTTGGGATCAAGTTTAGAAACTCGAACTTCCAACCTTTGCAATTTGACCTCTTTTACCTCCAGTGAAATCAATCCACAATTATTTCAAGGAGACACTTTAAATCTATGAGCAAGTTAAAATGGCATCGAAAGGCAGGGTCTCCTCCTTAGATTTAAAGGATCCAACCTCTTTCCAATATAGATTATAAAAATATATTCATACCATTGATCTTGAAATGAAACAGATATAATCTGATATGTCACTTTTGATCAGAATTTAATCTTTGAACCATTGGTGTTTGACCCACTAGAAGGAGATGAACTCTTCCGTTGAATTTCTATAGACCTGTAATCAAATTATTGTGAAGATGGTAGTACCCACTAGAACAAATCTCACAGCCTTGCAATACAATTGAAAAGAGACCCTCAAATCTGATAGGGGTTCGATCTTGACCCTGTAAACTTGAATGGATAAATATGGTAAAGCAGACGCAGGTCCAATCTAAAAATTTGGCAAAGCAATGTTTTCTCTTTTGTTTACAATAAAATAATAACTTTCAAAATAATGCAGAAAATTCTCCTTCCAATCAATCGAAAAATAGAACCAACTAGGATGATATAAAATACCATCAAAGATGGAAATGTTGGCTAGGCTGAGCATAAATGCCACCAAATTTCCCTGTATGAAACCTCCAAATAACCCTACAAATAATTTAGAATTTTCCAATAAAACCCTCAGGCTAGCGGGATGCACAGCTATGATACCACTGTAATTTCCCAATCATCAAAATTTTAATCAGTTCTGGTACATTGTAGGTGTTCTAATAAAATTCTTGCAGTAAAAACACCGAACACAATAAAGATCTGAGAATGCAGCCTCTTATTTATGTAAATAAATATAAACAAAATTACATGCCCACAGAAGCACTACTAAAGCTCGTGCCTTGGCATGTATGGCTTCCCATCAATAGAGAAATGAAAGATGCTGAAGAACATTCTTAGATCCTCAATGGATCTACCAGAGAAATTACTCCCATGGGGTTTTCATCCTTGGGATTTGTTAGGCCCCTATACTACTAGTGTAACCCTTTATTTTTATTAGTACAACCCCCTTATTATATTTTTGTGCCCATGTAGTCACCATATTTTTATTATTGTGCCCCATAGAAGCCCACTATTGTTATTATTGTGCCCTAACATTATTATTGTTATGTTGGCTCTGATTATATTATGACCCCTTAGACTCCTATATATACAAAGGAGGGCTTGTCATTTGTATCATCCAAGAATTGTTCATTTATGTAATGTAAAGGAGGTTTCCCCCTTGAAGAGGTTGAATTCTAAGGCGTTGATCTATCTTTTCTATCTTTTGTGAGCTGGTTTCATAACATTTGGTATCAGAGCTTTGGATTCTAGGGTTTCGCTGCTCCAAACAGGTCATCATTGAATTTTTGCTATAACCTTTTTCTATGATGTTTTAGATGCTAAAACAGAAACTCATTTGTGTTGAAATCATTTTGAACCTTGGGTCCGAATCTCAGAGCTTTTCTTGCTATATTTGCGAAGATATGATCTGAGGAAGTTGGCCTTTTTGCAGACTCCCGAATTAAATTCCAAATAGGTGAGCTCAGGAAAATAGTCATAACTTTTGTTTTGAGCATCAGATTGAAATTTAGAAAGAAGTCACAGAAAGAGGACATACTATAGTTTCTTATATATAGTTTTCAGATCCTAAGGTGAAAACAGTGACACGTGGCAGTTGATACAAGTTCGCTCTTCTGAAAAGGTATATAATCAAGTCATCTTGGTAGATTGTACATAACTCTTTCTTGGAGAATCTAAATTCGATCAGACTATTGGCATTGGAAAGAGGATGCAAAGGGCTACTACAGGTCACAATTTTAGAACCTAAAGATCTGAAAGTATAGAGTTACAATCATTTCAAGATCGAGCTCCTAAAATCAAGAAAAAATGAGATGAGGAAGTTTGATGGCAAGGATCTGGTAAACTGGATACTACAGATGGAGAAATATTTTGATGTACATGGTGTACCACTATTACAAAGCTTTGTATTTCATCTTCATATTTAGAACCAAATAAATTTTTATGGTATAAAGGGCTTTGTTCTCGTAAAACACTTGTTACGTGGTCAATTTTCACGAAGGAAATGATAGCACATTATGAGGATACAAGAAGAAACACCTTGTTTAGCCAATTAATAAATCTCAAACAAAAGTGTTCAATGGAAGAGAACATTGTGGACTTTCAAAAATTGAATATAAGGGTAAATGATATTCCAGAGAATCAAAGTATTGATTTCTTCATATGTACTTTAAAGGATAACATTCAACATGAGCTTCGTCTTTGGGAACCTGATTCATTGGAGAATGCATTCAGGTGGGCAAGAAAAATTGAAAGCAAAATTATGGAAACAATGAATCCAACCACTCATGACTATAATTATGGAAGTTTTTCTTCTCCTAGCCTTCCACAACCTACAAGGGTTATTTTATCACTCAAGAAAAGATTTCTAAATTGTTCACATCAGTTCGATTGTTTGTCAAAGGGTTGGTGTCAGTTTTGGGTCTAGTCTTTTCATCTGGTTTTAGAGTCTAAACAGTTTGAATAAGAATCTTGTTACTAAGTCAAAAGGGGTCAATTCTCTATTTTAGTCTATCATTTGTCTCATATCCAGTGCATTTTCATGAGTATCCTGTATCGTGTTCCATTCTGCATACACATATTCTCAAGAGCGCTTGATATGGGAATGCAAATTTTTGCCATCTTGGCAAAAGGTAGCAATAGTAAAGCTCCGTTTCTTCTTCTGTTACTTTTCGTTGGTCACACAGTTGGGATGCTTATTGCTTTTGTTTTAGACCGAGAAGGTGGATATAGCTTCTTCAACTCACTGGCCCAATTGCTCCTGAATGACGTAACTCAAAGTGGGCCACGTGAGCAATTATTTACGCTGCCTTTACTTAAACAAGTGCCAAATCTCAGAAACATCTTATCAGGTATCCTGAATTTGAAAGTCACTAAGAAAAAGGAACTTGATGAAACTATCTATCAGAAGGCGGTTCTAAAATATTCTTCATACACAAGTTTTGAAGAGTGAGGCCTACACAAATGGTGATTTATGTGGAAGTCTTCGAAGAGCATTTTACAGGATGGATGAGATGATGCGTGGGAAAAGGGGCTGGAGGAAATTAGCTATACTTGGGGATAAGTTCAACAAATTCACTGGCTTATTAGAGGGATTTATTTGGTCTTCTTCTCCAAGAAACATAGAGAACAAAGATAAAGATCAAGAAGATGACTGGGCATTTGAACAAGGACCACATGCTGATTTTTCTGGGCCAACTTCTGGAAGCGTGACATGTGTTGCACTTTTTCAAAATAATCATCTTATTGTGGCAAATGCTGGTGATTCCCGTTGTGTCCTCTCAAGAAAGGGTTAGGCATACATCTTGTCACGAGATTACAAGCCAGAGCTTGAGATCGAAAGGGATTGAATTCTTCGAGCTGGAGGATTCATTCATGCTGGACGTATCAATGGAAGCTTAAATATGGCAAGGGCTATTGGAGATATGGAATTCAAACAAAACAAATTTCTCCCTGCTAAAAAACAGATACGTGGGAGCTCAGCAAATTCCATCTTCAATTTTCTTTCTTCGTCATCTGTGTGGCCTTGGTTCGAATCCGTAGAGGCTCATTTTCTGTTTTCTGATAGTTTTGGCTTCAGGAAGTTTCACCATGGGTGGTGCTCTCTTGAGCGAATTGCTATCGCAAATACTGATACCCGTTGCTGTTGTTATTGGAATTGGGTTCGCGCTGCTTCAATGGCTGTTGGTGTCGCGCGTTAAAGTGGGTTCTGAGAAGGCCTCGTCGCTCAATAATGGAGTGTATAATGAGGTTTTGCTCGACGAACCTGAGGAAGATGGCGGTGATTTAAAAAACGTTGTCCCCAAGTGTGCAGAGATTCAGAACGCCATTTCCCTCGGGGCTACTTCATTTCTGTTTACAGAGTACAAATATCTGGGTATTTTCACTGGATGTTTTGGGCTTCTCATGTTTTTGTTCCTTGGCTCCGTGGAGGGTTTCAGCACCCAGCAGCAGCAATGTAACTATGATAAGACAAAGATGTGCAAACCTGCTCTTGCAAATGCATTGTTCAGCACCATAGCCTTCGTGCTTGGTGCTTTTACTTCTGTTTTGTCAGGTTATTTTGGAATGAAAATTGCAACATATGCTAATGCAAGAACCACATTGGAAGCCAGGAAAGGTGTTGGGAAGGCCTTCATTACAACATTTAGGTCTGGGGCTGTGATGGGATTCTTGCTTGCTGCCAATGGGCTTTTGGTCCTATACCTCTCCATTAACGTTTTCAAGCTCTATTATGGAGATGATTGGGAGAGCCTCTTTGAGGCAATCACTGGTTATGGTCTTGGTGGTTCTTATGGTGGAATGTTAGCTGTTTGGATGAGGTTGAAATATTCACATATTGCAATAGGTTCCCTAGCTTCATCTGCGCCATTATTTCAGTTTGAAGACATTGTACCATCTGATATATTCTACAATCTTGTTTCAATGATTTCAAACGGGAAAGTGAGAACAGTTTCAAGGTGATACAGCAATCATGGAAAGCATTGGAGACATATGGTGAAAGAGATGAATGGCTACAAAATCTTAGCAAGAAGTTTCACATGTGCAGGGATCTCAAAAGCACAAAGGAAGTACAATACTGGACAAGCTCAGCATACAGTAACCTTGCTATGATGAACTATCCATATCCAGCTAGTAATTTCAAGGCAAATGAAAAAGACAATTCAAGAAAAGAAAGCTCAAGAGAGTCAGAGTTTGGTATTAAAACTGTGTTTTGTGATTACACATCAGTTTCGTAGTGCGCTACAAAACTGCTGAAGATGATGACTAATGCACAACAGTTTCGTAGCGAGCTACGAAACTGCTGAAGCTACATAATTTAGACTCAGTCAACCGATTTTGAGAGACCGAGGGAAAAGTTTTGAAAAGGAAATATCTTCAAAGGATAATATAAAGGTATCAACTTTCAACAAGGTCAAGACAGGTGGAGGAAACATATATTCGAACCCAACTCTAAAATTTTTGTGATAACGTGATCATATTTATTATAGTCCATGATATGTCAGTCAGCTTGGAGGAGCTTTTGTATTCACACATGGAGAAGGTTGACAACACATCAAGGACGTGGTATTTTGATATATCTTGCATAATCAAAGATGAATGGCATGGTCATTGGATTGGAATATCTTTGAAGAAAACCAAAGGCAGATAAACAGCGCAGTTTCCTACTTTTCAGGGGCAATGGAGAAGATGTAACATCGAGGACCAGTATAGAGCTTTGAACATCCACCACAGCCAAACTAAAAAGAAGGATTACTTGTCAAAGAATGAAAATGATTGTAATTAAGGCTATTATTAGCATGATATGGAGTTAGACTCCTATTTGACTTAGATCTCTAAAAAGTCTAGTTAGCAGTTTGTTACATTTAATAGGTAGTTAGAATTTGAATGGGTGTCATAAGAAGTAGAATTCAAGTTCCCCTCATATTGGAGGAGGAATCTCAGTTAGGTAGAAGAGCTCTATATATAGGAGAAAGAGCAATGTAATAAGGGTTGGAAATTTATGAAAAAAGCTCTGATATTTGGCTTATGTAAAGACTTTGTTTTATGGGTAATACAGTACTGGCTTATGCTTCTCAAGAATCATAGAGAGTTCAATGTATGAGTTTCTTTTGTTGTCTTTTCATGTTATCTATAGTGTTACGAGTATTTGATTACTTAGAAATCACTAATAGTGTTCTAATTTCCTTCCTATACTCGTAAACTGCCTTCTATGTGTTTGGTATACTCTACATATATTGAAATTTGAATGCCTTGACTTTTATGCAGAGCCAACCGTACTGTTAATAATGAATCATATGACTCCATAAGCCCAATGGATACTTGTTAGTTGTGTTTCCACCATTTTCATTCTTATTAGTTTCACAAGAGTTAGCCATCTTGATCATAATCAAAAACCTTTAATCCTTTGAGAGAGCCCTCTCAAGGTAAGGAAGCTAAGCTTTAGCTAAAATATTGGTTTGAAACAGTTACTTGAAGTCTTCCTGGTCTGCAGCCTTCTAGGGCCTGATTTTGAGATAACAGGTTACATGACAACAATTGGAAGAAAAAAGAGAAAAAGGGCTTTGTTACACTTGTGATAAAAAATACATTAAAGGTCATAAGTGTGCTGAGAATAAATTATTTTACATAGAGTATGAATAGGAGGAAGAAACATCAAAAGAAGAGGATATACGCCAGGACCCAACCCCAGAGAAAAAAGAAATGAATCCGACCATATCTTGTAAAGCATTGGCAAGAATTACCACTGCTCAAACTCTCAAGATAGAAGGACATATAAAGAAGAAAAAGGTTCAAGAAGTGAAAGAGCACATTAAGAAAGAAGAAATGAATCCAACCATACCTTGTAATGCATTGTCTGAAATTACCACTCCTCAAACTATCAAGATAGTAGGACATAACAAGAAGAAAAATGTTCAAGAAGTGAAAGATCACATCGAGCATCAAGAAATGAATCCGACCATATCTTGTAAGAAGAAATTACCACTCCTCAAACTCTCAAGATAGAAGGACATATCAAGAAGAAAAAGGTTCAAGCAATGAAAGATCACATCAAGCATCAACAACAAGTTCTCCAACTTTTAAAGGATAATGCCACTTTGGTGCAAAATCGAATGAAACAATAGGTAGATCAACATCGTAGTGAAAAATGTTTTGATGTAGGTGATTGGGTATTTTTACTGCTACATCTCAAGTAAGCTATTTACGAGAAGGAAATGTTGGCAATACTACATGCACTTTAGAAATGGTGACCTTACTAAATGGGAAGACACTTCAAGGTAAAAATGGATCATTATAGTCTTAAATACTTTTTAGAACAACTATTATCTTTAGAAGAACAGAAAAAATGGGTCACAAATATGTTGGGTTATGACTTTGACATCATCTATAGAAAAGGGAAGAAAAACTTTGTTTCAGATGCACTCTCAAGAAAGGATGAGGATGTGGAAGCATTATTTTGTGCTATTTCTATTATCCAACCAGATTGGATAAATGAAGCAAGGGATGAATGGAAGAAGGATGAAGAATTATGGCCACTCATTCAAACGTTGTGGAAGATCCCAATTCAAACAATATTGCCAAAACATGAAGAGGAAGGAAAATCATATTGGAACCTGGAGCAATCATAGAAACAAGAACCCGACAGCTACGAAATTGATCAATTTCAGAGTATCTCATCAAGTGGAAGAACTTACCCGCTCAAGATTCCACATGGGAGGATAAGAATTTTATACAGAAGCATCAAGAAGTACTCAAGAGTTGAGGACAAAACTTTTTGAAGGAGAGGGGCATGTTAGGCCCCTATACTACTAGTGTAACCCCTTATTGTTATTAGAACAACTGCCTTATTATATTGTTATTCCCATGTAGTCCCCATATTGTTATTATTGTGCCCCATAGAAGCCCACTATTGTTATTATTGTGCCCTAACATTATTATTGTTATGTCGGCTCTGATTATATTATGACCCCTTAGACTCCTATATATACAAAGGAGGTCTTGTCATTTGTATCATTCAATAATTGTTCATTTATGTAATGTAAAGGAGGTTGCCCCCTCGAACAGGCTGAATTCTAAGGCATTGATCTATCTTTTCTATCTTTTGTGAGGTAGTTTCATAACATGATCAACTAGAACTTGCCTTGATAAGCTCTCAACAAAAGAAAAATAGATAAATAACTCTCGATGATTACATTGTTAGGCTCTTATCCCCTTTTATATGCTTCATTGTATCTATAGAGACTTTATTTTGTTGTTTTCACTCGAAAAACGAAGGCAAATACCATGGGTCAGTGCCATGGGCAACTACCACAGTAAATACCATGGGTAGATTCCGTCCACTTTAGCCATATCCACAAAAAAAAGAATATTACAAATCGATCGCTTCTTATTTAGTCTAAGAAGTTTATGTTTAGGAATTCCCTAAGATCCATAAAAGTAGAAACTTAATAGAAATTACTCATCAACACCACAAAGTATGTTATTTTTATCGATAATATTGAGGACATGGAAAGATTCTTGTTAAAGTGGATGTTAGAGAAATCCCTAATGCATAGGTCTAACAATAACAAGAATTGTGTTACCTTTTGGGTAATTTTCTTAATAATGCAAACTATGTCTTAAGAATGTAGCTTGGGGCATTAAATTTAAATAATATTCCTTATTGATTTTTGGATTGGGATGAGAGAGATATAGGAGATATTATCTATTCTAAAAATAAACATCTTTTCACTTGTATCTTTTCCATACATAATGTCTCTTTTTCATAAATTAAATAGACAACCTTCTTTCCTTAATTCTTCATGAGAAACCATCCTTCCAAGAGCAATTAAGGCCATTTCTAGACAAGTAAGGACACCTACTAAGTCATATATTCGAAATCCAATGACTCTGCTACGAGCTCACCAAGATTTAGTACCTCTTACTCTTCTCTAAATTATCCAATAAATCAATGTACAAATGAATTGTAATTGGGGGCAAGAAGCCCTTTTATAGGAAAAACTCTAGTTGTTTTTGGCTATTAGGAGTAAATGGTAGCTCGGTTTGACAAACTGTCAACACTGTTGGAATTCTCTCACCAATCTCTACAATGGGTCTCCATATTTCTCGTAATTTGAAACTTCACCACAAAGCCATTTTTTCCATGAGGTCTCACTTTGGCACATTAAATCAAATCTCTTAATATGGTTCACATGTATTCTTGTACCACTTTTTCTTTGAACTCTTAGAATTATGAGTCAAGTTCTATCACGAGTTATCACTATTTACTCATTCTATTATGGTGCGTTGTGGGCCTTTCCCATGTGGAAGCATCATATAGTCACCTTTCTTCAAAGCATTAGAGATGAGTCACCCCTACATCTATGGAGTCTGTTCAAAGTCCCATTGGGTCCTGTTACAATATATTATCCATCTATGTGTCGCATTCATCCCATTTTTCTTATATTTGACCTCCATCTATCCTCATGTGCCTTTGAAAATCCTCTGTCTGAGTAACTGACCATCCCTTATGGATTTGTGTTAGTCACTACGAGGTCAGCCTTGCATGTTATGCTCTGACAAGGTAAATCATAACTCCTTGAGTCCCCATATCTTCCAATTATCATCCTCATTGTTAGTCATTATTAGCCATAATACTATGATCCTTGTGCCTTTGTTGAGGATTCATAATTGCCTAAACTCTGGTGGGACTGCTTTTGTTAACATCAACACATTTATTCCAGGAATGTAGTATAGAGGATGGTGTACCTTGGTTTCATCTTTCATCCTTTCTTGGTGCCTCTAATCAAGAAAAGTGAATCATTATTTCCCTTTTACTTTGTTTTTTCTCGCATGCTCAAATTCAACTCATTATCGCACAATCAAAAAACATACACTTGGTGGTTTAGTGATCTAGCAGATTTTCCTAGATTTTTTGAGGTGTGTGTGAGATGTTCTAGATCTCATGAGGTGATTTCCCTTCAGGTAGCCCCTCACATATCTAGATGTCAGAAAATTATGATCTATCCTCAGAAGAAGTTACTTTTATTTGAATGGCTTTGCTTCTGCCAATTGCATAACTCACAACATGAACCTCTATTTAAAATGGTCCATTGAGATATTTAAATACCTCTCCTATTCATCAAGGCTTATTTGGTTGTGATCTCTCCCCCCCACCACCCACCCCCTTCACCACACCAACGTGGGGGAATCATGTCTCATGTCCTCAAATCAGCATACTTAATTGTATCAATCCTAGCCACTGTATTCAAGGAAATTATGTATATGGGGATCATTATCTCATTGTATCATTTATTGCCCCATTGATGCCAGCATATTATGTATCATGTACTATGTACCTCAGACCTAGATTGTTAGGCATACCATTATCATTTGTACTTGGTTATCTCATAGGTATGGGTATATCTCCCCTCCTTACTGAGATCTTGTACTCATCAATAAAGGCAACAATCTCTTATCACCCAAAAAATTATCACCTAGTCATGTATTACTAGGTTGATCAAAATGCACCATGTAGGATAGGTTTTTACATATTAAAACCTTCTTCTACCTTAGGTAATAATTTAGTGAAACAATTTCCTAAAGTATGTCGTTGCATTCTAGACTACTAAATGGAGGGGAATTTTAAGACAAGTTTTTAAGACAAAATAAATCTTTGTCTTAAAACTTTCAATATGATGTGCTAGTAAAAAAGGTAAAGGATTAGGGGTTCATCTTTACGCTATTGATGGTTTTCGGGAAGTAGAGTGATGGAGGTTGACAACAACTAATGGGATTTAGGGTGATGGAGGCTGAAAACAAGGGTGTGCATCATGAGAGGAGCGATGGAGGCACTTTCGAAGTACGTTAATGGGTGGTAACATAGTTGGAGTACTTTTTGAGGTCTCCATCGATTGTGTTTTAATATGTGCTCTTTTACTGTTTTATTTATTTTGAATGCTAATTATATACGTTGGTTGTTGTTATTACCAAATTTTTGTGCTAGATTAGCAAGATGGATTAGATTCACTTGAAGGATTGTTGAAAAATGTGGCAAGAAATTCTCAATTTGATTTTGCCTTGATTAAATTGAGAAAATTTGAATTTCCACATCAGCAGACAAGTTTGATGCAATTAGCTTGTATGACATGGTTTGTGTCACCCATTTTACTCAATCAATTCAAGTTGGAGGAGTTAGAGTTCAGTTAAGCATGTGTGATTTCTAATCTGTAGCAGTAAAAGTCAGTTATCTCAAATTGTTTTCAGTTAAACTAGGTCTAACTATTGGAGGAACTAGTGGAAGGCTAATTGTGCAGTGAGACTTCATTAAAATGCAGTGATCATCTAGTTAAGTGATCAATCATCCCAAAAGTGCTAGTGCATGCAAACAATTCGAGTTCGCCAGCTATGGTGGAGATTCCAAGGCAGTGTAATATTAGTTGTAGACTAGTCTTGAGTGTAGAGGTGTTGCATGTAGTCACATGATGAACCTTAGGAATTGTGCAATCCATTTTGGAAAAACCTAAATAATAGGGGCCTAATTTCTCAAGGAATTGTACAAGGAAATAGGGGCTCAAGCAGAGGTAGAAATTGACAAATTTTGGGTTTGAGCTTCTTAGTGAGCAGAGGGATAGGTTATTCACTTACTGGTTGCGCACAGTTGAGTAAATCAATTGTAATACATCTATATTCATAAGATTGATGCAAGAAGGCATTGGAGTTATTAGAAGATTTCTTTCCCCACGAAAAATATTGTGTGCATGTATTTTATTTCTTATTGCATGTCTGAATTGTTTGTTCTAAATTGTGAATTAACTTTCGTCGAGCAGTAGAATAGGTCTGTGTCTTCTGATTTTGAAAAAACTTCATGATGAGTTGCAAATCTACACCATAATTTCTACATCATATCAGAGAAGGATTCACATTAGAGCATTGTAGAGCTATAAAAAGGGTCTCTTTCACCTCTAATTACCTCACATTAATATGTCAATCCGGGAGCGTTTGGTTATTTCAAAGAGTGACTCAATCTGAGGCTATTTGTCAGAGTAATGCTAGTAGTACAGCGTTCTGCAAAAATACAAGAGTAAACGGATGCTTATCTATGACTAAGTTACTTCAAATGACTAAATCACACACTCTTAAAGCTAGGCAACTTTATCAGTCAAGGGTTCGACAGAAATAGCCCATCCCTTTGGAAACTGATGGAAAGGAAATTAGAGCATGGACCACGGGTCTGGGAGCGAGGCATTAAATGTCGAGGCTCACTACAGCCACAGATCGTCTCTCACACCAAAATAACAAATGCAAGTAAATGAAACAGCAAGTAAAAATGGAACGACAAATAAGAAATTGAACAACAAATCTAGAATGGAACAACAATCGAATAACTAAACCTCACGAGCAGTAATCAAGCTTTATCCTATCAACTCAAATACACTCATTGTAATCAAAACTCCAATCTTTCATTCTCCAAGCAAATCAAGCAACACACGCTAATGGAACAACACTAATTACTAAGTTATGGAACAGCATTTGGAAATCATACCCACACAACACCCTTGAAAAGTAATATGATCTAGCACCAATCATCAACAGGAATTACAACTGTGTTTCAAAATGGAACAACATTAATCCTGAATCATAAAGAACACATCTCTCACATAAATTCCACAACACGAATACCCATCATAAGAGCTCCGTAACAAAATAATAACAATGTTCAATTAAGTCTAATAATATTCAACCAACTCTGAAGGTATTGGTGATATAATGCAGAGTCAATATAACAGTTATAAAAACCTTAATGAACGAATCTTAACAGAGCATATGATGTAACGTATAAAGCATATCAGATTACCAACTAATGACGATAAGCAAACCACGCAGAAATAAAATCATAGTGATACAGAAGCAAGTGTCCTTCGTGGCCATGCCCTTAACCTCAAGGGTACACCGCTTTAAGTTAATCCAGACGCAGAGATAAGATAATCACCAAGTTTATATTAATGCATAAAACAGAAAGTACAATGAGCCAAGTTCAACGAGACTCGATGATCAAAGTTCAATCTTTAACAGAAAGTTACATAAAAGCATAATCCCCCCAAAGCTAACAGTGGCGTCCCTTTATATAAGGGTGACAGCGGAGATGTCTAAGCAATAAGATAAATAAAGCAGCGATCCCTCAGGATCTAAGATCTTGAGGGATTCGCCAAACTGTTAATCCTTAATCACTTCTTTTCTCCTCCGCCGAGCTGGTGCCTTCTCCTCCTTTTCCAGACCGGTTTGCTTCAACCTGCTTAGCCTCGTTTGCACTCGGTCCTTCGTCAAAGGGACAATAGTTACCCTATTCTTGTTTTTTCTTTAGAACAACAGCTCCTCATTTTTACCCTTTCCTGCACAGGAGAATGACAACTATCAGCGGTTAAGTCTTGCATACTAATTCCACATATTTTGTCATAATTCTTTATTGTTTTCCACATTCATGATGTAAAAGATTCACAAGTCCCACTGAAAAGCCATGGAAATGATAATTAAAAACATACCTATTTAGTACTCCACACACCCCCCTGCTTACCCTGTTTCATGCCCTCATGAAAACGTTGTAGTTGACATGCAAAGTAGTGAGAGAATAGGCTGGAGAAGGAATCTCATGCAGAGGCCTATAGCCATGGTGAATGACTAGGTAGTCAAAGAACTGGCCTGTTTGACCCTCAGGCATCTCATATAGGGCTTGATATCCGGGTGCAGGGTGCCAGATAATTTGACTGCGGAATCTATATCCTAACCAGGATGGCCCTACCCTCAAAATGCTTTCACCATAGAGGTCCAAACGGTTGCCGGTTAATTGAAAATTCTCATACTTAAATGGCTCCCTGAGCTGGATGTTTGGATTAGAGATTCGGTACCGAAATTTGGCTGCATCAATGGCAAGGTCTTTGATAGAAAGAAAATATTTTAAACTTTGTCAAATGAGTGCCTCATGCATGGGTCCTAATGTTTTGATGACACCTGGAGTTCTCATGAGGTTTATATGTGCTTTCCACAACCGTACTGGGTCCCTAGGCTCAGCCCTTACCCACAAGTTTAGGCCATTTTCCTTCCTCTGGAAAGTGTTATAGGCTTTGATCCATTTAATCTGATTAACCCCGAATGACATGAATGCTTGCAATTGAATGTCCCCAACAAAAGGGCCAGGGTTCAGCTCAGTCTCCTGATCTAGCACGAGTTTATGCAAATAAAATTCACATAGAAATCTCTGGACCTTCACCCCATAATGTTTACAACAATCTATAGAGTCATTGACAGTGTTAATTTGTATTGGGGTGCCTGCTTTAACGACTTTTATTTTTAATTGTAAGTACCCTTCCAGTAAAAACAGAGCATAGTTTTTGGCAAGGGCCCTACATGCTAAAACGTCATTGTATAAAGAAAACAAGGTATCCATCTGCTTGATAACAATATCTAGCCTATGAGTTACCTTTGCAACTTTCTCTTGTTTCTTTCGCCACCCTTCAAAGGCCAGGCTTTCGGATTGGTTGGCGTTCCTTAGTTGCTGTTGGAGTTCTTCATACTTCTCGTGAGGGACCATTTGTTCTCTAAGCCTTTCCATTTCTTGCTGAGCCTGTTTCAATCCCTTGTGCAAGGTCATTATCTTTGGATCTCTTTTCCATGCAATAGTGGAGGCCGGGAGTTTTACTTGAACTTTCTTATTGCGTTGTTTCGAGTTCAGAACCCTTATCACCCCTGAGGGTGGTGCCTTCGTTTAAATTTTCTTGTTGTCCATTTCTTTTTTAACACGAATACCAGCTTGCTGCTGTTCCTTTTCAAATGGAACAACAATCTGTCCCTCAACGTCATTTGGAACAGCAGCTGGACCTTCAGCCTCATTTGGAACAACAACTGGATCTTCAGCAGGGCTTTAATCAGCAGGGCGATTTTTGGTCCTCCGCCTTTTTATTCTGCAGATTTTTACTACAATGGTCATCTTTTTCTTCCCTGCGGTATTTCTTATCCTCTGCCTCGCTTTCAGGATCTTGATCTGCTGGTGGAGCTGGGCTATTATGCTCAATAACCTCCGCTGTTCCTTTCATAATTCCCTAACTTCCAATGTTTTATTAGAAGGAACAACAGGCTTTTTGTTGTGTTATGGGTCGTGATTAGTCCCTGGATCTTTCTCCTGGGGTTCCTCTTCACTGTTTTGTGCTGGCTGTTCTGGGGTAGGAACTCTAACTGGTTCCGTGACTTCTTTTTCTATCCCTACTTCCTCCAGAATTTCCTCTGGTGCCTTGGGAACAGATTGTTCCTGTTCAGTGTCTCTTATTTCCTTTTCATCATGAAAAGGCAGATTTCTTCCTTCTGCCTCTTCTGCATGTGGTTTTTCAGATGTATCTTCTTCCTGGGGTTTGTCGTGGAGGTATGATGGAGTGGAAGGTTGGCCATACTCACCCATATTGGCCAAGATTTCGGCCAATTCATCTTCTCCCACTGGGTCCTGTGGTGGGCTACCTTCCTGATGTCCCATTTCCTCCTCCTGCCTGGATTTTCCAGCTTCTACCTCAAAATGCTCAGCTTCTGTTTCAGGATGCTCAGCTTCTGTTTCAGGAGGCTCAGCTTCTGTTTCAGGAGGCTCAGCTTCTGTTTCCGAATGCTCAGCTGCTTCCTCATTTTCCTCTTCGGATTGCTCGGCTCTCGGCCTCTTCTTCTGTTTCTCCTTCAGCTTATTCTTCTTCTACTTTTGGCCGTGAGGTTTGCTCGTCCTCAATTACCACTGGCTGGCTGGTGCTTTCCTGGAGCTTTTCCAGCCTTCCCCTTATCCAAGCTAACCAGACTGATTTTCTGTGTTTCTCTGGTTGTTCCTGTGTATCGGTGTCATGCTTACGCTTTGCTGATTCCTGGCGTGTTTCTGGTCGTTCAGATGTGCTCACAACATGTTTTTGTTTTCCTAATTCTCTGCGTTTTTCCGGACGATTTTGTGTGCTTGTAGTATGTTTACGTTTTGGGTAAGGTGTTGTCGCCCTCCCCTCAATTATTGCAATTAGCTCTTCCCAGTTGCTTTGCTGCTGGGTGAGGCTATGACTAACTATTAGTCGAATTAATCCATGGTGGCTGACAACTGACTCTACATGCTGTGACTTTTTTAGGCTTCGTGCGACGTCATGAAGTAATGAATTCAAAAGTATAGGAAGATTTACAAAGAACTTTTGTTTTATAATAGCTAAGAGTTTAAGATGTCGTGGCCTTACCACGTCTTTTCTCCCCTCGTAGGTGATGTAGCTTTGCACTGTTCTTGCTAATTCTGCCCAGGGTTCTCCTAGCGTTGCCGGAAGAAATCCCTTCTCCTTAATCGTCAAGCTCTGGCCTTCGTCCTAGAAAATTTCCATGATCTTCTGTAGTCTTTCCTTCTTTAGTGTCCATACAGGTCTGGTGGCTGGTAGTCTCGAGACTTCTGCGATTATATCGTCAGTGACCGCTATACGCATCCCCCTCACTGTGGAGTGATCCTCCTGCAGGTTCTGCAGAAATTCCATTGCCACTATTTCATTGGACTCCTGCAGGCGACTGAGATAAGTCAACCATCCTACTCTTTCCAGGATCTCCCGAGCAGCAGCGGAGACTGTCAACTCCTATGGTTCGCTTCGAATTGCCCTGCCTCCCATGGTTTCACTGTGGATTCTCAATGGAACAGCAACTGCTTGTGCTGTTTGAAACACAGAGAGGGTAATAATTGTAGGATTTAGAAAAAAACACAGAGTATGCAACAGAAATGACTTATGAACAACAACTTGTGTAGAAAAAAATAGAAATATCATGCCGTTAAACCGTGCCATTCCCTGGTACACTATCTTTCCCGAATAGTGAGCTGACACATAACCCGGGGAATAATGAGGTTAACCTCCCCCCCCACAATGTGATAGGCTGTCCCAGCCATCAAAGAAAGGAGCAGCACCCGATCTGTAACCAATTCATAAAGGAACAACGTATGAAAATATGCCATGTTTATAAAAACAATGGATTACCGAAATCGAGGCATAAAGTTGGATCGCGTATTACGTAAGAGGCTGTTGTGATATGATGCGAGGTCGGGGGATAGGACGTCTGTCGTACTTGCCAAATCTCAAGTGGTCATTGTCACCTCCTTTGCCATGATTGGTGTAACAAATGTTCATGCGATATATAAGTCGGGAAATAATGTATGATTAGTGCTTAGGATATAAGAAACAAAAGAGTATTAGTATCCTACCTATTGGTGTAATCAATGTGACTTCGATACCGTTAACAGTGCTCTGCTGCCGACAGGTGTCCATAACCTTGGTAGAGTTGTTTATTTCACCCCTGGAACCATGATCCTTTATGTGCATATTAACGAATTTAATTTCAAAGTGTAGGCCATTATGCTGGCTTGGTAACCAGTTAGCCATAATGCCATTCACGAGGAGGGGGCGAAGAGTGGGCAGGCCCGCTCGTGATGAGACCTCCTGTTCCAAGGTTTGTCTATTTGATATACCTTTTGGACCATATTCCTGGTGTGGTGGCCATAGTGGGAATGCCACTTCACTTCCATCCTCATGATCATGGTAGGCTGGCTCTGGATGGGACCCCCTATCCTGCATTTGACAATGTATAATTCAATTGTTTTTACTTTCTTTTTTCATAAAGCACTTTTCCTTATATACACAAAGGGTGGTTCAACACTCCTTAAGAGTAGGAATGGTGGAAGAAGTCTTATCATCTCAATAGGAGGATATAAACCCTTTGCTCTGATTCCTAAACAAAAATCAAAGAGGATTAAAAAGAATGGCATGATAAAGATAACCAATTAGGGAAAAATTAGTAAGACAATGACAACAAAAGATAAGTATTTCATTCCTTCTGTCCTCTTACCAATACAGAGCCTTATAAAGATATCGATTTATAATTTTCTGATTTCAGTATGTTGTGATTTTGTATTCATTGCATAAGTGCATAGCTGTCTCTAAAAGACTTTGAAAGAATAGGAGCAAGAAGCATCCTCAAATTTGGATAAGCAAAAGGGATAAGTTGTTTCACAAGGAGAGAAAAAGTATTCTAGAAGTGTTCCTTTTTGAGAGAAGAACAACAAAGGAGCATAGGTCTCAAAAGTGCAAATGCCATTCCTTTTGAAAAAGGAACAATAGAACACACCAATGTCGTTCCTTTTGAAAAAGGAACAACAGAAAATAAAAAAATGCTATCTCTCTTGAAAAAAAGGACAGCAACACACTCAAAATGACATTCCTTTTGAAAAAGGAACAACAAAAATCAAAATGTTGTTCCTTTTAGAAAAGGAACAGCAAAACAAGCAAACGTCGTTCCTTTGAAAAAGGAACAGCAAAAATCAAGAGTGTTGTTCCTTTTGAAAAGGAACAACAGGAAAATCAAGAGTGTTGTTCCTTTTGAAAAGGAACGGCAGAAAAATCAAGAGTGATGTTCCTTTTGAAAAGGAACAGCAGAAAAATCAAGAGTGTTGTTCCTTTTGAAAAGGAATAGCAGAAAAATCAAGAGTATTGTTCCTTTTGAAAAGTAACAGCAGAAAAATCGAGAGTGTTGTTCCTTTTGAAAAGGAACAGCAAAAAAATCGAGAGTTTTGTTCCTTTTGAAAAGGAACAGCAGAAAAATCGAGAAATCAAAAATGTTGTTCCTTTTGAAAAGGAACAGCAGAAACACGCAAATGCCATTCGTTTCAGGAACGACAAAAATCAAAATCTTTGAGCAAAAGAACACATTTAGTTCAAACATATGTACACGAACGAGTTTGAAGAAAAGAAATTATGTACAAATTGTGAAAAGAAATTAATTCCTTAATGAATTACAGGTGAGGAAGACTTCTTTTCCTCTCCTAAAATCTCCATATCAGTGTCTCTGCGTAGCTGTTGGCAGAAGGATTCCCGAGTCAGTGGTTTATGATAGAGACGAACTCGGTAGCCATTCACTTTGAAGGCATATCCAGAACCGTCAATGGTGATTAAAGTGATGGTCCCATTGTCTTGTACCTTCTGGATTTCGTATGGTCCCAACCAACGAGTCTAGAGTTTCCCAGGGAAGTCCTGAAACCGAGAGTCATATAACAGAGCCCAGTCTCCCTCGTGGAAGTCTTTGTTTTTTATGAGCGCGTCATGCCATTTAGCTCGTTGTTGTTGAATCGATGTTGTATTTTGTAGTGCAGAGAGCCTAATTTCGTCCAATTCATTGATCTGATGTAGTTGATTAATCTGTGCCTCGGTTAGATCTAAGCCAACTTCCTGTGTTGTTCGTAATGTTTGGATTTCAAATTCTATAGGAAAAATGGGTTTTTTTCCAAACACTAATTGATAAGGTGAGTAACCAGTGGTGCTTCTCCATGTTGTTCTGTAGGCCCAGAGTGCTTCAGGTAGTCGGGCGGCCCAATCATGCCTATGTCACGTAATGGTTTTCGTTAGGATTGATTCTATTACCTTATTGCTGCTTTCTACTTGTCCATTCGCCTGTGGGTGATATGGAGTAGTGATTTTGTGCTGGACGTGATAATTATTAAGTGTTGCAACTAATCTATTGCCAGCAAATTGTTGTCCTCCGTCTGTAATTATTTCCCTTGGAAGGCCATAACGTACAAATAGATGGAACAGGAACTGTATGACAGAGTCCTCTGTGGCTCTTGGCAATGCTTCTGCTTCAACCCATTTGGTGACATATTCTATTGCCACCAAGATATATGTTCTCTGATTTGATGAGGGGTTGATGGGTCCAACGAAATCAAGAGCCCATCACTCAAATGGTTCGATGACTAACTGTGGTTTCAAAGGCATCTCGTCAGCTTGACCAGGACGTCCTGCTCGCTGGAAACTGTCACAGGCTTGGACAAATCTCTTTGCATATCTGAAAATCATGCGCCAATAATATCCTATCTGTAATACTTTGTGTCTAGTTCGACGCTCAGCGAAGTGTCCCCCACATGGTCCGTCATGACAGGATTTTAGGATGTCAAAGATTTCATCTTCTTGAACACATCTCCTGATATGCATGTCTACCACTGTGTGAAACAAATAGCCCCCAAACCAGGAGAATCGAGTACTCTTCTGAACAATCTGTTTTCGTTTATTAGGGGTTAAGTGTTTTGGTAGTTTACCTACTGCAAGGTAATTAGAAATATCAGCATACCAGGGTGTTCGAACGGCAACAACAAACAGATGTTCGTCCGGAAATCGATCTTCAACTGCTGCTGCATCAATTGGCTTTGGCATTCTTGAGAGAAAATCAGCTACAGGATTCTCTTTACCGGGCCGGTCCTTGATTGTGATATCGAATTCCTGTAAAAAGATCAACCATCTAGTTATTCTGGCATTTGTGACAGGCTTATTTGCTAAATATTTTATGGCGGAATGATCCGTATACAAGATAACAGGATAGCCTGTAATATAATGTCTAAATTTATTGACAGCATGTATTACAGCTAGGAATTCTTTTTCAGTAACAGTGTAATTTAATTCAACAGGAGATAAATTTTTGCTGATGTAATAGATAGCGTATGGTTTTTTATCCTCTTCCTGCCCAAGGACTGCGCCAATGGCTATATCTGAGGCATCAGCTGATATCTGAAATGGAAAATCCCAGTTTGGTCCTCGAAGGACTGGGGTTGTGGATACAAGCTTCTTTAAATCCTTGAAAGCACGTTCACATTTTTCTGTCCAAAGAAAATCAATGTTACCAGTTAGTGCATATAAAGGTGCAGCAATGTGTGAATAATGTTCTATAAATCGTCTATAATAACCAAAAAATCCAAGAAAGTTGTGTACCTCTGTTTGAGTAGTAGGAGTGGGAATAAGCAAAAGTATTTGGATTTTGGCCGGGTATACCTAAATGCCGGCTGCTGAAACATAGTGTCCTAGAATAAGTCCTTCAGTCATCATCATATAACATTTTTCGTGGCTTAAGCAAAGCCTGGTAGCTATGCAGCGTTGTAGGACTTTTTCTAGGGTATTTAGTGCTGGATCAAAATCATCTCCATAGGGTGTAAATTCATCTATATATACTTCAAGTCCATCATTTATTAAATCTGCAAAAATGCTAAGGATAGCCCTTTAGAATGTGGCGGGAGCATTACATAGGCCAAAAGGTAGAACTCGGTAGGCAAATTTTCCCCAAGGACAAGTGAAAGTAGTTTTGTCCTAGTCTTCAGGGGCAATCTGAATCTGATTGTATACAGTGAAGCCATCTAGGAAGGAAAAGAATTTCTTTCCCGCCAAAGTATCTAGCACTTGGTCTATGAATGGGAGAGGAAAGTGGTCTTTTTGTGTTGCTTTATTGAGTTCCCTGTAATCCACACAAATTCTCCATTTCCCATTCTTTTTTGGTACCACCACAAGAGGAGAGACCCATTTACTGTCAGAAATAGGATAAATAAAATTGACATCTAAAAGTTTCTAAAGTTCCGCTTTTACCACATCCTTTAGATGAGGATTAAGTCTTCTTTGCGGTTGACGGAAAGGTCTAGCATCTTTTTCTATATAAATGTGGTGTGTACACAATTGTGGGTCGATTCCTTTCATATCAGGGTAATCCCATGCAAATTCTTGTTGATATTTTCTTAACAGATGGATGAGATTAGTTTCTTGTTCAGATGTAAGGTTGGCATTGATATTTAAAGTTTTTCCCGGTTCAATTTCCACAATTTTACTATTTGCGACAGAAGTAACATGTATTGTTTGATCATGTGTGTCTTTTAGAGGATCTTCTTCTAATTCATTATCAAATGCTGCTTCTATCATGTGACATTGTGTGCAGGGTCCAAATTCAGTTTGACTAACGAAGTTGTTAATGGCATCATCTTCTGTTTGATCTTTAAAATCAAGTGCCTCTTGTATAGTCAATGGAGATCTAATGTTATTAGTAAGGTATGATACAGGATACTTGTTAGTTTTAATTATTGTGACACTTGGTTGTGCTGGAGGGTATAGAACTAAATTCTTGATATCAGGTCCTTTGGTTATGGTCATATTTCCTTGCCGGCAAGCAATGTAAGCATCGGCGGTGGCAAGCCAAGGTCTACCTAGGATTAGCGGGTGTCCATCATGTCGGGTTTTTGGATTAATTATCAGAAAATCGGTTGGATATTCCCAGGAATCTACAAAGACCATGACATCATGTAGAGTACCTTCTGGTCTAACCACAGATCGGTCGACCAATTCTAACAAAGTAGAGGTAGGTTCTACAGATGTAATTCTGAGCTTTTGACAGGTAGTGGTTGTTAAAATATTGATTGCATCTCCTAGATCAACTAAGGCATTAGACAGAGTCTGACCGTAAATTTGAACAGTTACAATTGGATTTCTTGGGTCTTCATATTTAATGGGTGTTTCTTTCCTAGATAATAAATCAGATAAAGTACCGACTACTTGGACTCTTGGATTAGTTGTTATATTCCTCCTTGGTTTCTTTATGCACAATTCTTTAATAGTTTTTGCGTATATAGGAATATCTTGAATGGCTTGGAGGAACACGATTTTTATATACAAATTTTGTAATTCTCCTAGAATGTCAAAGTCAGGATACTGTAAAGGTCGAGGTATGACTAATCGTTCTAGGAACGGAGGAGAGGATGTGGTTGCTTGATTATGAGTCTGCTGCTTATTTACATCCTCTTGTTGCAACTGATGTTCTCTTGATAACTGATCTTCAATATGAACTGTTTTATCTCCCTCATTTTCATTGATACGTCCAGATCGTAATTGAAGATCATTACACTCCCGCAGGTCGGGTCCTATTTCTGGTGATTCTATGATTTGAAGAGATTGGACCGGTCTGTTATTTGGATTGGGGTTGGGTTGGGTTGGGAGTTTCGGTCTCATATTACACTGGGGATTTTGTTGTAAAGCTGGCAGAGTAGGTCGAGGGAGCGAAATATTTCCTACTGGCTGTTGCATCGGTCTTTGCCAGGTTGTCTGCCAGGGTGAACTTTGTGAAGTAGGGGGAGTCCATTGTGGAGGATATGGGCTATTTTGACAATATGGTGGAGTATAAGGGAAATTCAGCCAACCAGATTGGCTTGGCCGATTCAGCCACGGGTTTGAAGAAGGAAACGATGGTGGTGACCAGTTTGAAAATGGGGGTTGGGACTGATTTTACCACATATTATATTGTTGAGCATTATATTGTGGAGGCTGAAAAGAAGAGGTTGGGTCTGAAAACATACCAGATTGTCTTCGCTGCCACTGGCGGCGCTGGTTGATCAAGTACACCGATTCTAGTTCTTCCTCTGCTTCCTTGTATACTGCTTTTAATCCAGGAAGTGAGGGGCAGCTTTCCGTCAGATGATCTTTTGTACAGATGGCACATGTTTGGACTATATCCAGTGGACACTCCTTGTGACTATGCTTTTTCCTACATCGGGGGCAGAAGATTTGCCAAATTCTGTTCTGCCTCCATCTGCTTCTGTTTGGCCTGCATAATATCAAAGTGTGTAGTTAGTGTGCCTAGAATATCAATTTTAAAAATTTCTAATAAATTTCCAATCTCCACACACATTACTCCTTCTGTTGATATGTTATTGTCTCTTGCAAACCGATCATATTATGCCAGTTTTATTCTTGTGCTTCCTCTCGAACTCATGATACATAAATCAATAATGTCAGCAAAATTCTCTTGATAAATATCCCCTTTTCCCATGATGTTTAATGTTTCAATCCACTGTTCCTTCATGCCCCTTATCAATGCAGTTTTTAACACATTATCATTTAAAGGTAGTGATGCATAAGGAGATCTTTGTAAATTGTATTGAAAATGTTCCACATATTCTTCTAATGTTTCGTTCGGTTTGGCTGTCATTTGGAATATTTCGTCTTTCAATTCTCTAGATCTACAATAATCCTGATATTTTTTTAAGAAGGATTCTTTCATTTGATCCCAATCGTTGATGACCCCACCACCTAGTCCCATAAACCATCTTAAAGCAGCACCCTTTAATGTAGAGTGGAATAATTTCAATTTTTGGGGATCGGTGGTGTAATCATATCCCCTGCACAACACATCAAATTCGAATAAAAATGCATCCCGATCTTCTGATGTGAGACTGTGAAATGTAGGGATATGTTGAAGAGGGATAGCTTTCATGGGCGCATTTGCTGCAGAATCCACTATAGGATATTGTAATGTAGAGGTTTGAGTATTTGGCTGGTTCTGAGCCATAGGAGCGAATATATGCCATTAACCTTCTGGGATATCTAGGAGGGTATTCCTAGGTTGAGAGGGAACGATTTTAGCAGGGATAGTTTTAATGGCACTTCCTTTATCTGGGATAAGAGGAATACCTGATGTCTGAGGAGATTGGACTCCTTCAACAATGATTTTCGCAGCGCTCCTCTTATCTGGGTTGTTTAATGGCTGATCTATTCCAATGGGAGATTTTGGTTCCTCGGTTTCCCTTGTTTCTCCTTCTCCTTCACAAAAGTTGCTGAAATTCCCTTCCTGCAATAGTTCTGGAGTAGAATTTTCAATTTCTTGAAAGTCCTGCTCTTTAGTTTGACTATGCACCTCAGCAAAGGATACAGATGGTGATCCTGTGGCCTGAAGGGAATTAGTAGGTTATTTAGAAATGATTTTCCTGGGACCTACTGATGGTTGAGATTTTGTTTTCTTATAGATTTCGTCTATGAAAGTTGTTCGGCCAAGGGTCACCGGCCCCTTAGCTTTTTCGGTTTTGGATGGAAGCTTAATATTCTTTTCTGGTTTTTTCTGCTTAGTCATGCACTCAAATGAACTACTAAATTCTACTCAAACAAAGCAACATCAAATCTGTTAGGAAATCGGACAGTGGAGCAGGGCTTTTACATGCTCCGCACGCAGGTTCTTACCTTCTGTTTTTAAGATCCAACTCTTCTCTAGCAGGTTCGTACACTACTCTGAAAAAGACAAATGGCTACACTCTTTCCCCGGCAATGGCGCCAAAATGTAGAGCTATAAAAAGGGTCTCTTAAAACTCTAATTACCTCACATTAATATGTCAATCCCAGAGCGTTTGGTTATTTCAAAGAGTGACTCAATCTGAGGCTATTTGTCAGAGTAATGCTAGTAGTACAACGTTCTGCAAAAATACAAGAGTAAACGGATGCTTGTTTATGACTAAGTTACTTCAAATGACTAAATCACACACTCTTAAAGCTAGGCAAATTTATCAGTCAAGGGTTTGACAGCAATAGCCCATCCCTTTGGAAACTGATGGAAAGGAAATTAGAGCATGGACCACGGGTCTGGGAGCGAGGCAGTAAATTCCGAGGCTCACTACAGCCACAGATCGTCTCTCAAACCAAAATAACAAATGCGAGTAAATGAAACAGCAGGTAAAAATGGAATGGCAAATAAGAAATTGAACAACAAATCTAGAATGGAACAGCAATCAAATAACTAAACCTCGCGAGCAGTAATCAAGCTTTATCCTATCAACTCAAATACACTCATTGTAATCAAAACTCCAATCTTTCATTCTCCAAGCAAATCAAGCAACACGTGCTAATGGAACAACACTAATTACTAAGTTATGGAACAGCATTTGGAAATCATACCCACACAACACCCTTGAAAATTAATCTGATCTAGCACTAATCATCAACAAGAATTACAACTGTGTTTCAAAATGGAACAACATTAATCCTGAATCATAAAGAACACATCTTTCAGATAAATTCCACAACATGAATACCCAACATAGAGCTCTGTAACAAAATAATAACAATTTTCAATTAAGTCTAATAATATTCAATCAACTTTGAAGGTATTGGTGATATAATGCAGAGTCAATATAACAGTTATAAAAACCTTAATGAACGAATATTAACAGAGCATATGATGTAACTTATAAAGCATATCAGATTACCAACTAATGACGATAAGCAAACCACGCAGAAATCAAATCATAGTGATACAGAAGCAAGTGTCCTCTGGGGCCAGGCCCTTAGCCTCAAGGGTACACCGCTTTAAGTTAATCCAGATGCAGAGATAAGATAATCACCAAGTTTATATTAATGCATAAAACAGAAAGTACAATGAGCCAAGTTCAACGAGACTCGATGATCAAAGTTCAATCTTTAACAAAAAGTTACATAAAAGCATAATCCCCCAAAGCTAACAGTGTCGTCCCTTTATATAAGGGTGACGACGGAGATGTCTAAGCAATAAGATAAATAAAGCAGTGATCCCTTAGGATCAAAGATCCTGAGGGATTCGCCAAACTATTAATCCTTAATCACTTCTTTTCTCCTCCGCCGAGCTGGTGCCTTCTCCTCCTTTTCCGGACCGATTTGCTTCAACCTGCTTAGCCTCGTTTGCACTTGGTCCTTCATCAAAGGGACAACAGTTACCCTGTTCTTGTCTTTTTCTTTGGAACAACAGCTCCTTGTTTTTACCCTTTCCTACACAAGAGAATGACAACTATCAGCAGTTAAGTCTTGCATACTAATTCCACATATTTTGTCATAATTCTTTATTGTTTTCCACATTCATGATGTAAAAGATTCAAAAGTCCCACTGAAAAGCCATGGAAATGATCATTAAAAACATACCTTTTTAGTACTCCACAAGCATGAATTTCAAAGTTGTTTCTCAGGAGGTTCAAATTTTCAGTTTAGTGTAGCAAGATCTCTTAAGAACTGAAAATATGAGCTTCAACGGGCTGAGGCTAGAGTATTCCTTGGAAGGAAACTCTAATTTCATTGACTGCAAGGATCGCATGGAGGAGGTATTCGATGACAATGGATTGCTTGAATACATCAGGAGAGATGCTACAAAACATGCAGAATTTGATGCCCAAAACCTTGCTCAGTCGAAGAAAGTTGTAGCCAAGGTGTGGATAATAATATTGGAGGGAGTACGAGACCACATTGTCAACAATCTCCATGGGAAAGAAAATCCTTATGGAATGTGGTAGGCACTCACAAATCTGTTCTAGAATAGTAGTGACCACAAAAAGTTGGTGCTTAAGGATAAACTTTGAAATATCAAGATGTAGAAGAATTACTTTACCCTGTAATATCTTAGGAGGTTCACACAAGTTCATGATGAGCTTGCAGGAGTTGGTGTTACTCTTTCAAGGGATGACTTGGTAAGAATATCCCTTCTAGGCCTTCCCAAGAGTTGGCATACCTATCAAGATTAAGTGAATGGGAGGGAGAAACTACCAAATTAAGAACACTTATGGTACAATTTGATACAAGAGGAAATAAGGTAGAATACTAGAGATGAGACCTCATCCAAGGGCAAATATGAAGAAAAAATTTCATATGTTGGAAAGGGAAAGAAGGGAAAAGGGGAAGAAATCTCAAACCAAACCAGAATCCAACCAATGGAGGAAGAAGAAAGATCTGTCAAAAATTAAATCCTTCCATTGTCACGAATACGAGCACTATGCCACGAAGTGCCCACAGAAAGAGGAAAGTGAGAAGACCTTAGGAGGAGTAGTGGGTGAAGCCTTGGATTCATAGTTTGACCTTGACTTTACCCTTATCGCATGCATGTCCAACATAGTGATGAGGAGCGTGTGGTAGTAGGACTCAGGTGCATTGTTCCACATGACAGGGTCGAGAGACTTTTCAATGACTTGGAGGAGAAAGATCTCCATATGTACATCAAGCTAGGGGATGACGGAAGGTACAACATGATTAGTATCGGTACAGTCAACTTTCAGAGGGAGTCAGGCTCCCCTCTCAGGCTCAAGGATGTCGTGTTTGTTGTAGGCCTAAAGAAAAATCTCATCTCTATTGCAGTTTTGGAAGACTGTGGTTATGACGTGGTCTTCAACAAAGGAAAAAAATTCCTGAGACACATAGCCACAAGACAGGTGAAGAATATCAAGGTTTGTGTGAAGAATCTATATAAGTTAGATGTGGAAGATTGTGTTGCATTAAAAACTAAGGAACAGAAAGTGAAAGGCCATGATGTAGGTGAACTTTAGCACATAAGCCTTGGCCATTCGCATCATGGCACCTTCAATAGTATACAACAAATATCCAATAGCTTCGCTAAAGGAGCATTTGAGCAGCAGGATGTATGCAAAGGATGTACGTTGGGGAAGTACATAAAATCTGAATTTCATGATTGGGACAACAAAATGCATGCAATCGAAGAAAGGATCCACTTTGATGTCTGTGGACCTTTCTCTATAGCCTCCACTACTCGACATAAATATTTTCTCCTTTTTATTGATGACTTCTCACAGAAGTGTTGGATCTCTTCATGCAGAAGAAACATGGGACATTCTCCAAGTTCATAGAATTCATGGCACTGTTTGAGAAAGAAACCAATAAGAAGGTGAATCCTCTCTGGAGCAATAATTGAGGTGAGTATGTGTTGAATGAATTTAAAAATTTATGTGCGAAAGAAGGCATTTGACAAGAGTTGACAACACACCACAACCCACATCAGACTGGGGTGGTTGAGAGAAATATCCATAGAATTTTGGGAGAAACAAGGGTGATATTGCATGACTAAGGCCTACGTCTACATTTGTGGCTTGAGGCATGCAATACAACAATTTGTTTGCAGAACTAAAGTTCTCATCTGATTCATGGCATGATATTACATTAGAGTAGGCTTTCTCGGGAAGAAAGATGGATGTGTTGCACTTCAAGATTTTTGGAGCCTCTATTTACTGCCATGTCTCCAAAGAATAAAGGAAGAATCTTTTGTCAACAGCGAAATTTGGGGTATTTGCGGGTTACACAAAAACTCCCCACAACTAACATGTGTACTTGCCATCACTCATAATGATATTTATGTGAAGGGATGCAAATTTTGATGAGGAGAAATCTATGTGGTGCTCTCTTGAGAGGGAGCTTTAGATGCCACCAAAAGATGAGATTTTAGCTCAAAAGGAGGAACCTCAAGAAGTTGTAGATAAACCAAAAATTGTGGAGCAGAGAGTGGAGACATTCACTAAAGAAAAACCTCCAGAGAAGGCAGAAAAAGAACTAAGGAAGTTGATAGACTTGTGCAGGATGTGAGGGAGAAAGTGAGATATCCTTCAAAATTGTGTAAGCAAAGGAGTTCACTTGAGAGGTACACTGGTGACATGCCTCTTATGAATGAACTTAAAGAGATTGAGCCATCTTCTTTTGAGGAAGAAATAGAGAAACCTGTATGGGTTGATGCAATGGTGGAGGAATATGAATCCATTGCAAAGAACCGTGTTTGGGAAAAGATCCCAAGAACAACATATAAATCAATAATGGGATTGAGATGGATCTTCAAGGTTAAGCATATGGAACAATAGGGAAGTATAAGGCTAGATTTGTGGCCAAGGGGTACTCTCAAGTTGAGGGAATTGACTATCAGGAGACATTTTCTCTTGTAGTAAGGTACTCATCCATTATATCAATTCTTCATCTTGCTGCATAGATGGGGTGGAATATCCACCAAATGGGTGTAAAAACAACATTTCTGAATGGGGTTATTAAGGAGGAGGTGTACATAGAGTAACAAAAAGGTTTTGAGACATTTTATCAAGAGTCTCATGTGTGCAAACTCAAGTGAGCATTGTATGATCTCAAGCAAGCACCTCATGCTTGGTACACCGAGATCAATAGTTATCTCACCAGTTTGGGCTTCACCATAAGTGAACTAGATGTAAACCTCATCACGATGGATAGAAGGTAAATTTCTTATTATTGTCTTATAGATTGATAATTTTATTTTAACTAGTGATGAGACGTTGATCATATCTTGCAAGGAGGACCTTGCAAGGGAATTTTAAATGAAGGACATGGGTCTCATGCACTACATTCTCGGGTTAGAAGTATTACAATGTGATGTGTAATTATTTGTCTCTCAAGGCAAGTATGAAAATGAGATATTGTAGAATCTACAGAGATTCTGCATGGAGAGTTGTAAACCCATGGAAACACCTATAACGAACAACTAGAGGAAGGAGGATGCCACTTCAAGTGAAGTGGATGCTACCATTTATCGACAACTAGTGGGTCCACTCATGTATCTTGTGAACCCATGACCAGATATGTGATGTGCAGTCAATGAGCTAAGACACGCTATGGTTAGGTCAACCAAACTATTTTGGAAGGCAACTAAGCATGTTTTACGATACCTCACAGGCACTACCCAGTTTCGGTTATGGTATGGCTTCATAGATGCATGTTGGGCACGAAGTCCATTAAAACGAAAGAGTACATCAAGTGTAATTTTTAGTGTTGGGTTTGTAGTTTTTTCTTGGTACAATAAGAAGCAAAGACCTATGGTGCTCAGCTAGACAGAAGCATAATACATGGCCGCAAGTCAAGAAACATGTGAGATGATATGGATGAGAAAGATACTTGATGGACTATTTGGTCCGATGATGGATCCAATTGTGATAATAAGAGTTGCATCAATCTCTCTGAGAATCTTATATTTCATGACCAATTCAAGCATATACATATCCAATATCACCATTTACGAGAATGTGTCTAGAGGCAGAAGATGTTGCTACACTCCATTTTGATAGAGGAGTAAGATGTTGACATTTTGACAAAATCTTTGTCAAGAGGGAAGTTCGAATTCCTTAGGTATAGGATAGGGGTGGTTGATAATCACTTTCTTGCATAGAAGGTGTCTTAAAAAATGTATCAAGAAATTCTCAACTTGATTTTTCCTTGATTAAATTGAGAAAAATTGAATTTCCACATCAACAGATAGCTTGGATGCAATTAACTTGTGTGACATGGCTTGCGTCACCTGGTTTATATAGTAAATTTGAGTTAGAGGAGTTATAGTTCAGTTAAGCATGTATGATTGTTAATTTGTAGCAATCAAAGTTAGTTATCTCAAGTTATTTTCAGTTAAAATAGTTCCAACAGCTTGAGGAACTAGTGGAAGGCCAATTGTGAAGTGGGACTTCAGTCAAACTCAGTGATCATCTAGTTAACTAATCAATCAACCCAAAATAGCTAATGCATGGAGAATTTGAGTTCCCCAGCTGTGGTGGAGATTCCAAGGTAGTATAACATCAACTGTAGACTAGCCTTGAGTGTACAAGTGATGCATATAGTTAGATGATCAACGTTGGGAATTTCGCAATCCATTTTGTAAAAATTCCTAAATAATAGGGGCCTAATTTCTCAAGGAATTGCGCAAGGAAATATGGGCTCAAGCGGAGGTAGAAATTTACTAAGTCTGGCTCAGAGCTTATCAATGAGCAGAGAGACAAGTTATTCACTTGTAGGTTGTGCTCAGTTGAGAAAATAAATTGCAATACATTTCTATTGATCATATTAGTGCAAACATACATTAGGGTTTTTAGCTTATTGTTTTCATGAGGAAAAATTTTGTGTGCATTTGTGTTATTTCTTATTGCATGTATGACATTTTGGTTCTAAATTGTGAATTATCTTCTGGAGAGCAGTGGAGTAGGCTTGTGTCTTATTATTTTGATTAAAACTTCATGAGTAGTTGCAACTCTACACCATAATTTCTACAAGGATGGTGGAGGAAAATTACAAAATATTCATTAGTAGACAACATGCTTACTTCAAAATATCTATGATAACTTTTGTTAGAAGAAGATGTTAAGGATAAAAGATTGGATTTTTGAAGAATTAGTCACGAAATTCACAAGGGAGGTAATTTTGGTTGCAGGTGTGGAGGTAGATGGATTAAATGTAATTTTGATTGCATGTGTGTAGGTAGACAAGTCACATTTACTCCTTTGATTTTTGTTGATGATGTGTTACTATTTGGTAGATTGACCTCTTTTGATCGATCTTTGGACTCCTTATGAATGATATTAAAATCATATGATTTATTCTTACCCAGATGATGCATTGGTACTAGAGATTTATCATATTTTTGGTGTTATCTCCACTGCATTGGATACAAATTTTAAATATCTTAGATTTATGCTCCAACCTAATTGTTATGGAATTAAGGATTGAAGTTGAATTATAGACAAAATCCAATGTATACATTTATCATGGGCACATAAGAGGCTCTCCCTAGGAGGCAAGTTGGCTCTAGTTCGAGTAGACCTTCAGATCATATTTGTATATTAGCTTCATATTTTCGCTCTGCCTAAGAATATCAGTAAATGTATCTTTCCGACTTCATCTTGGCATGTGACAATTTGTATTGTAAAGGATAGACTGGGCCTCATTGTTGTTTACTCTATATGGAGGCATTGGATGACCTGAATCATCTATTTTTTTTATTCTCATTAGTAAAATCAATTTGGAATGGTGTATTTAATATGTTCCATTTACAAGCAGATTAGAACTACTCTTTTGTGATTTATTGTATTTGGCACTAGATTATTGAATATAAAACATTTGGACCACTTCTAGTATGCAATGGGGGTTCGACCCAAAGAATGCATTATTATCCCAAGCTCCTTTGTTGTGATACATCCACCTCCATCCTTGTCAAAAAAGCTAAAGACCCCCGTGAACTTAGACATAACCTCCATCCAATATTCCTTTAGTAGATGAAACCCTTCTCTCATTTTCTGAGCATGCCAATCTACCCTCCATCCCATATTCTCTCATGAGCCCTGTGTAAACCATCATTTCATTCAAGGATGGGGATTTTCATGCCTACGCTAACCATATTTGTTAGATACTTTCCCCCTCTTCTTGCTTACGGTTTCTTGAGTTGGCCTCCCCTGAATATTCCCTACTCTCACTAAATTATTTGAAAAGTATCCTTTGGCTACTAAACCCATTTTACCAGAGATCCTTGACATGTCCCTTGAAATTTTTATTTGGCCCCATGAACTATTTTATGCCAGTGAGTCAAAAGCTTTAGATTTTTTTCCACATATTCATTCATGACCAAACAATATACCACTAGTTCTAAGAATCTTGTGGTTACTATCACCACAATAAATGTATATTGTATTTTAGAGGAAATAAGAATTTTATATTGCACTTTGGGACACTCCAAAAATATTTTGATGCACCCTATTTGTCTAACACTCTAGTATACTTTATAACCTTAATTCCCATTCCATGTTCATCCATGTGGATGCACTTTATGATGTTCTAGGAAAACCTAATGTCCTTGTCAACTCCCTCTCATCTTCCTTGTCATGTTTTCTAGGACTTGTGTATCCAACAAGAAATTTTGGAGATGAATGACATCAAGGTAGAAAATCAAGGGGTTTTCAAGTCATTTATTTAGGGTTCCCACTAGCATAGTCCCACCATATGATTCACCCAATCCCTAAATTGGGGTTTAGCGCTATTTCAATTAAATATTAGATGATCATGGTGGGCCATAATTCCAGGCTAAATGTTATGACCCTTCATAGGATATTATTGGAGATATTTTAGGAGACACCTCTTTGGCTAAAGGGCCTAGGAAGGATTTTGACTTCAATATCAAACCATCAACTATATCATCAACATGTGTCCCATCAACCATATCCTCAACATATCGAACCAACAATCAAGAAGACAACTGAGGTGAAGCATGGGAATCTTCTCTTGCCCACATTGTTCAAGTTATATGTTAATCTATGAATGCCTCTACACTCCACCAACTGTGTATCAATAAAAATTTTGTTTTCCCCATTGTCCACCACGATGGATACACATTGTCCCAACATTGTGCCTTTGATTACCAAGCCTTGGGAATGAACTTTCGACTGTATCCATTTCTTGCAGTGGTAAGTCTCTATCTAACTCCAGTTCTATTATTGAATTTTTGTCTTTGGAAGATTTGATGGTTATTGAAACCAAAGTAAATTAAACGAAAGGAAAAACCATAATAATGTGCAGCATGCACTGAGCATGGGTATTAGAAATTACTAATTAGAGTATATAAAAAAAAATTCAACCCAAGATGTAAAAATCATATAAAAAGTGATGGCTCTAGGCTAAACCCACGTGTGTGTCCTGATTGCCTCAATGAGTTGATATGAGAAGAAACGTTGAGATGCATTTGGCTTAGACACCAATAACAGTCATACCTATTTAAATGAGATTTTAGAACATTGTGTTTCAGATTTCAAAGCCCTAATACAAGGCCGAAGGCATGTCAATGAGCTCAAGAATAATATTATATATATAAGCTTAGATGTTAGGAACTTTATAGCTTCAGATATGATTTTATATAAACTTGCAATAGAGAAGGAATTCCGAGTGAGACACTATCGCCAAACCAAATTCGATTCAAGGGTGATTTCATAATAGAATATTTGACGCTAAAGCAACCAAAGCTTCTTGGTTGTAATCATGACAAAATGCCTTAGATATAGATCATTTGACTAACAATTTGATAGAGAGCTCCATCCTAGAGATGCTTGATTGATGAGGCCTTGATCTGATTTCCTTTCTGGGATCTGCAATCTAGAATTTTGCAGTAGGAGTTTGAGTGCTTCATGATGACTGATCTTTGAAGAGGAAGGAAGTCAGTGTTGTCAGAAAACTTCTTGTTATTTCTTTCTTCCTTGCTTGGGGTTGCCCTCACCTTAGTTCTGATACCTTGCCCCCACCTTAAATTTGATACCATTCTGGTGGGGCAAGCTAAACATAACAACAATAGAGGTAAGAATTTGTAGATTCCTGTGTTGTCTGTCTTTTAGCTTCTAGAACATCATATGTTTTATTGCCAATTTTTGCTAGATTTAAAATTGACATACTGATCTGAGAAGAGGGTTTACATTGCTAATAACCTCTTCTTCAGTCCATGTTGGCACAATCGAGTCTTGTTAAAGGACCAAGTATTTCTTGCGCAAAATTAAAATTAGACGACAACATACAACATGTTTTCTGAGAATCAAAACAACTTCTAGAAGTGCTATGACATTAATCCAACACTATGTTTATAAACCGGTTCATACTAATGGACACAGGATGTGTAAAATGTATTCTTTAACAAAAATTTTCTCTGTCGGTTGGTTTAAAGCTTACAACCTTACTCCTATCCTTAAGAAAGGGTACTTGCTTCCCTTTCACTTCATAGGTAAATGAAAACCCAATTTTGTAAGCACCCATAACCATGAATATTATACCAACTCCCTATGGTTAGTGCATCAATAATGTAAGTGTAACACTCATCTGTGTGGCAGTCATAAGGCATTTAGGTAAGGTTCTACTAACACCGGCATCTTAGACCATTAAGATCTATCCATGGCCTCAAAATGATGTATTTCCTTTACTCAATATAACACTCATCATTTCTCTCCCCCAATCATCAAGTTTTTTCTCTTCATTCTGAATGAGAAATCAATCAACAAGTCATCATTTTAAATGTTAGATCACAATATGTTTAGCTTCTCTCTTGTGCTTACACTCTAGTACTCTCGTAGCTTTAGAATTATGAATATCAAGCACAGTCTCATGATGTGCATTCAGGTTGGCATAATTCACCCTTGATTTGCATCGAATTACCCCCTTAACATTCCCTTTACCTTTACATGCCTCAATGCAAGGCATGCCAATTCGGTACTTGCTAGGTTAAATTAGTAAGATGAGGGGCATCATATATACCCAACGTTGCCTGCTTGTTCTTCCTTTTCCTATGTTGTAGTGTATGAACAGTCAGCTAGACTAGTGAGGATCCCCATTAATAATAGCATCTATGTTGGCATCTGAATTTGAATGACATGTTTCCCTTAACTATAAGTTTTGGGTTTTTAACCAAAAAGGCTAACAGAGATAGAGACCCTCAAATTTGTCTACTTCCAACCCCTATGCCCATTTTCATCTAGGTTTTTACAATGTCAGTGTCCCTTTCTTTCTCAAAACTGCATGAAATCAGTTGATCTATCCATTTCATAATGCCTTTGGTAAATTTTTCTATCAAATGCTCTGAAGTATATATTAGATCTAAGGGTTTTTTCGGTTGTTGTTGACTTCATATATTTTTGTTAACCATGATGTGAGTTTGATGTAGAGGATTATGATTGAGTGAGGGTTGCATTGCTTGATATCTGTTTAGGAGGAGGAGAAGGAGAAAAGTGGTGTTAGGGTTGAGAGCTAAACAGATATATATTAGATCTAAGGGTTTTTTTGGTTGTTGCTGACTTCATATATTTTTGTTAACCATGATATGGGTTTGATGTAGAGGATTATGATTGAGTGAGGGTTGCATTGCTCGATATCTGTTTAGGAGGTGTGTGGAATGGAGGGTGGCAGGGCTACTAGCATGGTAGAAATGGAGGATGGGGAGGTTGGGGTTTTCATCATCGAATAGCTATGGTGGGCTTCCTTGTTATCTTTGTGGTCATGCCATTGGTTTTTCTGGCAGCTAGGTTTCATCACTCTGCATCTACATCTACAACTGGTAAGCTTCTTCCTTCTCTCCTCCCTCGTTGGTAAGCTTCTTCCTGCCCTCTTCCCTTGCTAGTAAGCTTCTTCCTGGTCTCCTCCCTCGTCAGGTTGTTTCTGTCTCTTTTTTTGGGGTGGGTCAACGTTTAATTTATCTTTATTGGCAAGGATGCCCTTTCTTAATCTGGTAATATTACAATGAAGTGTAGACTTCTTACAACATTCAACTAAGATGTCCATTACAATGAAGTGTAGTCGTCTTATACTATTTTATAAAGATCCCTTTCATTGAGAACCCATTGAAAAAAGTATTTATGTGATTTGAGCCTTGGCAGGGAATTATCATTACCCCCAGTTAACCATTAAACCAAGACCCCATGGACACGCTTTGAAATTTGATTTACCTTCACCACCCCTGAATAACCATTGAATCAAAACCCCATGGATCTACTTTGGAATTTTATTTTCCTTTTATCTTTTTCACAGGATCTGAAGGTGCAGAGGTTATCAAACTTACTTTCCTCGCTTATTGTCAAAATTTTAGCACCTCTAGCATTTTTCCTGACATTTTGTGAGTTTTCTTTATACGTTTCCTTTCATTTGATCTGTGTGAAGCTATGAACTCCATCTCTGCATTAACATGGTACAATACCTACTAGGAGAAAGATTCAAAGTTTGTACCTCTCTCATGCAAGAGCAAAGGTCTTACCAACTGCCCCTAGGGTAATTTCCCTTGCCAAAGATAATGAAACCATTCATCCCGATAGCAAGAAATAACAATTCTCTTTCCATTTTTTAACAAAGGGAAATGCATATGTCTATAAATTCACTGGGTAACTGCTCGGTGAATTTGCTAGGCACTCCTCATTCTGAGTAGGATGGTACTAAGTGTGTGTTGGATTCTGCATAAGCTGGATGGGTATTATGAAAATATATTTGTTAAGAGTTAAGTTCAACATCTTACTCAAGGGAATTGAATCTGGGTGGGAAGGGTAACAATCATTCTTCCCATCCACTCATTATCCAAGCCAGACCCACTTTCCATCCATAAAACTAAATCCACTTCTCATCAGTCAAGCTAAAACCAGTTTTGATCCACCCAACCTAGACCCAATTCACAACGACAATCTTGTTCACCAGCGACTTTCTGCTATACATATCATTTTCACACTTTTCCAACAGTGTTCAGAGAAGATTGCCAAAAACAAATGATAGATATTATACACACCATTTTATTATTGATGTGTAATGAAATCTCAATATTAGCATATGCATGATAGCAAAGCAACCTCGTTTTTAGCGTTTTAGTATTTTTATAAATATTCTTCTCCATCAAGTCTTTCTACCTGACCTTTTATGCATTTTTTGTCATTTAAAATAGCAGGGTACAACTTCTCAGGAGATGGATCTATTAGTATGGTATTCTCTTTCCACACCTTGAAAACCAATTCTATTTTTCTATGGCCATTTTGTTCTTTTTTAGGATCTGGGAAATGCACTTTCACTTACATTAGTCTTATCCCAGAAAGTAAATAGTGTCCCTAAATTGAAATTTAATCAACCTGAGCGGATTGAAATAGAGAGGAATTGTTGATGATACTGGAGCTCTATCATATTTTTCAAATCACCCTTATCTATCTATCTGTGGGGTTCACAGGAACAGGCAGATGATTGGAGAAAGCAGAGCTTAACAGAGAGCATTGACTCTCTCTTCCCAAAGGAGGCAATATATGAAACATGTTGCATTTGGATATCTTAAATTTGATTTCTCCCCTATTGAGCAGAGAATTGAAAATAAATTTTATTTGCTGGGCATGAGATTGATGTCATAACAGCTATCACAGAGGACTCGAGAACTCTAACTTAAATATTGTTGGACGGAATGATTTATCTTCCTCATGGGTATTAGAAAAGCCCTCCAAAGTAAACCAAAGGGATATTACTAATTCTGAGGTACGATTGGTGAAGATTTGGTTATTTCTCTATTGAACATGTAAGGAAACCTATGTGATGATGATCTATGTAGTTGAGTAGGGTTGTATTAAGCAGGAAGTGAAAACTGACATTAGCAGGGGTGCTTCTCTATTTCTAACGGTGTGCATCAAGCAGAGGCAAACGACTTCTGGAGATAGCTCAGAAATGTTACATCCGCAACAAGATGGTGTGATCTTCAATGAAGAAGGAAAGGAAAATCTTGAGGGGGGTAAAATGAATGACAAGGTGTAGAAAAAAACTTCCAATGACAAAGAACTTCTTATGAGGTTTCAAGAGGATGACACAAAAAGTGAACATCAAGACGTCAAAGAGAATGCTCTTGATCGTAAGTTTTGATTTTCCCTAGTTAACTGATCTATGATGTTGGTAGCCTACTGTAAGGTAATGTCTAGTCAAACTCCCAGGACAATGGTTGTTGTAATGCAGAGCATTTGTAGCTTGAAGAAAGTCCAACAAAAGTTTCGCGGAGGGTAAAATTCTTTGCTGCACTAGATCACTAATTTTTGTTCTCATGGAAAAGGGAATTGTTATATTATTTTCCAAAATCCTTTTTGAATGTTACTTCTCCAATAGAAAAATTTTATATTTCTTAGATTTTAGCATAGTATGCTTTAATTTATAGTAGTTTAATGCTTACAGCAATTGAGACAAAAGAGGAGGGAGAAAACGTCAACAGAGTTGATTCAAAAGGATGAAGAAAAATGAGTTGAGATTGAAAATGCAGCAATTAAACGTTCCAAGGAGGTAGATTCTATTGTCCTGGGAAAATACAGCATTTGGAGGTGGGAGAATGAGAACGAGAATTCTTACTCCACTGTTAGATTGATGCGAGACCCACTAATCATGGCTAGGGTGTATTCAAGCACTTCCCAAGTTAGGAATAATATTGATTTATACCATGAATTGATGCAGCTTCATATTAAAGAATGTTAGCGTACATTGGGTGAGGCTAATGTAGATTCTGATCGACCTCAAAGGTAATAGTTTTCGCATTGGTTGCTTCTAAATCAAGAGTAGTAAGTGCTTCCATTTCCATTTGGTGTTCATATACTTTGTTTCTTTTAAAGTCGTAGTCTGTGTGTCAATCTTTCTGCTTTTCATTCTCTTTTTCATGGCCGATAATTGATATGAATGTTTCAGTGCACCTGAGAAGATCAAGGATATGGGTCGTGTCCTATCCAAGGCTAGAGAACAATTTTATGACTGTGGGACAGTAACAAAGAAGTTGCGAGCCATGCTTCAGTCTGCAGACGAGCAAGTAAGGACCTTGAAAAAGAAAAGTACATTTTTAAGTCAGCTAGCAGCAAAGACTGTTCTGAAGCGCTTGTACTGTCTGTCCATGCGATTGACCATGGATTATTACTTGCTTGCCCTTGAAAAGCGAAATTTCCTAAAAAGGACAATTTGGAGGATCCAACTCTTTATCACTATGCATTATTTTTTAACAATGTATTAGATGCATCCTGTGGTTGTCAATTCAACTGTCATGAATGCTAAGGTGAAATGTTATGAAGTTAAAATATTCTAAAGTTTGGAAGCCCAACAGTTTTGCTACATTTCACATTTAATATTTGGATCTCATTGTAGGTGATTTACATGTGTTTTCAGGAATCTGAGAAACATTTATTTCATATCATCACAGACAAGTTAAATTTTGGGGCCATGAAAATGTGGTTTTTACTTAATCCCCCAGGGAAAGCTGCGATACATGTAGAAAATGTTGATGATTTTAAATGGCTCAATTCCTCCTATTCGCCTGTGCTTCACCAACTTGAATCCACAGCTATGAAAGAGTATTATTTCAAGGCAGATCACTCAACTACACTCTCAGCAAATTCCTCCAATTTGAAATATATAAATCCAAAATATTTATCCATGCTAAATCATCTTTTTTTCTATCTTCCACAAGTTTATCCCAAAATGGAGAAGATCCTTTTCTTGGATGATGATATTCTGGTGCAGAAAGATTTGACGCCCTTGTGGTAAGTAGATCTTCACGAAAGGTTAATGGTTCAATGGAAACTTGTGGAAAAAGCTTTCGCCGGTTTGACAAGTACCTTAATTTTTCCAATCCGCACATAGCCATGCACTTTGATCCTAATGCTTATGGTTGGGAATATGGGATGAATGTATTTGATCTCAAAGAATCTTAGAAAAAAGTTATAACTGGAATATATCACAAGTGGCAAAACAATGGGAACATGAAACCTTGTTTAGATCTAGCAATGACGAAGTGTAGGCCTTACTAGAGAAAATATATAAAATATGATCATCCTTTCTTAAAACAGTGTAATATAAATGAATAGTTGTGACCTCAATATTCATACTGCAATAGATTGTCAAATGTAAAGCATAAAGGCCCTTGATTTTGGTTGATAATTCATTCTAATTCATTTGTTTTTGGAGTTCCACAGAAGGTTTCTAGTTTATGGCTTAATGAGTCAGGTTTTTGGAGGTGCAGTGGCCTAGTCAAGTTTAAGATTTACAAATTTTATGTCCTCATTGTATTCCTTCATAGTTGGAAGTAAACTCCTATATAAGTATTCTTTTCTTTTTTAGTTAATATTTCTCTTTCATCAAGTAATTACACAAATTGTTCTTCCAAGAACACAAAGAAGTATGAGACACAAAGATTTAGGCTTTCAAGGCAGGGCAAAACATCTCAATATGGGAAAACCCAACAATCCTCCTCTTATTGAATTTATTCAAAATGAGATCTCCAACACAAGACCAAAGAGTCCCTCCAAGTCATCCCTCCTCTTTAAGTCAAGCTCAATAGTTGAGTCTCTACCTAGTCAAAGTTAGAAGTAGCTTCTAAATTTTTGTCCTTATTGTAGGTTTAGTCTCTTATTATAATACAATGACTTCCAATTACAAACTCTTTGCCTTCTATTACTGATCTTTGGCTACTACTACAAACCCTTGACTCTTTACCACATATATTCAGATCCTACTGTAAATAGATAGCTTTAGATTGAGATTCAGCTTAGTCACAGACTTCGGCTTCATCAAGTGTTGTAGACTTCTTCTTATCCTCAGTTTTTCTTCTCCCGTTGGATTACGAACTTCGAGCTTTTTCACTTTCTTGGTCGCTACCCAAAAGAAGTCGAATATAGGCTAAAACTCCTAGATATCATTCTCCATGAGCTTTGACTTAACTAAACAAAGAGTGACTATGCCTGGATTGTTGCCTTTGTAATGTTGAAATGTCCTACAATATTTTCCTGTGACAAGATGCAATAGCCATAATTGGACCACACTGAAACTAACACAATTCAGTGTTTAACTGCCATGACCAATTCCTTCATTTTCCCATAGCAGCTATGCTGCAATAGTCTCACATGGATCGAGGGTTAATTTTCACATGGACATCTCTCTTTTGACAATGAAGGCAATGTGCTAGGCTCTCATCTAATATATGTTCCTAAGATATAATAAACTTATCGTGTATGAGTTATCATCATTCTTACTCCTTAGTTATATTATATGTGCTCCCTGTCTTTGTGTTCATGGCTGAAATAAATAACTCTCCATTGAATTTCTATTAGCATCTAGAAACTCTGAGTTACTCATAATCCACTTCCTTGTTGAGTTAGAGATCAACTGCCACGGTTCTAGAGCTATTGCATTTCCTCAAGGAGTTGCTAATTCGGTTTTTGTATGACTATTAAGAATTTCTCTCTCCTTACCTGGAGTGTTCTTAAGCATTCTTGGGTGGATTTCTACTTACTAGAGTCATTTCCCTCTCCTATGAGCATTATTTTCATTTGCTGGGGTGCGTTTGAGCTCAATCTTGGTTGTTTAAGAGGCCATAGGTACTAGACAAGGCCATACATAATTGTAGGAGATCATCGGCTTTCCAATTTCCCTTCATTCCCATAAATCCATCTAATACATGGGTGCTGAAATCTACAAGGCAAAGAATTCTGGATGTGTATTTATGGTAGAATGTGATTATATTATAATTTTGTTAAATTGAGATTCATTACTTGAGTAATTCAAATTATATGTTGTTCCATTGGTATTGGGAATCGTTACATGAGAACCCATTAACTGCAATTATTCACCAATAATATCCAGAGGTTTTTCTGTACTAGAATCATGATTGTCCAGTATGATGTATAATGAGGATAAGGTTGAAGAAATGAATGAGGATAAATCACATTCAAGGGGCAGTGTGGATGAAATTTGTACTATAGAAAAAGAAAATACAACAGTATGGACAAATATGAACAAATTCTAATGAAGAACATGCAACATCAGCCAAATTCGATGAAAACACAAAGTGTGAACAGTTTGAGCTATCTGATTACGCACTTATTGCATATTCAACTGGTGGATCTGTATCTTCTTGTATTGATAATATGGAAGATCAAGATTGCATACAACAATGTTTACACACTTTTACCTTAAGGCAAAGTGTTGGTCAAAAGGCCCTCAAGGAAAACTCCCCTGAGACAAGTATCAAGTCAATGAGCAAAAAATGATGTAAAGATGCTAGCAGTCAATCGTCCAAGTGTGATTTTTAGATGCCCTCACAAGAACTAAATATTGTATCCCACTATCCAAAGGATCTTCTCTCAACTAAAAAGGGTATGCTAATAAATGCTTATGGGAAAAAGGCACAACACATTTATCTTTGGTTGGGAGTTTATCCATATTGCCCATGATGTAAATAGTTATAATGTCATGTTGAGTAGATTTTTGGCACACCTTTAAGAAGGTATCATTATCGAATGGGGGCTAGTAATCTAAAATGTTATCCGTTGAATTAGATATAGGATTATATTTGTCTAGATGGGAAGGTTGATATACTTTGAGCTTGTAGGAATTAATTATTGGAGAATACGCTATTGCAGAGGAAGCTTTGGGTTGAATGAAATTTGTCAAACCTACTGTAGAATATGTGAGCTAAATTTTTTATTTTTAATATATTTTTTCCTTATACTGTTTCTTATGATGGATGGCATATGATATGTAGGAAGCTTTTCATTCTATAGAAGATATTCATGGCCTTGTGTATGGTCAAGAAGATTCCTAAACCTCAAATGACGACAATCTGCTATTCGATGTTAGCAAAGATATTTTGGATATTAGAAAGTCATTTGTATCATGCTTATGCATGGTATAAGCTTTATATCCTCCAGAAAAGCTACAATAAATACTTAGCATAGAAGGATTTGTAGCCGATGGCATCATCTGGATTGTTGGCTGCCATTGTGAAATGGGATGAGGGAAATGTGTAGAAAAATCATATTCTAGAAACCATTTATCTTTGGTTTGGAGTTTACCCATATTGCCCATTACAGCCTGGTAGCTCAGCACACACACTGCTACCAATGGTACTATCTCAAAACATATCTCCTGGACTGGCAAATGCTCTTTTGTAGATGGAAGTAAAAAATAATCAACAACTTGTTTGGTATTTTAATGATAATATTTCATTTGAAGTTTTCTTCACTGAGGATGGCAGGATGGAGCATGCAACATTTTTGGATATAATAATGAATGATAGGATCTAAATTTTAATATTTGGAAGTTTTCTTCATTGAGGATGCCAAGATGGAGCGTGCAACATTTCTGGAGGTAATAATGAATGCTAGGATTATTCCCTCTCTGCTACTCTGCCTGCGCCTTCGACTTTGTTGGATTTTTAGGACTTATGGGTCAGAAGGACTGGGCAGGATGGACAAGTCCAAGAGATCAAAAGGGGAAGAGGAAGAGCACATAGATGGTGAGCTTGTTCTCTCCATTGAAAAGATGCAGGAAATCCAGGATGAGCTTCAGAGGGTAAGTTCTCATGCACTCTCAAAACTGCTTTTTGGGGTTATTTTATTTTATTTATTTATTTTTAAATTGGTTTTTTTCTTAGCCTTTTTTAAAACATTTTTCCCATTCCTTTCACTATGTATTATTTTTTTGATTTATTGGTGCATCTTTGGATTAATTGAATTTTTTCTTGTCCGTGGGTTGCTTGAGAATGATTTGTTACAGCCCTTAAGAGCGGGTTTGAGGAAATGAGCGGTTTTTTCAGTAAACTCACACTTCATCTTCATATTTTTCAGTCTTTTGGATATGGAAATTTTGATTGGTTTACATATATTGTTTTTTCAATAGTGTCGGGAAAATTATTTCAAGGAAAAATTGAAGCTAGAACATCCTCAAATTAGTTATGTCATTTTTTTTTACATATCCATTTATTGTTTGGGCATGAGTTGGTAAAGCTCGGGGTTCAACAAATGTAATATTTTATGTGACAATTCTTGATCAGTTATAGTCTACCTGTTTACGATTAGGTTCATAATGACCTGGTGACCTGAGGCTCTCTCAATGTAGTATGCCACACTCCTAAATCCCTTTTGGTCTCAATTACAGTCTGCATGTTTATGATAAGGTCATAGTGGCCTGGTCACCTGGGGTACTCTCGGCCCCAAAGGATCTAACAAGGTTGCTAGACTTAATGGCAAAAGCTTGCAATTCTATTCGGCACCTGCCCTTAGGGAAGGGTAGACTTGCCTTACCTATATGGTTGTTGACAGTTGGCTTATTCTTACATTCTTCTTTTTAGTAGTTGTTGGAAATCTTTCTTGGAGGAATTAGTGGATAGAGTTTAAGTTGGATTATGGGTGATAATCAGAGTATTCCTACATTACATATTTCTAATTTCATAGTTTCATTCAATTGAGGAAGAATCAGATTCATTGTATCACTTTTGCTTTCCATTTCCCCACCTATATAGCGATGTTGCAGCTCTGGATTTTATTTTTTCCTTCTACTTTTTCTGTCTGAGATTGAATCTAAAGTTTCCAGTACCTAGCAGAGCCTTTTTCTTCTCTATCATAAGATGCATATGTGTGTAAACCTATGTAGTTGATGAAATAAGTTTGGAGTGTATTGAAACAATGAGATTTTGCTGTGGCGGTGGTGATGAATCATTTTTTAAACTGAGCATAACATCTCGATATGATATAATGGAGAAAAATGGAAAATAAAGTGAAATTTTTAAAGAGTGCATTGAGCTGCTCTCTTTTGGCTATTCATCTCTAGTTATGTTGAATGTTAGAAATGGAGGCCAACTTCAAAACTTTTTTTCTTTCATGAGACTATAGAAATCAGTCTCCAAATGAATTGAAAATGTCCTGGTGCACTCTGGGTTGTTCTATCACTAGTCTTACATGGGATGTTTGTATTCAAGTCATTCAGGTTATTATTTGTTTCAGTTATTATATGATGTCCAACTGTTTGGGGCCTTCTACATGGGTAAATTGCACTTGGTATTATGGACAATTGAGTCCTCAATTATTTTTTGTGCTTTGCCTTCCACTACAGGGTCTTTAACATTCATTATTGTTTGATACGTTGAGAATTAAATATCATATGCCCTTCTTTGTGCTTTTCCTTTCACTATAGGGTCTTTAACATTCAATACTATTTGATACGTTGAGCATTAAATATCATTTTCCCTTCACCCTAAACCATAAAAAAATAAAGCTTTCTTTATATATAATTTATTTGAATGAAAAAACGGGAGAGAGTTGTTGTTTCAATTCCTCTAGCGTGGCATACACCAAACTGTGAAACACATTGTTTCTATTTTAACAGAATAAGCATGCAGTTCATCGCATTAAAAATCAAATTATATCAAAGCTACAAATTAGAACACCCATTTTTAAAAATCCCCCTATCAAGGAACAACATGGAAATATGCTTATTTCCATTAGAATCAAGTGTCAAGGCTATGATACGCAGCTTAATGTTATGAACATTGCAGCCTGTTTACATGAGATCACCATTGTGAACTAATGGCATTCTAGGAAGGGGTGTCTTCCTTGTGTACAATCTGAAACAAGTTCTTCGTTAGATATATCAAATTTTCTGATAATACAACATTCAATAATCATGTGATTCTGGATCCTATGAATAGTAATAATAGCAAACATAGGACTGAGAATTGACCATGGTTGGAAATGTCTAATCTCAGTAATTAGGCAGGGAAGATTGCAACTGAAGAAGATGATGATAGCAATCTGCAGCAGAAGGCCTCTGATCTGGGTCTTGTTCCAACCATCTATTCTCTAAATTCCTCAACAGCTTAGACACATTCATCCCACTTGTCTTGATAAGGTGTCCAGTACTACACACTTCAACTTTAACCCCATGAACACCCCTAGACATCTTAGGAGCAGGGTTCAAGCCACTAAGATTATGAGGGTAAATCTAAGGTGCACCAATGGTATCCTCAAAATCTATTATAAACCGCTCATCTTATTCAATGTTCTTCATCACGTTATCCCACCTGAGATCCCTGTGCATAAACAAAAGGGTGTGCAAAGACACCAGTGCCTTGGTCACAAATTTCAAAGCTTCCACAAGCTATTTGGGTTTGGTGTTTGGGTTTGTTTGTAGTTTTTAATTTTTATCTTTTTTCTTTAATTTAAAATCAACGACTATAAATGTAATTTTAAGGATTGCCATAACTCTTCACTTGGTTTGGTGTTTGGGTTTGTTCGTAGTTTTTAACTTTTATCTTTTAACTCTTTTTTTTATTTAAAATCAATGACTATAAATGTAATTTTAAGGATTGGCATAACTCTTCACATAATTTTTTAAATTGTGCTAGTTCAATGGAAGAGCGTCTCTTTAGGAGGTAACATGAATTAATCAATGATTTTGTAGTTCATTTTTAATTAAATGATTTTTGTATCAATTTATTTCAATGGTGAGATATTTTTGGATTCATTGTTTTATATTGTCTCTAAAGATACAAAAGTGATCTTTAAATAAAGTTTTTATCGTCTCTAGAGAGATAATAGCTAGTATTAAAGACATATTGTCTCTAATCCAAGTGTTGACTATAGAGAGACAAAAATGAAATTGTCTCGTAAGAGACAATAATGGTTGTGTTATATACTCTCTTTATAGAGACAATATTTTTTAAGACAATAATCTTTAAAACAATATACTTTAAGACAATATTTTTTAAGGCAATAACATTTAAGACACTATTTTTTAAGACAATAATTTTTGAGACACCTGCTTAAAGACAATACAAAATTTGTTTTGTCTTAAGTTAACACAATTTACCCAAAAATTGTCTCAAATATTGTCTTAAAACGCTCCTTTATGTAGTAGTGTAAACTAACTGTATATCAACATATAGTTAGTCCTAGATAAACCAATAATCTTGCACCGCATTTATTATTTCCCATACATGTCGTGCAATAATAATGTACTTAACCAAAACAAAAAGAAAGGAAATCGATGACGCCTTTGTGTAGACCAAAAAGAAAGCGAAACCATGATCCATGACATATTTGTGCATATACTACACTGAAGAAATATTTAACTGCATGTACTGCACTGAAGAAATGTGAAGCAAGATATCACATAAATATCTATAAATATGTAACAATAGGTACACTTAAATTTAATTAGATACATTTAAATGAATATATACATTAAATTTAATTTTGATTGATAATTTTTTATTTAATTTGTTTATTTAATTAATTATTCAATTAACTACTTATTAGGAGATATCACGACCCAACCATAAAATCATTAAAACAAAGTAACTGTGCAGGTAGGTTTTTCTCATACATAAATCAGAATTACAATATACCAGTGTCCATCTTCTTCTATTTATAAGTAAATAGAGTATTTGGCTCTAAACTAACTATATATCAACACATAGTCAGTCTTAGATAAATAGATAATCTTTGACTGCATTTATTTTTTCCCATACTTGGCATTGTTTTAGGATAAATTTCCTAGGGGCTTGGGTTGATACCCTAGCAGATCGGAGGTTATCTACAAAGAAAAACAAGCATTCCACATAGCCATGATGCTAATATAAACAAACTACACGAAGAGAGGTGCACCTAGGGGTCCTTCGTTTGGGAAGATCCAGCTAGGGTCCAAACCCTCTTGGAGTTCCTTTCGGTCCTTCAACCTGTAAAACAATCAATTCCAGAAAGCACAATAGTATACTGACCAAGCATCATAAAGAAATCATCTTCATAACATATTGAAAGGTAGTTAGTTATACAATTAAAACAACCATTTATATGTGAATCATAACATTGATATCATAAACATGAAGAAGATTTATATCAGGAACAAGACAAGTGTTTCTTTTATTATAGATAACTAAAGTATAGAAATGAATGATTTCACCTGAGTGTTCCTTTCATAGGCTCCAAGTGGAATCGTCCTCCAGATTCATCGAGTCTCAAGCCTTCAACAAACTCCTTCCATGACTTACTCCAAGATATCTCAAGTAGTGGAAAGACATCATAACTCAAGGAAACAAGGGTTTCCTGTAATGGGGGAAGTGCTAGAAGCACAAGGATCTTCAGACTTGGTCAGGGATAATCTCAGTAGAGTGATCTTTCTCTCTATTTTCTCCTCCTTAGGCCTTCCCATTGAAGCCTTTTTATACTTCTCCCAAAGTAGCTTTTTAGTTGGGAATTCATTGGGAACAGTTGGGCCACGGGCACTAATAGATAATCAACAGGTAAAACTCGTGATCTTCGCCCGAAATTAAGGAGATTTAATTTTTTTAAGTGTTTTAAGACATATACACGGGTTGGGTATACACAAACCCGCATACACATGCATTTAGCTCAGGGCAATGTCACGTACAGGGAGTAAAACACTGTTTTTTAAGTATTTGGACCAGGTCTGGAAGGAGGGGTTGCCCTAGGCCATGAGTGAAGCATCACAAACATCAGTAGCGAGATTTGGAGCTATAATAGATGCCCCCTAATATATGATATCAGAAGGGGTACATAATGGCCAAAATGTATTAAGTAAGTACATGGAAAGGAAACCTGTCAAAAACTGAGAAGGACTTCACCAGAGTTCAACCTACTAAGCCACAAATGGAGATCAGAATGAAACATTGTCCGAGGTGGGAATACCCATGCTCAGAGAAATTAAATCATGTCCGCATATCAAGTACAAGCAGATCCACTAAGTATACAAGTATAAAAGACTGGAAAATACATAATGGATCATTTGATCACGATCGAACAAGTACATGTCTGAATATCACATATAAAAATGTCAATGATGTTGAAAGATGAAGCGGATCACTGATATCAAAGAATGATCCCAAAAGTACCAAATGAACATGATGGAATAAGATGGTACTACACTGCAAACTCAGGTGCCATCATATAGATTGTCGCCATGAATGACTGCAACATATAAGGTGAAGTGGTATCAACTAGCAGCAACAGGAGCAACTGTCAACTGAACTAATGAATGCTGATGCAACCTAAGGTCTTCACCAACCGCTGTGGTACATTTCTACACCATGGGAATAAATGATCTAAATTCAACCATGTGAGAAATTGTTTGATTACCTGTCATTGATGTATACTATTAACATATGCGAGACTACTCACCGATAATGATAATGAGCGTCAAGGTACCTAGTACAATCTAACAAGTGTGAATAGATGAGCTAGAGTTGAACACCTCTAAGAGTCTATCAATCAGGAGACAATGATGGTTTCCCACTGTCGATAGTGAAGGATCTACCACTAATGACTGCAAACCCCAAGGTACTGCCAAATGGTCTCTAGATCTTTTCCCCAAAGCAATGAGTCGTAGTTGATAAGGAAAGATTTGCTAGAAGGAAGGCATTAAGGCATCCTTCATCAATCTAGCGTGAGTGTAACCCGTAGGCCAATAATGTGGAAGGAATCGTATGAAAAAAGATGTAGTAACCCAACTGAAGCACGTTTCTGGCATACACAAGATGTGGCTAGCACATGACAGAAACCCTCTGAACCAACCAATAATGAAAGTTGACACAGAGGCGAGGTATCCACCAATAGGGTCAAATGGAAACCAAGGTACTGCACAAATCCCAATGTGTGATAGTGTAAGCTGATGTCGAACACAAGGGAAACCACTCAGTTAAAGACCCATGATACTGATCGATGTTGAGCACAAGGTGACCTATCAATAATGAAAATAGGGCCAGGGTGCGGCTCTAGGCCTGTTCTCAGAGCAAGATGTCGTCGTAGATAAGGACAAGAATTTCCAACAAGAAGTCAATGGGAACCTTCTCAAACTGGCATGAGTAAAGGACCAATATAGCTGATGTGATTATAGACAAGACACTGACAACCATAGATGGCCAACTAAAAAATGAGTCAAGAGACACCGTAGAGAGACCGACTCAGGCTAACTTCCCTTAAACAAAAGCATGACTCAATGTGACTATGTGGCAGCATATGATGACTCTATATAAGTTCGTCATGTAGAAGGCACGAAAGAATGCTCCATATGATTGGAAGAGATAACCAATCGGGGGAGAACTAACTCAATAACAAGGTTAAGCCATACCTAAGTCAAACTAAATCCCGCCCAAATGGAGGAGACTTTGCTTTGAGTGCTTTGTTCAAGGGTGACACGACTGACTCTAGTTGCCAACAATAAGTGGAAATATTGTCCCGTTCCCGCTCTTTTTTTGGAATATGTAATTTTTTTATCATTTTCTTTAAGATGGAAAAAGAATAAAAGAATTCTATATTATATTGGAAAGAACGAGTGCCAGTGAAACATATGATCTAGTTCCTGGGATTGGAACAATCCTATTCTCAATGCAGGGAGGTGAAAACTGGTCAAAGACACTCAAAGGCATGTTCCTTCCACGGGTCAAGGTGTGTCAAGCTGCAGAAGTTAAGGGCATGAAAGTTTGATTTTGCAGTAAAAATGGTCAAAAGTTGGCTTAAACATGAGTCCAAGTGAAGCCAGCTCAAGGCCAAAACGTGCAAATAATCAAAATGCAATGCAGTAGTACAACTCAACACAAAGAAGCCTCTACGGTATAAGGATAGAATGAAGCGAAGAAGCAAAGAGAAATGAGTCTTCATCGTATAAGTCATGGCGGGACTACAGAGGACTCCTGAGCCTACTCAGATCGAAGCAGCATGGGCAACAAATGTTAGTGAGGTGCTAACTATGATGCCCATGAAAAGGATGGCTCTACCATCGTGTCATGATTTAAAAATCGGTGAGTGAAGATGGTTTACGAACCGTAACACGATGGGTTCGACCCTATGGCAAGTGTATCGACAAAAGGAGGCTAGGATGCATAATGCAATAGAAAAATGGTTTCCCTAACCTATATGCCAGTGAGAAAATGATACTTGCCATGATGGGTCAGTAATCATGGAACTGTCTCGAAACTGTCGAAAAGCATCCAAAATGTCTTGAAAAATCAAACCATTCTCGACATTCCAAGCTCCCAAGTTAAAAGTTACATGAGACAAAAAAAAATCAAGTTTTGAAAAACTTTTGCATTTTCAAAGCCTATAAAATAGTTTTTGGACTCACCATTTTCACCATTTGATTTAAGAGCAAAGGAGTGGAGCAAAAGGAGCAAACTTTACCATACACCAAATTCAACCGTTCAATTCCTCCCAAAATCACTAGGTAACCCTTAAACTTATCTTGCATTCAATTGTGACTAGTTTTAAAATTTTTAATTCAAGTTTTACCGTTGAATTATTGCCAAAAAATTTGTCACGGTGTATACGTAGGTTGGGTGTCAGCAACCCACATATACACAGGCCTAGACGTGACTGTGTATGAAACGGACCCGCGTATACGCCACGAAAACTTCAAAACAAAAATCTAACGGTCAAAATTTGTTTTTTATTCAGGGTGCCAGTCAATTGAAGAGAAATAGAGCATTCCTTAGTGGATGATGAGGTCATGAACGATCCTAATTAGCCCTAGATGCCTTAAGAGAATGTGGTTTGTGAAATTTCTTTAAAATGCCAAATATGAAAGCAAACACTCGCCTGCTCGAAATTCTCATTCATTACTGGAGCATCGAGAATGACTCGTTTATGATTGATCAGATGCCACTCAAGATAGAGGTTGAAGATATTTATTTCATCACATGCCTTTCCCAGAGGGGAGAGGTAGTACATTCCACGGGCAGATCACGAGGCAATCTCTCTATCGAGGACTACATACATATATATTTCTCGGGGCATCCAGAAAAGGTTAGAAGTCAAATTCCAATCAAGCATGTGGAGAGTTTAGCATTGAGGATCATCTTGTTCACTATAGCCAGAGTGAACAAATTAGCTTCCTTGCACCAGGCTTCATGGCTCACCACCATATTTGACTGGTGTACTCCTCTTTTCGCCAACCTGAAGAGCCAACTTACTTCTATCAAGAAAGGGTAGACCAAAAACTTTAGATATGGAACCATTTTGTGCTCTTTCTTCTTTGAGAGGGTCCTAGCACTCCTTCCTAGAGTATTAGTTTCAATTAGCACCCCATGAGATCCACAGATGGGTAGGTGGGCTCACTAGGAGGTGGGGACGTTCCACAAACTGCATTTGACAATGACTTCTTCTCCTGGTGGGAGCAGCAGATCATTTTCGTAGACGACTACCCTTATGCTGGGCTAGACTTCTGAGGAGATCCAGATCTATATTTACCACCAACTGCAGCATGGGGTGATATAGGTAAATTTTTTTTGATTTTATGATGTTTTATGATTTTTCAAGTATAAAAATGATCTTTGAAAAATATTTTTGATAAGATTAAAATGACTAATATGATGATCATGTTCCAGATATTGGGCCAGTGTGACGAGATGGGTTCCCATGGCATGGACATCGTGGCGGAGGTGCCAAAGAGGAGGCTACGGAGACAGAGCGACTTCTACACATAGTTCAATGGCACTTGGTGAGACTAACTCACCGAGTACCGATGGAGGCTGTAGAGGATCTCCCTATAGATATGCAGCGTCATGTGGTTGGCATGCCATGAGACTGGGTTCACACTCTTAGGTGTGTGGCCAAAGCAGTAGTTGCATACTTAGCCGCTCATCCTGAGCCAGGGCATTAGATGTACTGGACATGATTATGGGCATTTGAGTCCCAATTTTTGTATATTATTTTGGACACACTTATGTACACTCGAGATATTTTATGATATATATATATATATATATATATAGTTTAACTTTTTGATGCTTAATTATATTGTGATGAATGAATGATGTGCCAATCTAATTCTTGATTAGGGATAGAATCAACTAACCAATTATGAGATCATGGAATGTGCAAATAAGTAATGTAAGTAAATGATCTTTGTAACAACCTCACCCTTAAACACTGGCGATATAAACATGGATCCCTTACTCGATAAATGTTATTCAATTGTGACACTATCAATTGTGAATCAAGATAGACTACCAATGAATCGATTTCATAAGAAATTGCTTCAGATAGTAAATTAATGATGGCAGTATACTCAGCCATATTATTTGAAGCGGGACCAATGCATACTCCCCTTGACACCATCAATTGACCAGTTGGATAGCAGAGTACCCAAGCTGCAGAAGCGAGGTTCTAAGTGTGCTAACTAGCACCGTCAGCGAATCCAAAATAGACCAAGTCATCCATCAACACCTACCATAGCAGACCAAAAGTGTCGATATCAAAAAACTCCAGATAAGATATGTACAAACATACAAAATGTACAAAGAATCCATTGCCTAGCTGCTACTTAAGCAAAGTACTTCTTGAGGTAGAGCCCATTTTGGGGCTTTTCCAACTTGCTTCCTTCAAAATCGATTAACTCATACGCCCCTTTTTCTAAAACTTGTTTAATTATGAAGGGACCGTACCACATAGGCTTGAACTTGCCTGCCCCTAAGGTTTCTTTATCTTGGTCATAGACCAAGACAAGGTTGTCTTCAGAAAAGACTCGAGGATGGATAGCTTTATCGTACTGAGTTTTAACCCTTTTCTTATGAGCCTCATTGATTGTGGCAGCATCTCGACACTGCTCATCGAGATGTTCCAAATGAAGGAGGTTCTCTTTCAGACTAGAAGTCTCTGGAAGGAGCTCAACAGCTAACTTAAGAGATGGAATTTCACATTCAATAGGAAAGATAGATTCCAATAGGAAAGATAGATTCCATCCCATAAACTAACTTAAAAGGTGTAAAACCTGTAGCAGTCTTTACAGAGGTTCAGTATGCCCAAAGAGCCGGATACAACATAAGATGCCAACTGGACCGATTTTTGTCGATCATCCTTTGCAAGATCATCTTAAGGGTTCACTACCTCGACCTATCCATTGGCTTGAGGATAATATGGAGATGAGTGCTCTTGCCGAAAACCCAATTTAAGAGCCAATTCAGACATTAGTTGGTCCTGGAAACGACTTCCATCGTCAGTGACAATCTCTCTCAAGATACCGAACCTTGAGATAATCTGATTAAAAAGGAACAATCCCACTGTTTCACTATCATTTTTATAAGTGGGCATGGCCTCAACCCACTTCATGAAGTAGTCTACGACCACGATAATGTACTTGTGATTTGCTGCTGAAGGTGGATTACAAGTTGTAAAATCAATACCCCACTTAGTAAAAGGAATGCCAGTGACAATGGGAAAAAGAGGAGCTGGATGTGTGCACATATTTCAAGTATAAACTTGACAGGGGTGATAGCGTTTGACCGCTTCAACACAATCTTTGAAGAGCGAAGGCCAAAAATAGCCGACACGCAAGATACGTTGGGTTGTAGCAAGCCCTAAAAGATGACCACCACAAGCCCCACTATGGCAGTCATTGAGCACTGAATCTTCTTCCTCTAGGGTTAAAAAGCGTTGAAGGATTGAAACAACCCCTCAATGATATAATATATCACCAATGATGACATAGTTTTTAGCCAGGTGACGTAATTTTTGGTGTTCATCCTTAGAGAAAGTAGAGGGAAACTTCGAAGTCTGGAGATAGACAATGATATCTCCATACGAAGGGTTGAGTGAACAGATGAGGAATAAATGTTCGTCAGGAAAAATTTCCTCATAAACAGTATCCTCCCCATAAGGCAGCTCGAAAATTAACTCCGCAAAAACCATAGGTTTCTTAGACTTGGCGGACAAGAACTTGAGATCGAATTCTTTTAAAATGACTATCCATCGATTATTTGCCCCAATCACTCACCTACTGAGGACAAATTGAAATGGATTGACCGCCGCTAAGACAAAATTTTTGCGTAGCAAGATATAATGGTGGAGCCGCTGGACAGCATGGACACCTACCAAGCCCAACTTCTCAACAGGAGAATAGCGAAGTTCAGGACCTATCAAGCCTCGGCTCAAATAATAAATCACATGCTCCACGAGAGCATCGTCTTTTTGAACAAGAACCATACCTATGGTTGATTCTACTACAGTGAGATATAAAAGGAAATCCCTACCATAATCCAGTGGACTCAAAAGTGGGGTAGAGACTAATGCCTTTTTCAAGGCATCGAACAGCCGCTGCGCAAAGTCATACCATATATATGGAACTCCTCTCTGTAGCAAAGGCATAAACCCTTTAGTGATCTCGAAATAATTCGCTATAAACCATCTTAAAAAATTAGCATTCCCTAGAAGACTTTGAAGTTACCGAATTGAGGACGGGGGAGGCAACTGAATTATTGCCTCGACCTTGAAGGGATCAACCCTAATCCCTTCATTTGACACAATGAACCCTAATAACCAACCAGATGTAACCACGAAAACACACTTATTGGGATTCAACTGGATTTTGTAAAATTGACATCGCTCAAAAACCAATCGAAGGTGACTAAGGTGATCAGTTCTCTTTCGAGAACGAGTAGCTAGATCATCCAAGTATGCTTCGATGATATGTTTAATGTCGTGGAAATCATATGACATGGCCCGCTGGAAGGTAGCTCTAGCATTTTTGAGACCAAAAGGCATCTTTATATATGTAAAGGTACCCTAGGGACATATAAAAGTTGTCTTATGTTGATCTTCCAGACAGATAGAGATCTAATTATAATTGGAAAAACCATCCATGAAGGAGAAAATCTCATTACCTACACACTCATCAATAATCTGATCAATAAATGGTGTGGGGTAATTATCTTTAGGACAAGCCTTGTTTAGGTCCCTAAAGTCAATGCATACTCATATTTTTCCTTGCTTTTTATCCATAGGGACTTGATTAGAAACCTAATTAGTAAGAAGAATAGGGTATATGAAACCTGCCTTGAGCAGCTTCTCTACTTTAGCTTTAATGGCTACTACTTTCCTAGGATTAATTGGTCAAAGCATTTGACAAACCTGTTTGGCATTTTCATACATCTTGATCTCATGTTGAACTATGGATCGATCAATGCCAGTGATTTCTTCATCAGACCAAGTGAATACATCTCGAAATTCCTTAAAAAGGTCGATGTAAATTTGAATTTCCTCAGGGGAACATTCGACTTCGATGAAGAGATTCTTGATCACGTTAGGGTTCCTAGAGATGTTTATAGATATCATTTTTGAAATCACCGACATATTACCTTTGGCATGAAAGTGTACTAGAGCCAAAGGATTTGATACCGTACAAACATCCTTAGTAAACAACTCGGAGAACCTAGATTCTACTTCCTGCAACAGAGGAAGAAAATATAAACGATGGTGTAAGTCTTCCCAAGGTCGATCTACACCCATCATTACTTCTAGGGTTGCTTCTTCGGATGGTAAAACTGTATCTAAGAAGTCCATAGTGGAGGTAGAATCAAGGGTCCAGGCCGGGGCCACATCACCATCTAACTCCTACTTCGAGAAAGAAGTAGAATGGTTATATGCAGAGTTAACGATAGATTGATATCTAAGATCTACTACAGATATAGGAAACGCCATTCCACCAACTTGTCCTTTAACTAATGTGGTCGTTGGTGAAGGCAAGGTCCAAGGGTCTGAAAAATAATGAGTTCAGAAGAACTCTTCTTGTGAAGACTCCTTGGATGATGAAATGACATTGATTCTAGCGATAGGAGCGGGAAAATCAAAGGAACCCATTAATGAAGAATACATCCCAACTCCTAGATTCTCACTAGGTTGGCAAGGGTTATCCACTAAAGGAACAATAGAATCTGAAGTTGTCCTAGGATCAGCTGGAGAATAATCCAATTGATCAACCTCAACTATTTTCCCCTCATGAGGAAAGCAAATGACATGAAACAGAGTAGAAACAATGGCATCCATTTCGTATACCCAGTTCCTTTCTAAGAGGAGATTGTAATCTAGGTTAGCGTCAATGACTTCTACTTCTATATTGATGACCTTACCCCCAACACATATTGGAAAGGCCGAGATAATCCCATGCAGCTTATGAGAATGCCCATCAAATGCAGTTAGGAGGGTAGGTGAAGGAATAGCCAAAGGCGATTCAATGACCTTCCAACATGACATCGACATGATGCACGTGGAAGCTCCTTCATCAATAATGGTACCAAAAATGTTAATTTTCTGGTATGTAGACTTTATTTGAAAATCCATGTGATGAGGGAGTCACTTTTTGACATTAAGCATGTCGAAAGTGAGCACTAAAGAGTTATTTGGATCAACTTTCCCTATCGCCGAAAGCAAAGTAGTTCGTTGAGCTGGACATGATTGGAGAACCTCTAAAGCGGACATGGCACATGGACTCTAAGCCAGATCCTCAACAATGGAGTAATTCTGGGCGGCCCTAGCAATAGGATTGATAGTCGCACGTTTAGCCGAACCTTTCGGTATCCATGGTAAAGTCTCGACAGGGGGTCGCTCAATATGAAGGTCGGTATTTCTGGGAGCAGATTTGTACTTGGATGTTTTAGCTTCACTGTAAGCATGCGACTGAGTGGCCACATTGATGTTAGAACCCATCATGAAAACATTTGATGATCTCTCCCCATCCTAGTTGTCCCCTGTGGAGGTACCAAGATTAGAAGCCAGTAAGTTGTTGCTACCCTTGGGGAAAAGGGTTGGTTAACACAACTTGAGAGCTAGAAGTCCTTTTCTACCCTAACAAGCACTGAGCGTCTTGAATCTTTGGGTAGAGATGAGTTAAATGGTCTCCACTGCATAGCTTGCATGGAAACTTGACTTTCTTTCTAGACCCATTTCCACCACCACCAGTGTTATTGCCGGGTTTATTTGCATCAGTCTTCCCATCTTGACTCTTTTTCTTACCTTGTCCTTTCTTTTTTCCATTGGAATTTTGATTTACTTTGGGGTTGGAAGATTGGATGCATTAACCGAAGAGGGTTGAGAAGATGAAGGGTTAAACGATGTGACCTGGTTGTTCGAAGTAGTTTGTAAAGACAACTGTTGTAATTGGCTCAACAGGTTCACCGCATTTGTGTTTACGGATCCAACGATACCATCCACATGGGGACCTGGCTATGACTTGGCTATATCAACTTTAGTCCCAGGAGCATCTGGCAAATTTTTTTGTAGAATCCTAGACTGAGAGTAAATCAATTCTAATTGCTGGGCCCTAAAAATAGCTTACTCCTCAAAGTAGACTTCGAACAAGGAGACATCCTTAGAGATTTCAAGTTGTAAAGATTTCAAAAACCATTCGAGATAATATTCCGGGGGAATTTTGGCTTTAATTAGCCTCTTTCTCTGTCTCCATTCCTGAATATGATCAGAAATGTGAGTTGCTGTGTCCTGACGAAAATTGGCTAGAAGTTCAGTTTCGGCATCATAACGAACAGGCAACTGGAAATGATTAAGGAAAATGTTAGCCAAATCGGTGAAAGATGTAAAGCTGCCCCCTGGAAACTCTATATACCACTTGGCCGCATTGCCAGTCAAGGTGCGTTGAAAAAGTCTCAACCTAATCGAGTCATCGATAGGGGAGTTTGATGGACACCACAAATGGAATGTGGTTACATGGTCGCCCGGGTCTTCACCACCCTTCCCCTTGAACTTAGGAACATTCGAAGGGAGTTTGGTTGGGACCAGAGGCCAGGCCGGATTGTATTTGATTGGATCATTTGTTAATTTCGTGAGATCTGGCAAGTTCAATGTTGCCAGAAAAGGAAGCCTAGGAGGACCTTAGGGATTCCACCCAGAGTGGGCAGAGCTACCAAAGTTCTGAAAAGATTGACCTAGATTTTGGAAGGCACTAGGCTGCTCAAAGTAACTAACAAAACCAGCTAAACCAAAAGGAGGACCTTGTGATCTAGCAAAATTTGGAGTTTGACCAACTCCAGCCGAAAAACCTCCATAACCGACGAAGTTTCCTCCTAAAGGATTATAAGGAGTGGATAACCCTTGATAAGGATTCCAAGCAGAAGCAAAGGGTGGAATAGTTCGAAACGAGCTAACTATGGAGTACGGCCTATTCCCTTGTTGGCCGAAAAACGGATTCCCAGTTCCCATGCCACTAACTGCGGGATTAGTCCAACCTTGAAAGGGATTGTTGCCTTATCCTATAGAAGGAAAAGGCATAGATAATATCATCGGGTTGGAATGTAGTATATGACCACTTCCAAAAGTGAAACCCTGAAATGAAGCTGACCCACCCATCATGGATGTGGAGGCACTGAATGGAACTGATGGAATACCCTGTGAATGGGTGCCAAATGGGAAGAACCCAGAACTAAAAGCATTGGCTTGGGAATTTCCACTCATAGAAGGAATGGAGGTAGACCCAACTAAAGATGTGCTAGCAAAAGACCCAAATAGAGATGCAGAGGGGATGGAAATAGTTCCTGCCCCTTGTACTAATGTTGGAGTCTATGTAGTTGTAGCACTTGTGGTAGAAGCCATGCTTCCAGTAGTGGCCATCAATGGTAAGTGCATAATATGACTTGGAAATAACAGTCTATGTGTTAGATTCCCAATGTATTGTCATACTGCTAAATAGTTAAATGGTAGAGGAGAATGCAAAGTCGCTAATGACTCTGGGAGTTCTTCTACCTCTATGTTATCTTCCAATTGAAAGAGAACTTGAGAAAGAACAAGAGTGTTCCTCTATAGTTCCGCGGAAGTACCAGGCCTATGTTGAACACTAATGCCCCCAGGAGGAGGATCAATCCCCAATGTTTCAGCTTCCACGGGATGAAACCAACCAGCAGTATTACCTCTGTGCCTTCTATGAGAAGGCTCTAAACTTGGTGGTGAAAGACCACGAAGTCTTTGAGACTGTCTAGGCGATCAGTTAGCCACTTTGAATTTTTTATTAAGATCTAATTAAAGACTCAAGAAAAAATGAAAGCTAGGCCAACTAAGAGCATAGAGCACACACTAAAAATTCCTTAAAAGATGTCAACCAATCAAACAAATTTCAAGTATTTCCACTCCGGGTGATGAGGACCAGACACTAAAATACAAGAGAGTGAAGTAAGGGGCCTTCCAAAGATAGTCTAGGATAATGATGGCCCAGTCCTACTAGCAAAGGTAACAGAGGAAGTTACGTTGACCTCCTAACAACAGCCTATGCCGGTGCAAGCCCCCAAGATTCACAAGGGTGCCCTCTAGTAGTACCATTGAGAGTGATACAACATCGACCTCAGGTGCCACGGGATTCCCCTCCATAGCCACCTATGTAGATCCCTGGGAGAAGCAACTAAGGTTACCAACTCATGTCAAAAGCCAAGCGTAACAGTCTTGAGGTAAGATCTGACAAGTATGAGAGGGGGTATCTCTCTTCCTTATCTTTGAAAACCCTCGCGCTTAACTCCCAGATGCAGAGCTTTCCTAGTCTTCCTAACGCTATTGGATTTTAAATCACTATTCAAACTCCTATGTTTGATAGTTTAAATGGCCTTGGAGATTTTTCTCTCCACTCACCTAATCCAAGGCCCTTAAATATGCTAAAACTTGTTGGTGTGTCTAAATTGACAATTATGAAAAAGTTTTAGTGTATTTTAGTTAGCACTTGTTTTTAAATGGGCTGTTCTTTAAGTCAAGGGATAAGCAGAAGTGAAAATTGTGGTGTCTTGATGCAAAAGAAATTAATAAAAACCAAACTATATGCAAATGCACTTGTTTTGTTCTTCGATGAAAGAAATTTCTACTAGGTTCTAAGGAACTTCTAAGAAAGCAATAAATTCTTCTTTTCTTTTCTTTTACTCAAGCTTCACACTCACAAAAATTAACAAAACTATGGATGCCCTAAAAGATGCAAAAATTTATCCTAATGCAATGAGTACATGCCGATGCAAAACTTAAGGCTACTCTAAATCAAAGAATGAAAGTAACTTGTTTATCAATTGTAATTTGCCACTTAAGATGTTTAGATAGAATATAAGTTGCTAATGCTCATTTTTGTCCAAACATTAAAAGCAAGTTTCAAGACAAACAAAAATGCACTTTCACTTGTGAAAAGGAAACTAAATCCAAACAAGGCCAAAGAAAGCGAAAACCAAGTTTTCAAGAAGTTTTCTTCAAAAGAAAAACAAAAATGACTTTTCAAAAGTGCTCCAACTAAGACTGAAACTTTATGATTGAAGAATATGCAATAAAACACTGCAAGTTTACAACACAAAACGTGTGAAAGCGCAACAAAAAGTGTGTTTCAAGGTGCCCTTAACAATCAGAAAGTAGCGCAAAAAGCTTGGTGTAAACGATCGAAAGATCAAGAAAGACAACTCTCAAAACCGTCACACAACAACTTTCAAAAAGCAAGAAAAGTAAATGGTCATAAAAATTCAGTTTTGACATGCAAAAAAAAAGATCACCAAAACAAGATTTGGCACAAAGATTGAGACCAATATTTATGTCCTGGAAGACGAGAACAACCAATATTCCCAGAAAGAAATCTTGTGGGTTTAAACAAAAAGTGATGACGCTTGCAACAAAACAAAACAAGACCAATACTTTCTACAACTGGAGAGAATTTGAAATCACGAACTTGCTATAGAAATAAAGACTAACACAGAAAAGTAACTATTCAGGAAAGACTCAGACCAGCAGACAGACCTTTAGAAACAAATTTTTTTGAAAAATCTTGAAAATTTTAGGTTATACGCGACTGTGTTGTTGCACAGCTGCATGTATACGCTATTTAGCATAAGGAAACCTGTGTATACATGGGTTCACTTAAAAAAAAATTCGTATATATGCTTCTATAAACTGGAAAAATAGCGTATATAAAAGATCACAAGAAAAAACAAAAAAAAAAGTTTGAAGAAACTGATCAAACTTACAGTTCAAGTTCCTACAGGAACAGACTACACAGTCACAGAAAGCAAATAAATAGTTGAGCCCTGATTGGCTTGAACAAACCCAAACTAGGAACAACAATATTGTTTTCGCCAGTGGAGTCGCCAATTCTGTTTAGGGATAAATTCCCCTAGGGTCTTCGGTTGATACCCTAGCAGATCGGAGGTTATCTACAAATAAATACAAGCATTCCACATAGCCATGATGCTAATATAAACAAACTACACGAAGAGAGGTGCACCTGGGGGTCCTTCATTTGGGAAGATCTAGCCAAGGTCCAAACCCTCTTGGAGTTCCTTTCGATCCTTCAACTTGCAAAACAATCAATTCCAGAAATCACAACAGTATATTGACCAAGCATCATAAAGAAATCATCTTCATAGCATATTGAAAGGTAGTTAGTTATACAATTAAAACAACCATTCATATGTGAATCATAAAATTGATATCATAAACATGAAGAAGATTTATCTCAGGAATAGGACAAGTGTTTCTTTTATTATAGATAACTAAAGTACAAAAAGGAATGATTTCACCTGAGTCTTCCTTTCGCAGGCTCCAAGCAGAACCGTCCTCTGGATTCGTCCAGTCTCAAGCCTTCAACAAACTCCTTCCATGACTTACTCCAAGATATCTCAAGTAGTGGAAATACATCGTAACTCAAGGAAACAAGGGTTTCCTATAATAGGGGAAGTGCTGGAAGCACAAGGATCTTAAGAGCTGGTTATGGATAATCTCAGCAAAGTGATATTTTCTCCTCCTTAGGCCTTCCCATTGAAGCCTTTTTATACTTCTCCCAAAGTAGCTTTTTAGTTGGGAATTCATTGGGAACAGTTGGGCCACAAGCACTAATAGGTAATCAATAGGTAAAACCCATGATCTCCACCCGAAATTAAGGAGATTTAATTTTTTTAAGTGTTTTAAGACATATAAGCAAATTGGGTATACACAAACCCATGTACACATGCATTTAGCTGAGGGTAATGTCACGTATAGGGAGTAAAACATTGTTTTTTAAGTATTTGGACCAGGTCTGGAAGGAGGGGTTTCCCTAGGCATCAGTGCGGCATCACAAACATCAAGAGTGAGATTTGGAGCTATAACAGGCATGCAATAATAATGTACTTAACCAAAACCTTGAATTGATATGGGAATGCCTTATAAGTAGACTATTTGGCTCTAAACTAACTATATATCAACACATAGTCAGTCTTAGATAAACAGATAATCTTCAACTGCATTTATTCTTTCCCATACTTGTCATGCAATGACAATGTAATTAACCCTAAGGAAAAGAAATTCATGACATATTTAATGCCAAAATTATTAACGATGACATATTTTTTCATATAGTGCAGTAGTGAAGCAAAAGCGAAGCATAAATTTCAGAGAGGAAAACAAAAGCCACTTAGTATAAGTTGGTCTAGTTAAGTTGCCATTAACTGGTGTCATAAGTTGCTCTACAATTTTTTGGTGGACTTTTACCATGTGAATTTAGGTATCGCATGTTGCTTTATACTTTGGAAGGAAAATCTAGTGTGGTTATATGAAAATCTAGTCTATGTGGTATACTTTTTAGTTATTATTAATAATAAGGTAATCTTGCATTGAATTTAGGTATCACATGTAGCTCTATACTCCAAAGGAAATATATGTTTGGTATATTTTTTAATTATCATTAATAATGAGGTTTTTTATGTAAGATAATACTAAGTTTGTTTATGTAAGATAGGCTTTGGTAGCCTTGTGATGAATCTCTCATACTACTTTATAAACCATTCATTTAAACTTAAGTTGGTGTGGTGGAGAACCTATGGCCTGCCTCGTTATATTTTGTTTCAAGCTGAAAAGAGGTTTCATAAAACCTTTCCTTTGACCCCTACGATTTTGTTTTTTAGGAAGGAGTTTGAGATTGTAAGTGTTGTAGTCATTTTTAAAATTTCATGAATAAAGTTAGCCTTGATGATCTCATCCACAAATTTAGGCATTGTGTTATGTAAGCTTATCTATGATTTGTAATTATTAGCACAAGACACCATTAAAATCATGTCAATAGTTGGCATCTTCAATATAGAAGTCTCAATAAAATCTATTCACATGTTGGAAGTAAATCCAAGGATTATAGAAGACAAATGTGATGGGATGGATGATAAAATTCATGTATACTTTGCAAAGAAAAGGTTGCAAGATATTTCAAATATTAGCAAGGTGTCACAATCATAAGATAACCTTGCACTTGTTTAATCACACATGGTATGTTGAAGGAGAATGGTAGTTTTAAAAACCATTGGAAAATCCTCCATGTACCACTCATAAATTGTTATGCTCTTGACCTGCGAGAAATTCCGAAATACCAAATATGCAAAGAAATCCAACCCAGAACATATAACAAAATGAGAAAAACAACAAGTATTTTATTATTAAGAGATGAAAGCAGTGTTCACTTGCCTCTTTGAGGGGGCAACCTCCAACATAGCAGAGCTCAATTACAAAATAAGACTCAATATATCTCAATGGGGAGTCTCTATCCTTTATATAAAATTCATAAATACAATACCATGGGTCATTACCATGTTTCTCTCAATACCATCTATCTAATACCATGGCCCGTTTGCAAGTAACTGTAGTCCCTTTCTTAAATGCAGGTTAGCCACTTACAATTATTAATACGAGCTTTATTGACTCTTTGAATAACTATAACTATGACTTGACCTTATTACATAAATAAAGGGGTTAGGGTTGGACCCTAACATAAATATCAATGAGGTTTCTTGCAATCCTTATACAATGGTTGGAAAAGTAATTAGTGATGACTTGATTTTCAACCAAAATAAATAAAAAGGGGGAATTTATCTAAATGACAAGGGAGTATTAATCCCAACTAATTATGTCCAATGGAAGTTCACGTTCATGGTCTGAAAATATCATCTAGAAAGTTATTATTCATGGAATTCCATTAAAATTTATAAGCATAGAACCTGCCAAAATTTGGAGCCCCATTTCAAATATCAAGCATTATCCACTGCCCCGAAGTTGTAAACTATTCACATATGCTTGCTTTTCTACTTTCATTTTATATTTTGAATTAGTTGTAGGATTAATAACATTCCCTATGGCTTCCAAAGAAATATGTTGTTCCTTATAAAAATCATTTCTCACAACCCTAAATATGAGAGCCTAATTCACCATGAACTATATATTTTCACAACCTACATTACTAGGGAAACACCATACAAGATTTTCCATGTAACATTTGGAAAATTCTAGGATGCTTGTGATTGAATTCCCACCTAGGATTGTGTCCATTGATTTTTATTGAATTACTTTTCCTATAACTACTACATTTAATTATCAGATGTCAATACTATATAAGAATGTTGCACACTTCGACAATGAAAATCCTTCATCAAAATATTTAAAACCATAAAAAAAATTCAAGTAAAACACCTATTGCCTCATTTCCTCCGAAAAGGAGTCCCTCTCCTTGAAATTATCTTTCCTTTCCAAGTCCTTCTAGAGAAGCAATTTTGGTGATTTCTCTCATACTAGAATATGATGATGATGATACTTCAGATGAAGCTACCTTGGGAATGATGGAAAATATTTTTTGGTAAATCCCCAATTAAAAACACACTATGAGAAACATAAATAACATGCTTATATACATGTTAGGGATTTATTTAGTAGATAAATATAATGCATAAACACTACCTCTTGGATTTATATCTTGAGCATACCATATTATCGTTAATAGTGGAAGTAATGTTTCTTGAATATTTTACTTAAAAAATGAAATTTCAATGGACATTAATGGTGATAATTCTATCAAAACATTATAGAGTATCTTAATAAATCCTACTTGGCTTATACGGCTCTACTAACATGCAAATATTTTATGACTAGATCATTGCTTTCTATTTATTCTAAGAAGTTTATGATTAAGATCTTTCCAAGATCTATAAAACCACAAAGTTAAAATAAGTTACTCATGAAGATCACAAAGTATGCTACCCTAATTGAGAATATAGATTGTTCACTTTATCTCTTAGCAAATGCAAAGATGTATGTTAATCTGGTTGCTAGAGACAAATCCCTAATTCATAGATCTAATTATAACTAGAATTGTGATACCTTCTCCATAAATTTCTAAAGAATATTAACTATGCCTTAAAAATGTATCTCCAAGCATTAATGTTGTACAAGATATTAGTTATTGATTTTGGGCTTGGGATGAGAGAGATAAAAGAGAGATTGACCATTCTCAAAGTAAACACTCACTTTTCCATACATAATGTCCCTTTTTTACCTTGCACCATGTACCAATTTTTTCTAATAATATTATAAAGCTTGTCATGTGCATAAATAGGGCATATATCAAAAGGTATAATGGACCAATGAGTTAGGAAAGCTTCCATAGGGCATATCTTGGAAAGTATAGAAAATCAATGGATAAAAGTTTTACCTCATGTAACATGAATATCTTGCTTTTATCTCCTCAAATTTTCACTGTCTAAAACATCACAAAATGTAAAAATTACTCATTGACTTCCTAAAAAAAATTTTTGCTTCACTTTTAAAAAGTCAATAGTATTCCCTAGGTTGTTTTGCACATTTTGAATCTCTTTGAGCTTAGATGTTTTTCAATTATACTCAAGTCACCCCTACTTGTAAAATTGGGTGAACTAACTCATACTACGTGACTTAGTCAACTTGGCATCATCTTATTTCATATGTCCTCATTGTGTTGGAGTTAGCACAAGCAACATATATCAACATATACCATTGGAAATGTCCAAGAATAATCATTTGAACCATATATCCTATGCTCCCATTTAAACTAAGTATTTAGAGTACAAACGAATTCAAAGATAAGATATCCAATCTAGGCATCAAAAGTGCAACAACAATATTTCCAACAATATTCATCTTGCAATCTTTATCTTCAACATCTATAGTCTTCCCATATCTTTCACATTAATTAAAATAATATTTTCAATAATCTTTGTTGGAGAAATGACATGAACCCACGATTTCCACAATTTCTATCTTGAGGACTGGGCTTAAATGGATATCGGGCGCTTTAATGTCAACTAAAGAGCAACCCCTAAACATGAAATACTTTAGCATAGTTTTTTTGGTATTTTTACCCATAACATTAGGAATTGCCCATGGTAAAAGTAGGTTGTTTGTTTGAGTTGAGCCTAATTTAAAACTATAAATAAGTATGCAATGTTCTATGATATGTATGGCTAATAAATGGACCATGCAAAACAAACATTCCTATAGATTAACTCTTTTTGTCAATTTACAACAAGTGCACCAAGCACCTAGTTTTGTGAAGGCTTCTAAGGTTAACAGTATTTGGGCCTTTGGGCCTAATAAAGTATTACAGGTGCTTAACATTGAGTTCGTGATTTAGGCCTTGTGCCTTGTCCTCAATCCTTTGGGAATTAACAAAAGCACTATCAGAACTATTAAAAATGGTGCTTGAATGTCTTAGTAATTGTTTCTAGCATTGAAGCCATAATAAGCGAATTTCACCAAATTGGTTACCCAACTAAAATTGGATCCTCAACTAAAACCTATGAATGCCATATTTACGTCAGGAAATGATTTCAGAGCAATAATAAGGTCACAATATTATATCTCTCATGCAATGGAGTTAAAGATGATGGCTCAATGTTTTATTGATGCATATATCATCGTTAATGGAGTAGGTAGACTACATTACTCCTCTAATGGGCTTCCTTATATGCCTGTAAAATTGATAATGGATAGAAGTCCTATTTAATGTGCACAAACTCGAAGTAAATCCATTTACATAGATAATTAAATAAATAAAATATTCCAAATAGTTCATATAGGCTTATTCCAATTTATGATTAACTAGAGGATTAATTCGTAAGCAATGGGAGCCATACTGAGAGATTTAAGGCTACTGATATTGTCCAATGAATCACATTATGTAAAAAAGTTCATTGATTTTGTGTTGCATAGTTTTCTCCTTTGTAAGCTCTAATTCATTTAATGGTGTTCACAAATTCCGAGATAGAATTAGAGGATATTTTCTATATAGTGTAACAATGTCAAATGAGCGATTGTTCATTCTCTACAAAATTATTAGTTATGAAGGTAGGTATGAAACTATTTTTTTCTACCATATTATGATTTTGATGCATTTTCTAAAGGGGAAGGAGATAATTTTAGCCTAATAGTTGACCAGTATCCCTAGAATAATGGCATTTAATATCTAGAAGAATTCTAGGAATCTTGACAAAGCCTTATATTAGTTTGGGTTAATCAAAATTCTTGTTGAGGAAAAAAAAATTAAGAAGTGACAATTGGGAACCTTGTTTAGAAATGAATTATTTTATTGAGACATTAGAAGAAAAAAATATTTGTCCAAAGATAAAAGGAAGAAGAGGTAGGGTTTTTTCAAACCCTTACCCTCGAGAAGAAAATAAAGAAGTCAAAGAAACTCTAGTAGAGACAGGACACTGAAATCATAGAGACAAAAGAAATTTTAAGACTGGAGTCTATGATGACATTGGAAGACGAAGATGCTATTGAAATAGAAGATACCATAAAATCAATGCTACTTCATGTTGTAGGGAAAAGTATCAGACTCGGATGACCCTATCCCACTCTAAGGGTGATAGTACCTCAGCAACAACTGTAAAGAAAACTACTTAAGGTTTACTTCTTTACGAAAGCAAGAGAGAATGAGGAAATGCACTAACCGTTGCCTTGTGCTTAATGTCGAATCCAATCTCTTCTCTTTGGCTGCTTGCTCCCAACTCCTTGCTCTTTTGCTGGCCCAGCTACAATGAGATCCTGCAAAATAACAAAGAAGGAAACTACAAGAAGCATGCAATCATAACTGATTCACGAATTACCATAAATCAAATATACAATTATCACAATACATTATTGAAACAAGTTCATATAGAAGAACCTCAATAGCTTTTATTAATGAAGAAGTAAAGTTCTGAGAGAGTTACAACCATTGAAGGCCCCAATCCAGCAACACCTCCCAGCAGAAAGAATTTCTCCTCTTCACCTCCTTCAAGCAATCACCCAATAGTTCTATAGTGAAACCAACAGCATATCATTACTTTGCACAAAATTCCAGCCTCCTGAGCTCATAGGAGAGAGCTCAATATATAGATGAATTGAGAAAGGATGAGTCAGCTTGCAACTGATGTGTAGCTGCCTTGTGTCCTCTCTCTCTTCAGTTGATCTTCAGTTCTTGAGTCCACTTGGAGAACCTTGCTTCCACTTGGAGAAACAGAGCCTCTGACTCATCACAAGGCGAAATCCCTGATCCAAGTGTCATTTTTGGAAGATTCCAGAGCAATGACTCAGTGTGCCACTTGTCCCATCTCGCTCAGCGCAGGTGGCCTTTGTTCCAGTTGCTTTGCAACGCAGGTACACCATGGAGGAGTTGAGTTTCAGCGCAGAAGCCTAGTGGAGCACCTGCTTTGATTTCAGGATTGCTTGTTTTTTAGTGTTTTCAGGTGGAGAACTGATCTGAGAGCTGTTGGTTTGCTGACCTTGTTCCTCTAGGGGTAGGAACATCATGTTTAGGGACTTTGGATCCCTTGGATTATTGACAATTCATGCCTGTTGCTGTAAGGCACAAAATTGTCTATAACAGATGCCCCCTAAAGTATGAGGTCGTTTATCGGGTGAAATGCTTTATTAGGAGGATCCGAAGTTCATTCAATCTGCTGAGAAGTGTCCTGTAATAAGATACAATACAATACATTATTTTTCATTCCTTTTCATGATCTAGCTGAGGCGGGCATTCCCATGCTCAGCTTTATAAATTCATTTTGGTACATAGCACAGACGATCGTCTGATGATAGACTGATAATTCTCTGCTGAAATTATCATCCTTTGAGAAGGATGATCATCTGCTGCAATGATGTACATATCAAATGTCTTTATATCCTGAATATATATCGCAGCCCGGATGGATGAAACTAGATTCGGGGTCTTCAATCTCTTCCGATCTTCACTCGATGTACAAGTCGATCCATGTGAGAATTTCTTGAAGTCGAACATGGAAAGACATCGCTTGATTACCGGTCAATGATGTAAACCGTTAACAAGCGCGAGAGGAATCACCGATAAGGATGATGACCCTCAAGGTACGGCAGTACAATTCACATGGTGGGAATAAAGGACTTGGCGTCGACCACCATGCAAAATCTTCTGGTCGAAGGTCATTGATGTATACCTGTCACCGGAAGTGAGAAACTTGCCATTGAGGCATGCAAGCTTCAAAGTACTGAAGGGGGTTGTTCCTAGATCAACTCCTTAGATAATGAGCTGATGTCGACAAGGAGCGATCCGTCAAAGGAGGGCCTTAATGAATCCCACATCAGTGACACGGAATGGAGCTAGTGATTGTGATGAGGTGAAAACAAACTGTGATGTATGATTCAGGGTGGAGGTCATGAAATGGATGAAGGACAATGTATGGCAGTGGATGGGACACGGTTGACTCTTTGCAGAACAACATCTCTTGAACATATAACGACACTGATGTGATGGATTGGTAGCATTACCCCAAATGTGGATGGTGTGGCGAGGACCATGGTGATGAGACCGGTGAATGAAACAACCCAACCCGATGTGATACGGAGGACAAAGTGTCATGTTCAAGAGTGACTTGCTACCATTAAAGCTGTGAGGTTATCCCAATTTTTCCCCAGTCATTGCTGACCAGTACCTCTTTATTTTTTATCAAGCTTGAGGAGGATAACATATGTTTGTTCTATAACCTGCCCTTCGGGCAAGCCCATCGCTATGTTTTAATGAGCCTAGCGATAGGGAAACTCGTTCTCGTCTAAAGACAAGTTTGTCGCTATTTATTGAATTTAACGAGTCTAACGACAAGGATAACTCGGTCCTTTTCATTTTTAGAGAGTCTGAAAAGGTACATAAAGTCAACTCCAAAATTCCTTTTTCGTCATCTAATCCCTTAAGTCCGAAAAAGTATAAAACAATACAGAAGGGATGAATTTTCGATTGCTTTAACGAGCCGAACAAAACAAGCGCTCAATCTTTTTGTGCAATAATCCCTCAGGTCCAAAAAAGATTAAAATCTAGAGGAGGGATAGATTTCCGGTCGCTTTAACGAGCTGGAAGGCCAAAACTCGGCAAACTTTTCATATTTTACGAGTCAGTGAAAAGAGCTCAAAGAAGACTCGTCTTTTGAGGAACGAGTGATGAACAGGGCAGCAGCAGATTCCAGGTACAGGTTGGAATATTCCAATCACGACAGTGTCACAAGGATGGCTTAGTGAAATCACTCTTCGCAGCTGTTCCTCAAAATGGGTAAACAAACATATGGAGATGAACGATTGGCCAAATGAACGGATGGAGGTGAGACTGCAAGAACACGACCAAGGGCTTTAATATGGCTGTCAAAGGTTACATTTACCAAGGTTATTTACCGGTTCATTTTTTCTGGGTGAGCTTGAACTCTAGGGGAAGATTGCTCACAACTTATGTTTATTTTTTAACGAGCATGAACTATGTGCTAAAACTGCTCGGATCTTGCGTTTATTTTTTAACGAGCATGAACATTGCTAAAACTGCTCGATTATACCAGTCATAATACAAGGAACGCCTCAGGTGAGATAGCTTTTTTTTAAGGAGCTTTATCTCACGAAGCTGTGCTCCTATTTGGCAAGTTTTGACTTTTGCCCCACATCCTTTCTTTATGCAAGCTGGAAACGGCTAATCCTACGAGTTTAACGAGTTAGACCTACAGGTTTAAAGGGAGGACCTAAAAATTTAAAAAATAAATAGTCGTCCCATGCTTGCACTCCAAAAGGTTTGCATGCCCCCAGGTATAAAGTATAATTTCTAGGGTCTTCCTCTTACTTATTATCCAAAAAATGGTTCTGTTCGCTGCCGCAAACTAAACTCTTTTTCCGGCGATGTCTATTACTAGGTTGCTAAGGATGGTGACTACTTGTTGCAGCAATTTCATCTCTTTCTTTGGAGGCTGCCCCTACTTATCCTTCAAAACATATGTTTTAATGGGTGAGGCTTGCCTTCAAAGATGGTGGCTACTTGCCGCCACAAATGGATCTCCTTCCTCAGGAGAGCCTATTTTTTAGACAAAGGGAGCCGATTATTTCGCTCACATAACTTTGACAAAATAACTTTATCTTAGAACAACCCTCTCTTCCTTCCTTCGGACGGGGTACGGACTAGTCCCATTCTTCTGCGGAAATTAACTTTATACCCAAGGCAGGCCAGGGTGCATGCCCCCTGGGTCCCAGTTACATCTTTCCGAATCACTCGCATTCATCAGGAAGTAGAACCGGGGGTGGAGGCATTCCTTGAGTGAATAAACCGTTAAGGGATGGTATTTGACTATTTGTGATGCGTGATCCTGGAAGTGAAAGTTGGTCTACGAGCTTGACCATTCTTCCTTCGTGCGGAAAACACATAACTCTAAAGAGCGAGGACACTATCGCCTCCATGCAATATATATAGTCTCGTCCAAGGAGTAAGTTATACACCAAGGGTCCCTGGACGACCATGACGTTCATATGAACTGTCTTCCCTTTCAATGTAATGGGAACATTGGGGAGAATCCCTAACGGGTGACTGGTTCCTTTATCAAAACCTGATAGATTTCTCATCTCAGGTAAAAGCGCCGGGGAACCCAGTGCTTTCCAAGCAATAGAGGAAAGGATACTCACAGATGCCCCTTCATCAATGATAGTTCCAGCCATCACCATTCTGTAGATTTGGACGATGATTCTGAATGGGATACTGGCTGGTAACCGGGGTCTGCCTAGTTGATTCCAATCAAAGGACACAACCAGGTTGCTTGGTGGTGGGACCGAATACACGGCCGGGTACGACCCTGACGATGTTCCTTCCTGCGATAAAGGAATGGGCGCATTGCCCTGATGCTCATCAGAGTCTGTGTTGATGAAAAGAATATGGACGGTGTCATCCTTATCCTCTTCAGTGAGAGTGTCATTTGAAGATGGGTCTTCAATGACGGAGTCATTGGAGGATGAAACCTCTGAAGGAAGAACCGGGTCAACTGCCATTTCAACCTCTAGACTTTCGTCTGGTCTGGATTCAGCAGGTTCATTCTCAATGACTGACACTTCAGCTGACCACTTGAGCGGGCCAGCTGGATTTTCAACTATCGAGGGATTAGGCACGAGTTTTTGGTATCGAGGAGGAAGTCGTAACGGTGATACCGGACGATCTTCCAAAACTCTCTTCGCCTCATCTAAGAATGGACATCGGTGGATGGCGTGATCGCCTTCACACAGCATACAGGGTGATCTTGGTCTCCCTTTTCGTCCTTCACTCTCGCTAGTTGACGGACTGCAATCAACATGGCTATCAGAGGTTGATGCTACCGGATTGTGCAACCTGGGGGACTAGTCCCTTAGTATCCGTGGAATACAAGGACAATCACGATTGAAGTGGGTCCCTTTGCAAATGACACATGGCGATTTAGGCCCGGTCGGTGCAGTGTGTGGATTTTTGTCGGATGTCTTTTGCTTGCCCCCAGTCGCCTTCGCCATAGGCCCCTTCTGCTTCTTTTCTTTCTTCTTCTTTTCCTTATTCTCCATGGGAGGCTAACTTTTGCCGGCTCTACCTCGCGAAGATGAAGGATCAGAGGAAGAATTGTAAGAAGTGGAAGGCTGGTGGGTAGCTCTAGACTGGTCTGACTGTTGATTCGACTGCTCAGGATTAGTGGCGATCTGAACTACATTAGTTGAAAAGAGCCATACAGGTAGGCCAATTGTCAATCCTGGAAGTGACAATGTGGCCATATTGTTGTAGGGAAAAGTATCCGACTCGGATGACCCTATCCCACTCTAAGGGTGACAGTTCCTTAGCAACAACTGTAAAACAAGCTACTAAAGGTTTACTTCTTTATGAAAGCAAAAGAGGATGGATAAATGCACTAACCGTTGCCTTGCGCTCAATGTCGAACCCAAACTCTTCTCTTTGGCCGCTTGCTCCTAGCTCCTTGTCCTTTTGCTTTCCCAGCTACAATGAGATCCTGCAAAGTAACAAAGAAGGAAACTACAAGAGGCAGGCAATCATAACTGGTTCATGGATTAGTGTAAACCAAACATGCAATCATCACAATATATTATTGAAACAAGAGCACATAGAAGAACCTCAATAGCTTTTATTAATGTAGAAGAAAAGGTTCTGAGAGTATTACAACCATTGAAGGCCCCAACCCAGCAACACCTCCCAGCAGAAAGAATTGCTCTTCTTCACCTCTCTCAAACAATCACCCAATAGTTCAATAGTGAAACCAACAGCATATCATTACTTTGCACAAAATTCCAGCCTCCTGAGCTCATAGGAGAGAGCTCAATATATAGATGAATTGAGAAAGGATGAGTCAGCTTGCAACTGATGTGTAGCTACCTTGTGTCCTCTCTCTCTTCAGTTAATCTTTAGTTGATCTTCAGTTCTTGAGTCCACTTGGAGAACCTTGCTTCCACTTGGAGAAACAGAGCCTCTGACTCATCACAAGGCGAAATCCCTGATCCAAGTGTCATTTTTGGAAGATTCCAAAGCAATGACTCATTGTGCCACTTGTCCCATCCCGCTCAGTGCAGGTGGCCTTTGTTCCACTTGCTTTGCAACGCAGGTATACCATGGAGAAACTGAGTTTCAGCGCAGAAACCTAGTGGAGCACCTGCTTTGATTTCAGGATTGCTTGTTTTTGAGTGTTTTCAGGTGGAGAACTGATCTGAGAGCTGTTGGTTTGCTGACCTTGTTCTTCTAGGGGTAGGAACATCATGTTTAGGGAACTTTGGATCCCTTGGATTATTGACAATTCATGCTTATTGCTGTAAGGCACAAAATTGTCTATAACAGATGCCCCCTAAAGTATGAGGTCGTTTATCGGGTGAAATGCTTTATTGAGAGGATCCGAAGTTCATTCAATCTGCTGAGAAGTGTCCTGTAATAAGATACAATACAATACATTATTTTTTCATACATTTTCATGATCTAGCTGAGGCGGGCATTCCCATGCTCAGCTTTATAAATACATTTCGGTACATAGAACAGACGATCGTCTGATTGTAGACTGATAATTCTCTGCTGAAATTATCATCCTTTGAGAAGGATGATCATGTGCTGTAATGATGTACATATCAAATGTTTTTATGTCCTGAATATATATCGCAGCCCGGATGGATGAAACTAGATCCGGGGTCTTCAATCTCTTCCGATCTTCACTCGATGTACAAGTCGATCCATGTGAGAATTTCTTGAAGTCGAACATGGAAAGACATCGCTTGATTACCGGTCAACGATGTAAACCGTTAACAAGCACGAGAGGAATCACCGATAAGGATGATGACCCTCAAGGTACAGCAGTACAATCTACATGGTGGGAATAAAGGACTTGGCGTCGACCACCATGCAAAATCTTCTGGTCAAAGGTCATTGATGTATACATGTCGCCGGAAGTGAGAAACTTGCCATTGAGGCATGCAAGCTTCAAAGTACTGAAGGGGGTGTTCCTAGATCAACTCCTTGGATAATGAGCTGATGTCAACAAGGAGCGATCCATCAAAGGAGGGCCTTAATGAATCCCACATCAGTGACACGGAACGGAGCTAGTGATTGTGATGAGGTGAAAACAAATTGTGATGTATGATTCAGGGTGGCGGTCATGAAGTGGATGAAGGATAATGTATGGCAGTGGGTGGAACACGGTTGACTCTTTTACAGAACCACATCTCTTGAACATATAACGACACTGATGTGATGGATTGGTAGCATTACCCCAATTGCGGATGGTGTGGCGAGGACCATGGTTATGAGACCGATGAATGAAACAACCCAACCCGATGTGATACGGAGGACAAAGTGTCATGTTCAAGAGCGACTTGCTACCATTAATGCTGTGAGGTTCTCCCAATTTTTCCCCAGTCATTGCTGACCAGTACCTCTTTATTTTTTTCAAGCTTGAGGAGGATAACATATGCTTGTTCTATAACCTGCCCTTCGGGCAAGCCCATCGCTATGTTTTAACGAGCCTAGCGATAGGGAAACTCGTTCTCGTCTACAGACAAGTTTGTCGCTATTTAATCATTTTAACGAGTCTAACGACAAGGAAAACTCGGTCCTTTTCATTTTTAGAGAGTCTGAAAAGGTACGAAAAGTTAACTCCAAAATTCCTTTTTCGTCTTCTAATCCCTTAAGTCCAAAAAAGTATAAAACCATATAGAAGGGATGAATTTTCGATTTCTTTAACGAGCTGAACAAAACAAGCGCTCGATCTTTTTGTGCAATAATCCCTCAGGTCCAAAAAGATTAAAATCTAGAGGAGGGATAGCTCTTCTGGTCCTTTTAACGAGCTGGAAGGCCAAAACTCGGCAAACTTTTCATATTTTACGAGTCAGTGAAAAGAGCTCAAAGAAGACTCGTCTTTTGAGGAACGAGTGATGAACAGGGATAGCAGTAGATTCCAGGTACAGGTTGGAATTCCCCAATCACGGCAGTGTCACAAGGATGGCTAAGTGAAATCACTCTTCGCAGCTGTTCCTCAAAATGGGTAAACACACATATGGAGATGAACGATTTGCCAAATGAACGGATGGAGGTGAGACTGCAAGAACACGACCAAAGGTTTTTTTAAAACGGCTTTCAAAGGTTACATTTCTCCAGGTTATTTACCGGTTCATTTTTTCTGGATGAGCTTGAACTGCTAGGGAAAGATTGCTCACAACTTGTGTTTATTTTTTAACGAGCATGAACATTGCTAAAACTGCTCGATTTTATGCATGCCCCCAGCATCATAATGACGCATGTCAAAGGAGGGTGCCCCCTAAGCTTCATTGCAATGAACTTGGTGGTTGGAATGAAGGTTTACCTTTGAATTTTGAAAAAGGGATTTGTTACATTTTTTAATGAGGTTGACATAGTAAAAGAACTGTCCTCATGATTCCTTCCTCATGATTCCTTGTTTCATTTTTTAACGAGGTTGACACGAGATAAGAACCGTCCTCGGGGCCCACTGTATCTACAGTATTTCCATTAGGGCGATGATCCATGCTGACAAAATATTTAGGAATCTTCTGAATCCGTTAGACATAGAAGATTTCATATTGTAGGTTTCCACTGTGGCTACTTCCGCCAGATTACTCGCCGGCGGTATGGCAAAAGTACCCATTAAGGCAGGGTCTTTTAGGAGACCTACTCCGATATTTTGGAGTGATTGATTACCTTCATGGATCATTGTGTTGCTTCCCGTAACTTGAGAACTGTTGGGGAGAAATGTTTGTTGGTCGACGATTGTAACTTTTCCTTGAAAAGGAAATACAATCCTCCTGTAGTAGGTCGACACAACTGCAGCCATGGCATATATCCAAGGTCTTCCCAGTAGGATGTTGTAATCGAGGTTTCCGTCGATTACTTCCACATAAACTTCTACTGTTTTGCCCGCCAGTTCAACTTGCAAGTTACTTAAAATCCCGTATGGAGTGTATGATCGTCCATCAAATGCTTTTAACGTCGTTGACGATTTCGACAAGGGTGGTGAGCCTAAATATTTCCATCAACTCATTGACATAAGACATGTAGATGCCCCCTCATCAATAATTGTTCGATGAACAGTTTTGTTGAGGGTTTTCACTTTAATAAGGAAAGCTTGTTGAGCTGGTAACTTAGGATCATATCCTTTATGATCAAAGGCCACAAGATTGGAATCCATTGGGCCAATCCCACCTATAGCTGATAATAAAGCTTGTTCTTGGGAGGTGCAATTTTGTCCTACCTCAAGTGTCGACATAGCGGACGACGATTGGGTCAGGTCCTCTATTATATTATAATCCTGTGTTATTTTTTCACGAGGATTAAATATAGACTTGTGTACTACTCCCTTTGGCGACTTTATCATTGGTTTAGGAATGATGGGTGGCACAACTTCGTTCAAAGTTGTTGTCGAACTACTAGGTTGTTTATCAGCCTTGTCATTCGACCGCTGTGGATTCCGGTAACCTTTATTCCTTGTCAAAGCATTATTCTGCTGCTTTGAGGTGGACAACATAAGCACTTGGGATCGGGAAGCATTTTGATTGGCAACCAGATTTTGGCTTGGATTAGGGAACGGATCAGTCAATACTGCTGGGGTTTTTGAACTCTTGAAGAGTTTCTTAACTTCAGGTATATGTGGACAATCTTTCGTCCAATGATCCTCATCGCATATATGACACCCTATCAGGGGTCTCCCTTTCCTTTTCTTTATCTTCTTGCCCCCTGGTTGCTTCAGTTGTTTGCCCTTGTCGGTCAACATGACATTTACTTCTGAGGCAAGAAGTTCCTCATTTGCATTTTGACTAGAAATTTTGCGTTTGCCAGTCACGCCATTACTGGCGTGAGAGTTAGTATTCGATTCAGGAGGGGGAGGAATTGAAAATTCAGGTCTGGGGGCGTCAGGTATTTTGTCGTAGAGCGTGCCAGACTGAGTATATACTAAGTCCAGATATTGAGCACGAGCAATGACCTGCTCCTCTGTTACGACTCCTCCCTTGGCCACATCTTCCGTTATAGCCGGAAGTAACGACTTTATAAACCATTCAGCTAACAGCTGATCGGGAACATAAGTTTTCACCATCCTACGACGACGTCGCCACTCATGTATATGATCAGATATGTGAGTGGCCGTTGTCTATTTGAAGTTGGTAAGGAGTTCTGTTCCCGTTTCATACCTTATCGGTAATTGAAAATGGGTTAAGAAAGTCGTGGCTAAGGAGCTGAAATTGTCGAAAGAGGCTCTTGGCAATTCAATGTACCATTTAGCCGCTGGACCTGTCAATGTCCTCTGGAAGAGGCGAAGTCTTATCGAATCATCATTCAGGGTGTTTGATGAACACCATAGGTGGAATGTCATCACATGATTCGACGGATCTTCACCTAGATTTCCATTGAATTTAGGAATGTCCGATGGAAGTTTATGCGGAATCGCTGGCCACCAAGAGGCATAAGCAATTGGATCATTAGTCAGCCGGTTTAGATCTAGCAATTCTAGAGTTGCTACAAAGGGCAACTGTTGGTTCAGGTTAGGCGAAGCATATCCAGGATAAGATGGTATCGCCTGAGCAATGGGTCTTTGCAGACCAGCATAATGCTGACAACTTTGACAAGGTTGATGGGCATAAACATTATAGCATGGTTGCCCATTACTTACAAAGACTTGTTGCTCAGGTCCTTGATATGATTGTTGGAATGGCGGTTGTTGAGATTGAACCAGCTGTGGGTGTTGGACCATTTGCTGTTGACCAATACTAGATGGTTGACCAAGATGAGGAGTCACAGTACTTGTTTGAGCCTGAGTCGCTCCAGATAAGGAGGCACCACCCTGAGATTGTGATTGAGCCGCTGAGACAAGAGGTTGTTGTATTACAACAGGTAGCGCTTGTACTTGCGACGCATTCGCCATAGCAGGTGTGGTGGTAATATTCGACACAGGGTGTACTAGTTGCATTGAATATGCAACTCCTGATTGCTGAGGCAGTATTGGTACCCAACCGCTAGATGTAATTCCAGTTTGACCTGAATTTTGTTGTAAACTCCCATATGGTTGTTCTCCAGGGGGGAACAATGAAAAGGCATACTGTCCTCCATATGGTGGCAATCCAGTACTTAAAGGGTAGATTGGCCTTTGAAGACACGTTGGATCAATTTGTTGAGTTTCAACATAAGAAATACCAGATGATAATCCGGACGAAGAAATAGGAACTAACCATGTCATCGTCCCTGATGGGACTCCGGCTTGTTGTTGACAATTGGCCGGGACAGATGGTATACCAGCGAACATCGTTGGAGTAGCAGTAGGAGGCTCTGCTGCTGCTGTGTCGGACGACACAGTCCTAGATGTCGACGGTTGTTCAGACATATCTAGTCTATCCAAAAGATTTCTTAGCGATTCTACAGGAACTTCCACTTGTGGTGGACTAACTTCGAAGATCAACAAGGGAAGGGTGATGATTATTCCGCTTAAAATAAATTTTATAACGACGCTTTAGACACAACTTGCTTTTTCAGTTTTAAAGAGTCGAGAAAAAGCTAAAGATGACTCTAGTCTCCTTCGATGTTTTAACGAGCCCGAAGTGACAAATGCTCGGTTGTACTTTTTCAATTATAGAGTTTGAAAAAGGCCAAAAGAAACTTCTCTGGAGTTCTAGGTAGAGGGTGTGCCAAACTTTTCGCGAAACCACAGAATACGTTTTACGGTACGGGTGGTCGATCTTCGTGAATGCTGTGTTCACTGCATCGCGATCAGTAGGGCGGCCGACACGGCTTCCTATGGATAAAGGATAATTGCCTATAGGGATCTCCCAATATATACGCGACAGTACGTGGGAGCACAAGTCTGTATTAGTGCCACCGACTCTCAGGAGGAATCACCCACCTTCGTAGAGATCGACAGTCACTATGTTTAACGACGCCGGAACATGTCTCTACCTAGACCTCTAGATGTTTGCGTTATGTTACAAAGCGTTGTTATGTAAATTGGATTTATTTTAATGTTGATCTTGCTTAACAGTTTGCCTTTAAGGATCACCACGAGATGTATATAACAAATTCCTAAATGCAATCTAAGATGAGAAGCAAACTTTTCAATCTTTCAACTTTGAAAACCTTAACTACTGAGGGAAAAGAAAGGCAAATCTTTTCACACAGATCGTAGAGCACACACTAAATGAAAATTTTTCCTAAATCTTCAAGCAAACAGTCAAATGCAAAATGCACAATGCATGTATTTTCTTTTCCCTTTCTTAATGTGGATGGATACAAAAAGAAAGTGGTTATATAACTTTGATTTCGATTTAGAGCGAAAACAAACAAGTTTGTCCAAAAATCAAAAGACACCTTAAGATTCACTTGCTTAATCACTGGAAATACATGAAATCAAACCATACTAACGAAAGTAAAATGACTAATCAGCTATGGACAGCAAACAAGCTAACTCTTTAGACCAGCAAAATGCCTAACACAGGTTCAGATCTAAGAGGCCAAAAGCAAGACTAGTTTACTCTTCATAATGGGAAATTGTAAATGAGTAAGAAATACAAAGAACAAGTACAATTTCGTTATATAACAGAGGCAAAATGATGGCAAGTAATATTGGTTTCTGAACAGGTACAAGACTGACACTTAGCAGCAAATCTAAGTGAAAACAGGCAAGAAAAAGGAGGAAACCCCAAATGCACTAGGCAAATTTGGGCCAACGCAGGCTCTGCACAGCCAAACTGGCTCTCAGCGCAGGTAGCCCCTTCGGGACCTGCGTTGCAAAGTAGGTAGCCCGTGTACTACCTGCTTTGGAAAACGAGAATTGCGTTTTCACAATTTCCGGGTCATAATTTTCTCAAAAATGCACGGTTTTTGCTCAAATCAGAGACAATCAGTCAAGCACACTCAAAGGGATGATCAAGAAGGTGCAAAGCTATCACTAAGAGCTTACAAGGATCTTTGTAGATCAACTCTTCAAATCATGAACTTGCTCAGAAATGAGCTTGAGTAGCTGCCCTCTACTTCGCTTTTGATATAGTCAAAAGCTTTTCGATTTGGTACTCTTTTGTTCAGGAAATGAATAGCAAAAATACTACAAACACAATCAAATGGATACGATCCCCAGTGGAGTCGCCAGTTTGTTGTAGGGAAAAGTATCCGACTCGGATGACCCTATCCCACTCTAAGGGTGACAGTTCCTTAGCAACAACTGTAAAACAAGCTACTAAAGGTTTACTTCTTTATGAAAGCAAAAGAGGATGGAGAAATGCACTAACCGTTGCCTTGGGCTCAATGTCGAATCCAAACTCTTCTCTTTGGCCGCTTGCTCCTAGCTCCTTGTCCTTTTGCTTGCCCAGCTACAATGAGATCCTGCAAAGTAACAAAGAAGGAAACTACAAGACGCATGCAATCATAACTGGTTCATGGATTAGTGTAAACCAAACATGCAATCATCACAATATATTATTGAAACAAGAGCACATAGAAGAACCTCAATAGCTTTTATTAATGTAGAAGAAAAGGTTCTGAGAGTATTACAACCATTGAAGGCCCCAACCCAGCAACACCTCCCAGCAGAAAGAATTTCTCTTCTTCACCTCTCTCAAACAATCACCCAATAGTTCAATAGTGAAACCAACAACATATCATTACTTTGCACAAAATTCCAGCCTCCTTAGCTCATAGGAGAGAGCTCAATATATAGATGAATTGAGAAAGGATGAGTCAGCTTGCAACTGATGTGTAGCTGCCTTGTGTCCTCTCTCTCTTCAGTTAATCTTTAGTTGATCTTCAGTTCTTGAGTCCACTTGGAGAACCTTGCTTCCACTTGGAGAAACAGAGCCTCTGACTCATCACAAGGCGAAATCCCTGATCCAAGTGTCATTTTTGGAAGATTCCAAAGCAATGACTCATTGTGCCACTTGTCCCATCCCGCTCAGCGCAGGTGGCCTTTGTTCCACTTGCTTTGCAACGCAGGTACACCATGGAGCAACTGAGTTTCAGTGCAGAAACCTAGTGGAGCACCTGCTTTGATTTCAGGATTGCTTGTTTTTGAGTGTTTTCAGGTGGAGAACTGATCTGAGAGCTGTTGGTTTGCTGACCTTGTTCCTCTAGGGGTAGGAACATCATGTTTAGGGAACTTTGGATCCCTTGAATTATTGACAATTCATGCTTATTGCTGTAAGGCACAAAATTGTCTATAACACATATGAGGCGCACCAACATCTCCCCAAGAGGAGAAGGGATTGGGACTTCCGCCAAGGTGACTTCCTTGGTTGGTGGGCTCCATACTTTTCAACTGAAAGATCAACGTGGGAATAACAGGTGATTATGTTCCGATTAAAATAAATTTTATTAACGACGCTTTAGACACAACTTTGCTTTTTCATGTTTTAAGAGTCGAGAAAAAGCTAAAGGTGACTCTAGTCTCCTTCGATGTTTTAACGAGCCCGAAGTGACAAATGCTCGGATGGACTTTTTCAATTATACAATTTGAAAAAGGCCAAAAGAAACTTCTCTGGAGTTCTAGGCAGAGGGTGTGCCAAACTTTTCGCGAAACCAGAGAATACGTTTTATGGTATGGGTGGTCGATCTTCGTGAATGCTGTGTTCACTGCATCGCGATCAGTAGGGCGGCTGACACGGCTTCCTATGGATAAAGGCTTTGTTCCTATAGGGGTCTCCCAATATATACGCGACGGTACGTGGGAGCACAAGTCCGTATTAGTGCCACCGACTCTCAGGAGGAATCACCCACCTTCGTAGAGATCGACAATCACTATGTTTAACGACGCCAGAACACGTCTCTACCTAGACCTCTATGTGTTTGCGTTATGTTACAAAGCGTTGTTATGTAAATTGAATTTATTTTAATGTTGATCTTGTTTAGCAGTTTGCCTTTAAGGATCACCACGAGATGTATATAACAAATTCCTGAATGCAGTCTAAGATGAGAAGCAAACTTTTCAATCTTTCAACTTTGAAAATCTTAACTACTGAGGGAGAAGAAAGGCAAATCTTTTCACACAGATCATAGAGCACACACTAATGCAAAATTTCCTAAATTGTCATGCAAAACAGTCAAATGCAAAATGCATAATGCATGTATTTTCTTTTCCCTTTCTTAATGTTGATGTATTACAAAAAGAAAGTTGTTATATAACTTTGATTTCGATTTAAAGCGAAAACAAACAAGTTTGTCCAAAATCAAAAGACACCTTAAGATTTACTTGTTTAATCACTGGAAATGCATGAAATCAAACCATAATGACGAAAGTAAAAAGACTAATCAGCTATGGACAGCAAACAAGCTGACTCTTTAGACCAGCAAAATGCCTAACACAGGTTCAGATCTAAGAGGCCAAAGCAAGACTAGTTTACTCTTCGTTATGGGAAATTGTAAATGAAGTAAGAAATACAAAAGAACAAATACAATTTCGTTATATAACAGAGGCGGAATGATGGCAAGTAAGGTTGGTTTCAGAATAGGTACTAGAAAGACAAATTGTTGCAAAAACTATAGTGAAAACAGGCAAGAAAAAGGGAGGAAACCCCAACTGCACTAGGCAAAATTGGGCCAACGCAGGTGCTGCACAGCCAGTCTGGCTCTCAGTGCAGGTAGCCCCTTCGGGACCTGCGTTGCAAAGCAGGTAGCCTGTGTACTACCTGCTTTGGAAAACTAAAGTTGCGTTTTCTCAGTTTGCGGGTCACAATTTTCTCAAAAATGCACAGTTTTTGCTCAAATCAGAAGCAATCAGTCAAGCACACACAAAGGGATGACTAGGAGGATGAAAAGCTATCACTAATAGCTTACAAGGATCCTTGTAGATCAGCTCTTCAAATCATGAACATGCTCAGAAATGAGCTAGAGTGGCTGCCCTCTACTTCGCTTTTGATATAGTCAAAAGCTTTTCGATTTGGTACTCTTTTGTTCAGGAAATGAATAGCAAAATACTACAAAAAATCAAACAGATACGTTCCCCAGCGAAGTCGCCAGTTTTTTGTAGGGAAAAGTATCCGACTCGGATGACCCTATCCCACTCTAAGGGTGATAGTACCTCAGCAACAACTGTAAAGAAAACTACTTAAGGTTTACTTCTTTACGAAAGCAAGAGAGAATGAGGAAATGCACTAACCGTTGCCTTGCGCTTAATGTCGAATCCAAACTCTTCTCTTTTGCTGCTTGCTCCCAACTCCTTGCTCTTTTGCTGGCCCAGCTACAATGAGATCCTGCAAAATAACAAAGAAGGAAACTACAAGAAGCATGCAATCATAACTGATTCACGGATTAGCATAAATCAAATATACAATTATCACAATACATTATTGAAACAAGTGCATATAGAAGAACCTCAATAGCTTTTATTAATGAAGAAGTAAAGTTCTGAGAGAGTTACAACCATTGAAGGCCCCAATCCAGCAACACCTCCCAGCAGAAAGAATTTCTCCTCTTCACCTCCTTCAAGCAATCACCCAATAGTTCTATAGTGAAACCAACAGCATATCATTACTTTGCACAAAATTCCAGCCTCCTGAGCTCATAGGAGAGAGCTCAATATATAGATGAATTGAGAAAGGATGAGTCAGCTTGCAACTGATGTGTAGCTGCCTTGTGTCCTCTCTCTCTTTAGTTGATCTTCAGTTCTTGAGTCCACTTGGAGAACCTTGCTTCCACTTGGAGAAACAGAGCCTCTGACTCATCACAAGGCGAAATCCCTGATCCAAGTGTCATTTTTGGAAGATTCCAGAGCAATGACTCAGTGTGCCACTTGTCCCATCTCGCTCAGCGCAGGTGGCCTTTGTTCCACTTGCTTTGCAACGTAGGTACACCATGGAGGAGTTGAGTTTCAGCGCAGAAGCCTAGTGGAGCACCTGCTTTGATTTCAGGATTGCTTGTTTTTGAGTGTTTTCAGGTGGAGAACTGATCTGAGAGCTGTTGGTTTGCTTACCTTGTTCCTCTAGGGGTAGGAACATCATGTTTAGGGACTTTGGATCCCTTGGATTATTGACAATTCATGCCTGTTGTTGTAAGGCACAAAATTGTCTATAACACTTCAGAAAGGATAATTGTTGAAAATAAGATATGAAAGGAAGAAGAATAAAAAGGGTCATGCTAGAACCAAAAAGAAAGGTGACAAAAGCAATTACAAAGAATCCACAGGAAACTACAAAAAAAACCATTGTGATATTTGAACTGAAGTAAAAGAGCATTAAAAGGAAGATTCTGTAAGGAATGAAGACACCAGAAGACAAAACAAATGTAGAAGCATCACATGAAGCATGAAAAAAGTAGACAATGTTGTTTCATTTGAGAATTTGAAAGCTGCAAAGCTAAAATAATTGGAAAGATTAGTGACAAATCCTGAAAGGAAAGGTTCAAAGGTCTATGAAACTTAGCAACATATCTATTATTATATTGATAGTTTGGATCAAGAAGCACAAAAAAAAGAGGTAAAGGATCCCTCTCCTAAAGTCTAACGGTCAATGGAATTTAGAAACATATCTATTTTTTTATTGTTTGGATCAAGAAGCACAAAAATAAAAAGTGAAGGATCCCTCTGCTACTCTTGAGTGTACTTTCAACAGTGATATTCCAACACCTACCGTTCACAATCCTATACATAATAACGATTTAACCTTTTCTAGGGATAAAGATAATATTATAAAATTAAAAGAAGAAATAACTCAATTAGAAATCCTAGTGAAACATGTGAAAGGGGAAAATGAGAATCTCAAAGAAAACAATCATAAGATACTAAAGTGAACGTATTATTGGTATCACAAAAGCTCTAGGCTAAAGAAGACAAATAAAGTACTCAAACAAAAAAACAAGGGTTTAAAGACAAAAACGTTAATGAAGAATCCAACGTGATCAATTTCCATGATAAAGAATGGAGCCATAAGTAACTTGGATATTTTGATCCAAGCTGCTAAAACTATCTTCTGAATTTCAGTATTATCCAAATTTTAAAAATCTTTCTAACTTGCATGTGGGCTTGCAACACCCTAAGAACCCGAAAATGTTGGAACATGTTGATAGAAAAAAAATGACCTCCACAACATCAAGGAGTGATCCAGGTGGCTCCAGAGAGACACACAGGACAAAGAGGGCTTATGAACGCTCAAAAATCAAATTTCTTAGAATGACTTCGACCCAACACCAGAGCGTAGATCTCGTCATCCTGATCACAGAGGTGTGAACGGTTCGTCAATCCAAGATCGTATGAGGGAGAATGGGCCAGTCAAAGTTTTGGTCAAAGTTGGGGTGTGGGCCAGGTTTAAGTGTCCTACAATTTGACCGACCCTAAGGCATAAACCTAGCTCCAGGAATTGGTCAAAATTGTGGCATTGTTAATTTTCCCAATGACCCTTATTTTCTAAAAATTTAAAAACAACCCCCTCAATATCAATATCAAAAAAAAATCATAAATGAGGTGGCGCGCCACCACCCCCGCCACCCCAAAATTTCATAACAAAAATATTTAAAAAATAACATTATATATTAATTATTTAAATATAGTCTCAACTATCTTATGTACCAAATTAGTGTTTATATTAATAGATTATATTCTAAAACTAAAATAAAAGGATAAAATTTATATATTAATAATTTATTTTAATATCAATGTTAAAGATAAAAGTGCAATAATTATCATTCTATATAAATTTTCAAATTGAAGTATATAAATTTCTAATATTAAAAATCACGTAGTCTAACAAGGTGGAGAAGTTGCCCAGAAAGTTATGGAAATTCTGATTATATTTAGAGAAAATCCGGCAAGGATTTTTGTAAATCCAAATTATAATTGTTAAACTTCAAAATTTTAGGCGTCCTAGATGTTTTCGATGGTGATGAATCCATTTCCACCATCAAAAACACGATTCAAGCACTGCCTCTACAAGATTTTTTGAATTTTTTTTGGGCGGATTCCAGCCACTTTTGGCTGCCCGAGCAATTCCTCCGCCTTGTTAGACAATTCCATTAAAAATTCTAAAATATGTTGATAAATTATAACTACTAACTTGTATTTTTTAAAATATCTATTAATAGTTTATGGGATTTTAGATAAATAGTGACGGATGTATATGAAAATAATATAGCCTCACTATTTCCAAACTTAAAAAAAAAAATCATATAATATTAAATTAATAAATAATTTTATGAAAGCTACTTTAAAAACTTAAATTATATTATCTTAATATTAATATTTTACACTATCATTATTATTTATATTTTATATTATCATGAATAGATCCTTCGATACCTGAATCCAAAACAATCCTTTGGTCAATCCTACCCCCAATGGATTCTTCTAGATCCCAATGCCACCTAACTCCTAGGACATGTTGGTTATGACACCACCTCAGCCCTCCATCATTGCTTGTGCTTGAGGGCCCAAGTTGCAATATGCCCTTGGCTAAGAGTATCCCATCAATAGAGTTCCAACTCATAATCTCTTGTAAATCCATCTCGTGAGAAGTATATAATGCATGAATCCCTGCACATGGAATAAAGCTACCATGCTAATGTTGTCTAATGCTCAACTCATGTTGCTCCACCCGATCACCATCATGATCCATTTGTATAACTCTTCCTTGTTATCCCCAATGTATAATGGCAGGTTGGTAGAGTTGCAAGCCTTATCTATGTACTCTTGTAGAGGGCTGCTCTGCAACTCCCAAATGTACTCCTCTTCCTGCCTTGTGAGGGACTTGAGTCATTCCTCAACACTAGACAACTGGGTCATTGATTCAACACATACAGCTATGAGGTATTTAAATTTTCTATTCTCCTGTAAGACAGTGTCTCAGGCTGCCTCGACTCTCTACTTCAACATCGTAAGATCTATCTTGAAATGCATGATCCTTTCCCAAAAGTCCTCTACTAGAAATTCTCGTGCCCTACAGAATGTCTCTATATTTGACTGCACCGGATGCCCCATGACCACAAATTTAACTTGAATCTTTGTTTGACCCTCCATAAACGGCTTATCTTGCATACTATATTTTTCATGCTACCCTACATGATCATGCTCATCATGTCAGTTTATTATTATTGGCTCCTCATTTGGTTCTCCTAGAATGTCTTCTTCCTGGCCTTTTCACATGTGGGGATAAGTTGTCCGCCCTCTTTCATTGTGAAACATGGATGTATTGGTGGACTGTTACCTATACCTGATTGTCCATACTCTTTATGGATGTTCTCCTGGATATCTATAGACTCAACTACCTCATCATTAGGAGGAATTCGCTCCTTCCTTTCCCGATTTACTTTGTCAAGTTAATTGATTATCATTGACCTGTCATATAAGTTTCTCTGAAAAACATGGTGTTGTTGCTCACCATTTGTACTTGACTGCTTGGATCCTTCATAAGTTCTCTTCTAAAAACTGGTAAAAACAACTATGGATGGATCTTCATGATCTACTCTTGTTTCCTCTTATCACCTAGACATGAATGGTTAAGGGCCCAAGGTCCCTTGCAGATAAAGCATAGTCCTCTCATCCTTAGTTCATTATTGATGCATATTTAGTTCTTGCTTCCTCCATCAATCATTATCAACTCCTTCATAGTGAGCACCCTTTTGAGTAATTATATGTTTTTCCTGACAAAATTCTTGAATAGATCATAGGATCCCTGTGGTCCTTCCTCCAACTGGTCAACAATTTACATATTAGCATCTTAAATATGTCAGCATGGCCTTCTAATAATAGAGACACAATCTTTTGCATGCTTGTTTTGACATGGTCTGAATGAGCTGATGTAATACTGGTGTAAAAGTTATGGAGCAACTAAACGATCAACTCATCACATTCCAAATTCAGTATGAATGTGCCAAAGTTGAATTCTACCATGACTGTTAAAATTTCTACATTGGTTCTAAAAGGTAGGAAGCATGATGTTATTCAACCTTTTAAGGCCTTCCACTATCAACTACAATATCTCCCCCATAAGATCATTATTGTAAGACAACACTTGGGATGTTAAAGCTATGATCTTGTTGAGATAGGAAGCAATTGTGAGCTTGACCCCTTCACAAGGATGCTCCAAGAGTTTGGGTTGTATTAATGCAAGCACAGATGGCTTGAGATTCCAACTGAGTTTCCTCCATTCTGGTTGCCCCAACTCTAAGAGCCATGTTTCTATTTCCTCCAATTTTTGAAGGTCTATGGTTGACTTTGTTCGTTGCAATTAAGATCCAAGTGCAAAGAACTTAGCTCCTCTTCCTTGTCCTTCCTTCACTTCCCATGGGCATTTTTGTTGCATAATGGCATAGACCATTTTTGAGAAAGACTTGTTATTCTATTATAAAGTGGTATTGCTAAGAAAAGGCCCCATGCTTCTTTCATTTTATCTAGAATTTTGTCCAAAATACTATGAGTGTTTTCTAGGGAAAGTCCCATCTCCCCTCATACCAAAGCATGAATACACTAATTCTTCAATGGATTTCGCCCCAAGATAAGGTAAATACAAACTTGATTGGTAATAGTAAGATGATTGTACCACCTCCTTCCTTTCCTATTCCCCCTTTTTTTTAATACAAAATCTCCTTTCTATCATCAAACTCCAAAATTTGACAAACCTCTTGTCAAATGCTAAAACCAATCAAAATTTTCAAAACTATAAACATGGTTTCGTCTATAACCTACCATATTTCATGCTTCCACGGTGAGTTTTTGGAGCAGAAAATTTGTCTATATGGAAAGAGAATCAGTTTTCAGGTGAAGACTTAGATCTTCATACACTAATCAAGACTCTGTGGACCCAATAATTATGCCCTTGTGAGTGATCAATGAATCATGTGTGACATTGAATTTGATGTTAGAGGTTTCAAATGTATAGGCATAAGACTATATTCGACAATGATAAACCTCTACACCAATCCAACCACATAATGCAACATACTATATAACGAAAAAAGGCATAGCATTACTTTATTTAATTATGGTGACCCACCACGAAATATTTTGATGAAATATAATTTACTCAATTCCGCAAAAACACGGTGTCTTTTCCTCTATGACTAATGTGTGAGTGATCTTGATGCAGCGAGATCAATTTATCTAATGTAATAAAACAAATTATTTGGCGTGCACCTGAAGAGGACCATGGTTGGCTCCTTGATCGACGCTACAGTAAAAGTAATATTGTCTCTACTATTAAGAGTGATGACAACTTTGGCTTCGGTAATGAATCGATGGTCAATGCCAGAACCGAAGCATATGAAACTTGCTCGTCTCCTTCCTGCACTTAGAGGGTTGTGGTGACAGTGCAACGCCCAGGCTATGTCCACTTCCTTTCGCCTGGAATAGATATGTGGATGCTCAACTCCTTTATCTGTTGAGACAGTTGTTGTGATAGTGTTTTGGCAATGCAACCAATGCTCAGGCTATATCAACTAATCAGCATGCAACACTCATACTCCCTTTCGCCTTCCATTGAAACGAATTAGAGGCTAAAACCAATCTAACACCTCTACTCATTAGATGGCTCGGTGTTCATTTTAACACATAAAATTACCCTCCTTGCAACCTTGACTACTACTGGGAAACATCACCCTTCATATTAGCAATGCAACTGTTTGGTTATGAGTGCCTCGAATTCCATTCTATTAGTGGTATAGTCCCATGCAATTGAATCGATGGGTCTGCGTGATTTTTGGCTGACCTCCTTGCTCTAGTGATTTGAATACTCCCTTTCATGGTAAGTTGCCTCTCAGAAGGTGAAATGGTGGATCTGACCATTGTTGACCTAATCCATGGCTCAGCAATGTCGGTAGAGTGTTTTGATGCAATCTATGCCTGTGGCTATTGGTTCTATCCTCAATGGCCCTCAGATTCACTTGCTAAAGAAAAAATATTCCACCCTCTCTTCATGTTTAACTCGGTCCCCTTTGATGAAAGTGTTATCACCAAAAATTGATCATCTAGCCTAATCTACTAGATGGATCAAAGTACACCATGTAAAGTCAATTTTACCATAGTAAAATTGCTTTCATTGTGAGAAATTACTTAATAAACCACCTTGTTAAGTAATTTATAATCAAACCCATGAAGAATAATTAAATAAATCACTATTTATTTTATTTTCTTCTAGGATAAATTAATTAAACCATTGTTCAATTATTATTCCTTGTCATATTTGACCCAATTATGAAAAATCAAAAGATAAATTATTAATTATCTTATTTTCCTCTAGGAATAATTAATTAATCACTAATTAATTATTATTCCTTGTCAAATGTGACTAAATCCCTTAGGAATAATTAAATAAATCGTTATTTATTTATTATTCCTTATTGCTCATTTTTCGAGGATAACTCAATATTTTGTTATAAATAGAGGGGTTTTCCATTCATTATTCACTTTCGATTATTTTAGTTGTTGCACTCATTATTGTAACTCTTATTAATTTCATTGTTGCACACCATTTCTTTGCCATTTGAGTTCCCATTAGGCTCAAACATTTTGTTTGTTGGGTTTTCACATTATAGAGGAGAGAGACTCTACACAAGCTAAAGACGTTTTAGGATAGGTAAGAACCCATCCCATAGATGGGGACTGGTAAAATTTATTTTTTCCCTTCACAGGTGTTATAATAAAATATATTCTTTGTATATCTAGTTTCCATTGGATGATTGGAGTTATTACTATTTCTTTTTGCTGTTTAACTATGATTGTGTCATAGGTCAGGACATTGCTAGGTTTTGTTTCTATCATTTGCTGCAAATCTACAATGTTTAGTAGCCATTTATATTGTTTAGACAGTTTGTCATCTGCAGTCTTAAGTGGGTTCTTTTCATACATCTTTGAGATGAAAACACCACAACAAAATTGGCAACTCCATTGGTATTTTAATTCACATCCAGAAACTTGGGTGACCTTCAGTTTTCAGGTTAGGGTTTCTTATTTGTCTAGACTCTTAATGTTATTTACTGGCCTTCTAACCCTAGATATGTCAAATTTCTAACTTCTGCAAGTTTTCTGGTCTTTTCTACAAGTCATAGGAACGACCTGCGACAGAGACGGTAGTTTTTCTGAGATTTTCCGACCGGGAATCAAGGATCAGAAATCACACTTTTTATCCCAAAAAGTGTGATCTGGAGTCTAGAGTGCATATTTCACCCCAAAAATTGTGATCCCCACTAAAAATAGGTTAGTACCTGCGATTTTAGGGTTTCCTAGTTTTTATCAGATCTGTTTCTGGGTTTTGTCAAGAGTTGTGTGTTGGGTTGTTTGACCTCTGTATCATCCTGCTTAGGCCTTGATCTACTCTTATTTACTCACCAAAGTGGAATTTATCCCCTTAGGGTTTCTAGTACACTTCCACCTTTATAGGAGGAATTTAGCTGAGTAAGAAGTTTGAGTTTCTCCAACACTTTCAGCCATATTTTCCAGATCTGTACTATTTTCTTTTAGATCTCCAAAGATAGGTTGTTTCCATCCATGGTTTCATATTAAACCTTGTTTGGTCATTGGCCTTAGCGTCCCATTGGTTGCCCTAGGATTTACACCCATCTCCCTATCTTTTTGTAGCAATCTTCCTCTATGGTTTTTTATTGTTGCTGCACCACTTTATAGTAGGCTAGTGTCATTTCATCCCAGTCACACCACCTCTTAGCTCCCTTGAACATTTTAGTGTGTTTTCAGTCAATTTCACCACCAACCAGCATAGTGTTTGCAAATTTAGTTTTGGTGGGGTTTAGTTAATGCTTTTGTTGTTCATTTACTATTGTTAATTTTAGTTTATTTTCAACAAACTTTTTTCTTTTTTACAAACATGATATGGGCTTAATCAATAAATACACTTGCACACACAAGCACACTTGAAGCGAAGCGTGATTGGTTTACACCCCCAAGCCAAGACTGAACATAATAAATTTATCTCCCCTCATCGAGACAAAGTCATATTGTTGATCTCCCTTCACCATTTTCATGTCACATGTGTCTTACCACCATTGTGCCACCAAGGCATCTGTCATAGAGACTCTTATAGCTTCATCCTTATTTTCCACTTGGGCATATTACTCCTCCCCACTGGGTTCGAGTTCATAGCCCTTTGAGTCCCCATACCGACTCTTCTCCTGGTTCATCTGATTCGCCTCCTTCACCACATATTATCACCATGTTTGGACCCACAGCTGGTGTAGAAACCCAACCTGGTGTTGGCTCCAGTTCTACCCTAGTGATCACATCTAGAGGAGAAATCTCATGAACCGTTAAGAAAACTCCCATACACACTTTTATGGCTGGCTTAAGTCTCCTGGATTTTCGGCAGTTGATAAACGACACAATACACCACGATGCTAGTTAGCAAGCTATGTTGACTATGATTCCCTCAAATAGCCCAAAGTTTGAGGGTAATTCTGGAGAGGATCCTACCGATCATGTTCACTTCTTCTACATGTGGTGTTCATCCAACTCCATTACCGATGACTTCATTCGTTTTTGGCTGTTCCAACGCACTCTCATTAGAGACGCTACAAAATGGTATGTAGACTAGCCTGCCACATTTCATTCGATTTCCATGATGCTTGATAAATTGTTCCTCTCATATTTCTAGCTACCTCTCTAATACGACACTGGTAAAAATATATTGACCTCATTTCATCATTCCTCTTCCACTCACCTTTTCGACCATGTTCAAGAGTGGCATAGAAGGAGGAGCACATGTTGTGCCTTGCACTTCAAACACCGTGTCTATCTAGATTGGTTTCTCAGGAGCCTTTTAGCACCCATTGGAAAAGATGTCGTGTCCCATTTTCCTCAGACTGAGGAAGAGGCTCTCCAAACTTCTTTGAGATATGACCTGATTTATGTGCAATTCGGTTTTGTCTATACCATCATTCCAAACCTTCCTCGTCTTGGAGATTCCAATGCACCAGGGGAATCTCACGTTGCCAACAGTATCGTTGGAACCCTTTCACATCCTTCTCCATATACTCAACAAAGTTATGGCCATCCACAGGGGGGCACCAGTTCGTCCAACACTTATGCCCCTCCTTCTAGCAACATGTTTTCAGGGCCCCAGCCTATCTACCAAACCATTGCTCCTCCTTATGAACAATCGAGCACTTCAGCCCATCAAGCATTAACACTGCAACCTCTCATGCATCCTCAGCCCCCAGAGCTACTGCCCCCTTAGGGTCAGGTGTTTTCGTAGCAGAGTGAAACCAATCCCCAAAATATGAACAAAAATAATAAGGGGAAGGGTAACAATGGTAACAAGGGTAACGAGGGTAATCAAGGTAATCAACCTAGTGAATCCCAGGGGAACCATCATAACACCAACAACCAACAATAGGGAAGCCAACCCGAGAAAAACAAGGCTATTCATATGAACAAGCCTTGTGCATGTTGTGGTGTACATGGCCATTATACACATGAGTTTCCTATCTTACCCTAGATGCACCAAATGTGGGAAGCTCAAGCAACTTCTAGAGGCCAACAATTGCCTTAGAATCCTGCATCATCTCAACCGACAGTGCTTACAAATCCTTTCCCTCAACAAGGATTTGTTTCTTCTCAACCTCACCCAGGTCAAGCAGCCCACCCTTCCCAACGTTCTGGTCCTGATGACTACCAGATCGTCATGATGAGCTCTGATGAGGTTAATCCCTCCGATATCAACTTTCAAACTCGATCGCATCAATATGATAAGTGATCAACTTCGTCCGCCATTGAGTTCGAAGCCAAAGCTTCTACTGAGCCTCTTACAACATCAAATTTTCCATTACAGATCCCACAACCTAAAGCTGAGGCAATTCACAAGATCCCAAAGGGTCCATTACGCCATAACATGGCTTCTAACCGAGTTACCCATACATACAGTATAGTAAATGACTTGACGCAATCACATACTGCCATGTCAATGCTGGATGTACTCTAGTGATGCCCATATCAAAAGAAAGCTCTAATAACTTATTTTGGCGTAGTAGATCCTTCTGACGATCATTTGATTGTCTTCCGAGTTGATACATCAAAACATCCCCCATTAGCTTGCCCCGTTGCTTTCTAGGTACTAGTCTGAGTTCTCAATTTCATCATCTCCCGATGCATTACTGATGATGGTGCATCCACTTGTGTGATGTCCACTACCATTTGGAAAAAACTTTAGTCACCTGAGTTGTCCCCTTCCACCATCACTTTGCATGATTTAGACAAACACTCCTCCTAGCCTCTTAGCATGTACCACAACTATCCAGTGACCCTTGCGGGAAAGACTATCCATGTAGATATTGAGGTTATTGATGCCCCTTTAGATTACAACATTCTCTTAGGTTCTAGTTACACATATACCATGTTAGCTGTCGCATCTACGGTTTTCCACAAGATGTACTTCACCATAGATCAGTTCACTTACTACGAGCCAACATCCATGACATCCCCCGAGTCCATTATCTCATCAGTGTTAGATAAGAAGTCTTCAACTCCTCTCACTGGTGTTTCACTGAGAATCTATAAAGATTCCTCATTGTTGGGTTCTTTCCCTGGTCCTCCCCCTCCCATCTTATACCCTAAATCTTCCAGCATCATGGGTTGTCCTCAAGCAGTTTGGTACATTCAATCCACAACGAGCTCCTCTGCACCGTGCAGTTACCATCACAACCAAGCCATCGAGATCCACCCCCTAGAACCTCCTCCATTTGTGGGTGCTTCTCCTATCTTCCCCCAAGAACTGTTCCTCCAGGTCTCAACCATCCAGGAATTGTTCCACCGAGACATTACCTTGCAGGCCAGATACCTTTCTTATTTCCCCCTCCCGCAATATTTTATGTCCTTGTCATTGCTTCACTGGTCCTTCCTAACATGACTTTAGGAATCCCCGTATGGTACATTGATCCCCCTACAGGCATTCTTCTTGGTCAGCTAAGACCTTATCGTGCTTTGACACTGGTTCAACTGGTCCCTATGGCCCCTACCACTACTTTAGTTCCATCACAACCTTAAGAGAAACCAACTCCTATTGCAAAAGCATCTGGATGGGGGGAAAAGATAAGAGGAAAGAACCTAAGGACAAGGCTCTCCAACCTCCTCCAATCCCCAAGGCCCCAAAGTCATCACCTCTATGCGCTCTCTGTAAAGTTGTGGGGCACGCGACCAATAAGTGTCATGAGCTTCCTCATCTAAAACCTTTGGTTCATGAAACATTCCCTGAGTCAAATATCCCTAAAGTCCATGTTAACTTATCGGGTCCACCCAATAAACTCAGAACGTTACGCAAAAATCACCCCTGTGCCCTGTGTGATCATCATGGTGACTACTCCCATTGTTGCCCTCATCTCAACAAATTTTGTGATTTCCTTAAGGCACTTCGCGAATACGAGACCAATCATAATGGACTGCCTTCTCCTTTTCCTGTGGATTTTTGTACCAATAGTAAACCAGAATAGGGGGAATCCGGTCCCACCATCATGATCCCTTCCCTAGATGTTGAGATGACGAACACTACGGGCCATATCCTTTACCTGTCGTCATCCTTGAGTTCCTCGTAGGCAATCCTTTCTGATGTTTCTGAGCATGTATCTATTCAAAATCTTTCAATAGAATTCCAGGTCTCAACATACATAGATCCTTCATCTACTATCTTGCCGTCTACCATGTTGGGTCTTGAAAATGTTATTCATTTCCATTACACTTTCACTATTATGTCCATTATATCACCTCCATTTCACTACTATGTCACTACATTCATCCCACTTTCATTATCATTGAGCCACATTTATGTTTTTCCAATCTTTATTAATTCTAATCCTTTTAAGTGAATTTGTTGTTAAAATTAGAAAATAATGTGCATATGGTTATACCTAACAAATGGGTTGAGATTGTTGACATGTGTAGGTCGAAAGGAGGCTTCTATAAGACCCTTATGTGGCACTCTAAGGCCAAATTCGAATTTGAGTGGAAAGAATCATGGAATCATGAGGATATGTGTCACATCTCCTAATTGTATTGTAACTCTAAGAAGACATGTGTCTTATCAGTTCCTATTTTGATTAGGACTCTAGAGGTAGAGGGAGAGATTCATGGACTCTCATTAATGAGATGGCTTCTCATCTTTTTGTATAAATAGGAGATCTCTCTCCTTCATTTGTTAGCTTGTTAGCTTAGAGCTTAGAGTTTAGTTCTTTAGCTTGGAGTTTGTAGTTCTTCCTTGATGGCTTTTGAAAGCTTTGGAGAACTTTGTTGTACTTTGTAATTTTGAAAAATTTGAATAAAGCTTTGATGTTCTCAACATGGAAGGAGATGTGAAGTAGATGTCATGGAGCACATTAGAATGTAAGGTAGAGTAGATTTCAATTTGTAATTTTGCTTTGATTCCATTATGTCATTTGATTGCTTTCATGTTTGATAGATTAGATTTTCCATTCATGAAATTTTAATTCATGTAAGTGTGTTCAACCAGTTGATTGTAGATTAGTTTTTCTTTACATGTTTTTTTTTGCATGAAATAGTGACATGAGATTTGCCTCTTTGCTGACTTTGTTTTTTTAGCTTTTCAATTTCAGTTATGTTTTGATTTCAGTCTTATTCATTTGCTTTGTTAGTTAATTTAGATATTAAATTGCTCATGTCATTTTCAGTTACCTCCGAAAGACATAGTGAGACTAATGGTGAGGGATTGAAGTATGAGTGTGTAATTTGATATTAGTTTACCTTTACGAAAATTAGATATTAAATTTCTCATGTCATTTTCAGTTACCTCCAAAAGACATAGCGAGACTAATGGCGAGGGATTGAAGTATGAGTGTGTAATTTGATATTATTTTACCTTTATGCAAATTAGATATTAAATTTCTAATGTCATTTTCAGTTACTTCCAAAAGCCATAGCGAGACTAATGGTGAGGGGTCAGAATATGAGTTGATGTAATTTGATTTTAGCTTTACTTTACTTTCAATTTTTGGATTTCTTTGAGTGTAGTAGCTTAATTCATTTCTCTTGTATTTAGACATCAGCAGGGATAGTGATTTCTTGATCAGTATTTCATCTTTTGCTTGATTAAAGTAGCTGCATACTTACACTTCTATTTAAGTACTAATTCCATCAATAACATGTTTTAAGATCTTTCGAAGTGCTAAGTTTTGGAAGTTACCATTAGGGACATAGACCTTGTCTTGAAATCTACATCCATACTTGACCTTTAAAAGTATTCTTAAGACCTTAGAATAGGATTTCCATTTGCATTAAATACTTTAGGAGATCAACAAGAACAAAACCCCAAAACAAAACAAAACAAAAAAAACTATAAAACAACAAAGTAAGAAAAATGCTAACTAAGCACATATGGTGCACCACACTTCATCAGTTTACCATACCCGGATTGATAATTTATGTAAAGAAATTTAAGACATTAAATTGACTAGACATACCATTCCATATGATGCGTATGTGGACCTTCTTTCTCAGGTTGATGCACTAGGTGCTGCGCCGCATGATGTAGTCAATATTTGTCTCATCCGCCCATCTTCCATTTTGATGAGGACATCATGGAAGCTATGTCTACCCCTAATTACCCTTGCTCTTAGGCAAGGGGGGAATATTTTTTGGAGGATTATAAAGGCCACTTCCTTCCTAATAATCCCAATGCAATCTACCTAAAGAAATTTTTCTCATAGCTTATCCCTTCGATTTGCATGTCTTTATTTCTGTCATGAAGTTACGTAGGATGCATCATCTCATCTGTCGTCTTTTGCACCTTTTAGGTGGATCCATCATTCACACCATATATCGGTCATGTTGATGGTGCAAGTCGCTTCTCCAGGAATATAGCCTCGATAGCCTGGGCCATTTTTACCCCCTTGAATACATTAGTCCTTTCAAACGACGTGTGCATTGGGTCTGCCACCAATAACCATGCCGAATATGATGCAGTGATAGGTTTGTTAGTCGATTCCCTTTCCTATCCCATCCTTCATCTTCATGTTCATTTATATTCCTTGCTACTTTTCATGCAATTGAATGGTGTTTATCATGTGCATAACCAACTCATATTTAGAAAATATCTGCGTGTTAAGTTGTTGGTACGTGAATTTGAAACCATTAATTTTAGTTAAGTTCCTAGAGCTCAATATAACAATGTAGATACCATTGCAAATAACATTCTAGATTGGCATTTATCACATGTATACCACAGAAGACAACCATAAACAAAACACATGGCGAACCAACATCGTCATATAAAAATGCAAAATCATATTATGTATCATATAAGTGTTCGGAGCCCATAGCTCTAAATACATCTGACATGCCCATAACATGTTACAAAAATCAAAATCAAAGGGACTCACATGTCCCCATATCTAGTCACTATCTAAAGGATCACACACCAAAGGCTCTGCCCCACCTGCATGTAGATCACGTATTGCATGACCAGCCATCGCTATGCACCGCATGATACCTTGCCACTCTAAGGGAAGGTTGTTACACTCATATATGTATCGATCGTCTAGCTCATGCCATCCACACTCAGAAACTCTGGCCAAGAGTACCCCACATCTATGGTGTAGATAAATGAGTAGCACACTATCCTCTAGACCTTGACAAGATGATGATGTTCCCCAATTTGCAGCCATAGGCACTGCGGCTCGTCCTACATTTCTTGCCAGTTTTACCTGTGCTATGTCTGCATACCACATATTTTACACTTAGCACCATATACATGTGATAAAAATATGAAATGCACCATAAAAATAGAAACTTAACAATTACCGTTTGGTTCCCATGCTTGTCTCAGCAAAAGTGGCAAGTCAGGATCTCCCTGATAGTTCATCCCCCTATAAGGATAATCGTTAATCTAGAGGGGCATATGATCCCAATGTGCAAAAAACATGGGTTGGAACACCCGTTCGACTCCCCATCCTCCTCTCTGCAGTAGCTACCCCCAGTGGTGGATCCTGGGCTCCTGTGAGCCCCCATATCGGATCTATACATGAGGAAGGATGGTGGATATCTTCTCAAAGAAGAATGTGCACAGTACTATACCAAAAACATAGTCATGGATCACCTGCATAGACTTAACTATCCTTTCACCAATAATGGCATCTCTCGGCCCACCCATAGTAGGTCCTAACCAAAACACTCTCAACCAGCATCATCTGCTCACCAGTGATGTGGTGTAACGCATGGCTGCCCAAGACCCATAGCACAGCTACGGAAACAACCTATGTCTCTAGCCATTCTAAATCACTAATCAGGATAGTCGTGCCCTTCACATGCACATATTGTGGACAATGGTGCTCCACAAACTTTGTAATGTTCCTCCCACAAGGAAGCACCAGATGTATATCCCTCACCACTCTGAGGGGAGAAATTCTGGTGAAGAAATAAATATCCTGTAATGTGAGCTCAATATTGTGCCCCTGCATGACAAATACCTCATGGTCAGGATCCCAATAGCTCACAATTTTCAATAGCAAGGGCTTACCTACCCTCATCAATGGGTTCTCTACCAAGTTGAGAACCCCATAGCAATCCAATGCCCCTCAAACCCCTTGATCCATATAAATCTCGGATAGGAGGGTATCCAAGTCTCACTCGCACTGGTTGATTTTTAGCTCTGCCATGCCTGCAAAACACCACATGTCTTGTCAGTTGAGAGAAGAAAACACTACTCTACACTAATCAACCTACAACCCCCACCAAGCAAGCAAACCACCCCTCTTTTCAACCCCAAATCGCAGTTTTATGTCCAAAAAGTGTGAGCTCGCAGGTTTTCACCAGTTTCTTGTGATCCAAATTACACTTCTAGGCATAAAAAGTGTGATTAGACCGTGAAGAGGAGTAAGGGTCTCTCCAGGGAGCTTCCAAGAGCCAAAAATCATGAAATAAATAGCTAAAATTGAAGAGATGAGTAAGACCACCTACCTGAAAGTTGCAAATCCCAATTCTGATGGCCGGTTTTTCCGCTATGATCTCCACAAGATTTAGGGCCTTTTCCTCGTCTCCAAATTTACCACAACTCACATAAAAAATGAATTCCAATTGGAGGGAAAATGTCCTTTCATAGAAAAATCCACAATTTTTCTATCACCCACTTTGACCAAATGGTAGCTCAGCTTGACGAACCATCAACATCATTGGAAATCTCTCATCGAGTACTATAATGAGTCTTTCTCAGTTTTGGATGATTTGAAACTTCACTAGGAAGACATTTTTCCAAGAAGGGTCACTTTGTTGCCTCTCAAAATCGGATTTCTTCATATGCGACGCTTATAATTTGGGGACCACCTTCCCTTGGAACTTGTCATCTCATGTGTCAATTTTCATCATGTGTAACCATCATTTACTCATTTTTTCATGGTCCCCACCGAGCCTATTTTGTGTCGCAGCATCATTGAGTCACCCTTGTTCAGAGCATCCACGATGAGTCACCCTTGCATCCATGGAGTTTGTTTCGTATCCCATTATATCATATCATAGTATTCCATCCATATTTTGATACCGTTCATCCCATCTTACCCATTTTGGCCTCTAGTCATACTGTCCGCATCCCATCCGGAGTTGAGTTAGTTACTGCCAGGTCAACCATGCACTTTATACTCTGACAAGGGAAGTCATCTATTTGTCCCTCAATCCCTCATTTTCCATTATACCTGGTGTCAGTCCATCAGTTACATTACTATTTTCCCTGATACCTTAGTTGAGGATCCTCACTGCCTCACCTATCGTGGGCCCTATTCTGTCGACATCAGGTCATTTACTCTAGAAGAACGACCTAGAGGGTGATGTATCTTGGTTCCAACTTCCATTCTTGTTCGGTAAGTTGGATCGAGTAGAGGGACTCATTATTACCTTTTGACTTGGTTGTTTCATGTTCGTGATCCATACACTCGATGGTGGAGTGATGCAGCAGATTGTACCAGTCGTTCCTAGGTGTGCATGATATGTGTGAGACCTCATGGGGGGTGGCCCTTCAGGTAGCCCCCCACATGCTCAGATGCATTCCTATTATGCTACAGCCTTAGATGTAGTTCCGTAAATATAATGGGTTCAGTTCCTACCAATCACAGTGTTCATAGCATGCACATCTCCTTTAGATGATCCATTTAGTTTTGCAGATCCCTTCGTTGTTCAATAGGGCTTCTTCGATTGTTCTAGCCTCCCTCCAACCCATTTTTTGAGGGAATGGCCATTATATCTCATGTAATCAGTTCATATTATATTCAATCCTGGCTCATATTTTTCTAGGTGCATTATATATATGGGACACATTGTATTATTTTCTAACTCAGTTATGCCAACATGTCATGTACCATTCAACATGCACTTCATTGCACAGTTTGATGTTTCTCAACAAACCATTATTTTTGTACTAAGTTATCTCGGTGGGTATATGTATGCCTCCCCCGCCTCATTGAGGTCTGGTACCAAAACATAAAAGGTGACTTGCATTGGTCTTGCCCCCTCTGTCCCTATCCTCTTGCTTCAATTGTATTGGTCTCTCTCTCTCTCTCACTCCACTCTGTTGTGTAGTGATTGTGTCTTTACAACACAATTCGATCATATGCTTTCCTCCTAGCACTCATACGTTGGGTGGAAATCTATTCTCACCAAAATATTGATCATCTAGCCTAATTTACTAGATGGATCAAACTACACCATGTAAAGTGAATTTTACAACAGTAAAATTTCTTTCACTGTGAAAAATTACTTAATAAACCACCTTTGTTAAGTGATTTATAATTAAACTCATGCAGAATAAATAAATAAATCACTATTTATTTGATTTCCTTCTAGATATAATTAATTAAACCATTGTTCAATTATTATTCCATGTCATATTTGACCCAATTATGAAAAATCAACAGATAAATTATTAACCTTATTTTTCTCTAGAAATAATTAATTATTATTGCTTGTCAAATTTGAAAAATCCCTTGGGAATAATTAAATAAATCATTGTTTTTTTACTATTCCTTAACCAATTTGTTGAGATGATAAATAAATCATTTATTTATTTATTATTTCTAAATAAAAGTTTAAATATTTTTTCCCTCCTAACCAAATACAATAAAATATTCCAAGTGGTTATTCTGAGAATGGGGTTAATAATATTTTATTATTGATCATTATTAGAGGATAACTCAATATTTTGTTATAAGTAGAAGGTTTTTCCATTCATTATTCACTTTTAACTATTTTCATTGTTGCACTCACTACTGTAACTCTAATTATTTTCATTGATGCACTCGATTTCTCTGCCATTTGAGTTCCCATTAAGCTCAAACATTTTATTCGTTGGGTTTTCACATTATACAGGAGAGAGACTCTAAAGAATATAAAGACATTTAAGGATAGCCAAGAACCCATCCCATAGAGGGGGACAACTAACATTTATTTGTTCCCTTCACAGGTGTTATAATAAAATATATTCTTTGTATATATAGTTTCCATTGGATTATTTGAGTTATTACTGTTTCTTTTTGTTGTTTAACTATGATTGTGGCATAGATTAGGAATTTCACAGGCTTTGTTTCTATCATTTGTTGCAGATCTAAAAATTTTAGCAGCCATTTATATTATTGATATTGTTTATCATCCACAGTCTTAAGTGAGTTCTTTTCGTACATCTTTGACAAGAAAACACTATAAGAGAAATAATTCTGGAAAATGCATGGAGCAAGGACCCTTGAAACCCTCAGTGTTTGGAAAAGAAATGTGGCCTCCAAGTGATCAATCTCCAAGTTTGGTCGTGGGTTCAGCCTCAATCCTAGGATGAGCTTGATTAAACAATTTATATTCTTCCTTGGGATCAAGTTTAGAAACTAGACCTTCCAACCTTTGCAATTTGACCTCTTTTACCTCCAATGTAATCAATCCAAAATTATTTCAAGGAGACACTTTAGATCTATGAGCAAGTTAAAATGGCATCAAAAGGTAGGATCTCCTCCTTAGATTTAAATGATCCAGCCTCTTTCCAATATAGATTACAAAAAAATGTTCATACCATTGATCTTGAAATGAAATAAATATAATCCGATATGATACTTCTGCTCAGAATTTAGCCTTTGAACCCTTGGTGTTTGACCCACTAAAAGGAGATGAACTCTTCCATTGGATTTCTATAGACCTGTAATCAAATTATAGTCAAGATGGTAGTACTTCCTACAACAAATCTAACAGCCTTGCAATACAATTGAAAAGAGACCCTCAAATCTGATAGGGGTTCGATCTCGACCCCGTAAACTTGAATGAATAAATATGGTAAAGTAGACCCAGGTCAAATATAAAAATTTGGCAAAGTAATGCTTTCTCTTTTGTTTGCAATAAAATAATAACTCTCAAAATAATGTAGAAAATTCTCCTTCAAATCAACCGAAAAATAGAACCAACTGGGATGATAGGAAAATCCATCGAAGATGGAAATGTTGGCTAGGTTGAACATAAATTCCACCAAAGTTCCCTGCGTGAAACCTCCAAATAACCCTGCAAATAATTTAGAATTTTCCAATAAAACCCTCAAGCTGGCAAGATGCACAGCTCTGATACCACTGTAATTTCCCAATCATCAAAATTCTAATCAGTTTTGGTACATTGTAGGTGTTCTAATAAAATTCTTGCAGTAAAAACACGGAACACAATAAAGATCTGAGAATGCAGCATCTTATTTATGTAAATAAATGTAAACAAAATTTAAGTATGGGGGATTTACGCAGTGCATTATATTAGATATCATTTTTGGGATTCAACCGCGTTAAGTAAGTCATTCAAACGTATGACCATTTCCATGAGAGGTAGTCATAACTGACTAATTTCTCATGATTTTTGAATAGTTCACTTAGCACTCATTGCATCGGGTGATGCTCACAGGGGTGAAGAAGTGGGATTGAAACTAGTGAAATGTAAAGAACGAATCACATAGCATCAATCATCACTTCCGGGACTTGCACCCGGTAACCAGGACTTCCCAGGAGGTCACCCATCCCAGAACTCCTCTGGCTCAAGCGCGCTTAACTGTGGAGTTTTCCCCACAATCAAGCCCACTTAGCTTGCTACCCCATTTGCAAAACCTTAGCAAGTATTGTGCCTCATGAACCATTCAGGTAGAGATCCCTTGACTCTTTTTGAATTTAAGTATGGGGGATTTACGCAGTGCATTATATTAGATATCATTTTTGGGATTCAACTGCGTTAAGTAAGTCATTCAAACGTATGACCATTTCCATGAGAGGTAGTCGTAACTGACCAATTTCTCATGATTTTTGAATAGTTCACTTAGCACTCATTGCATCGGGTGATGCTCACAGGGGTGAAGAAGTGGGATTGAAACTAGTGAAATGTGGAGAACGAATCACATAGAATCAATCATCACTTCCGGGACTTGCACCCGGTAACCAGGACTTCCCAGGAGGTCACCCATCCCAGAACTCCTCTGGCTCAAGCGTGCTTAACTGTGGAGTTTTCCCCACAATCAAGCCCACTTAGCTTGCTACCCCATTTGCAAAACCTTAGCAAGTATTGTGCCTCATGAACCATTCAAGTAGAGATCCCTTGACTCTTTTTGAATTTAAGTATGGGGGATTTACGCAGTGCATTATATTAGATATCATTTTTGGGATTCAACTGCGTTAAGTAAGTCATTCAAACGTATGACCATTTCCATGAGAGGTAGTCGTAACTGACTAAATGATCCAGCCTCTTTCCACTTTAACCATATCCACAAAAAAAGAGAATATTACAAATCGATCACTTCTTATTTAGCCTAAGAAGTTTATGTTTAGGAATTCCCCAAGGTCCATAAAAGTATAAACTTAATATAAAGCACTCATCAACACCACGTTATTTTAATTGAGAATATTGAGCGCATGGAAATATGCTTGTTAAGTGGATGTTAGAGAAATCCCTAATGCATAGGTATAACAATAACAAGAATTGTGTTACCTTTTGGGTAATTTTCTTAAGAATCCTAACTATGTCTTAAAAATGTAGCTCGGTGCATTAAATTTAAATGATATTCCTTATTGATTTTGGGATTGGGATGAGAGAGAGAGATAGGAGATATTGTCTATTTTTAAAATAAACATCTTTTCACTTGTATCTTTTCCATACATAATGTCTCTTTTTCATAAATTAAATGGACAACCTTATTTTCTTAATTCTTCATGGGAAACCATCCTTCCAAGAGGCATTAAGGCCATTTCTAGACAAGGCCGTCTACTAAGTCATAGATTTGAAATCCAACGACTCTGCTACGAGCTCACCAAGATTTAGTACCTCTTACTCTTCTCTAAATTTTCCAACAAATCAATGTACAAATGAATTGGAATTGGGGGCAAGAAGCACTTTTATAAGAAAAACTCTAGTTTTTTTGGCCATTATGAGTAAATGGTAGCTCGGTTTGAAAAACCATCGGCACTGTTGGAATTCTCTCACCAATCTCTACCATGGGTCTCCATGTTTCTCGTAATTTGAAACTTCGCCACGAATCCATTTTTTCCATGAGGTCTCACTTTGGCGCATTAAATCAAATCTCTTAATATGAGTCACATGTACTCTTATACCACTTTTCCTTTGAACTTTTAGAATTATGAGTCAAGTTCTATCATGAGTAATCACTATTTACTCATTCTCTTATGGTGCGTTGCGGGCCTTTCCCATGTGGAAGCATCATATAGTCACCTTTCTTCAAAGCATTAGAGATGAGTCACCCCTACCTCTATGGAGTCTGTTCAAAGTCCCAGTGAGTCTTGTTACAATATATTATCCATCTATGTGTCGCATTCATCCCGTTTTTCTTATATTTGACCTCCATCTATCCTCATGTGCCTTTGAAAATCCTCAGTCTGAGTAATTGACCATCCCTTATGGAATTGTGTCAGTCACTACGATGTCAACCTTGCATGTTATGCTTTGAAAAGGTAAATCATAACTCCATGAGTCCCCATATCTTCCAATTATCATCCCTGGTGTTAGTCGTTATTAGCCATAATACTATGATTCTTGTGTCTTTGTTGAGGATTCATAATTGCCTAAACTCTCGTGGGCTTGCTTTTTTTAACATCAACACATTTATTCTAGTAGAGTAGTCTAGAGGATAGGGTTTCTTATTTGTTCAGACTCTTAATGTTAATTACTAGCTTTCTAACCCTAGATATGTCAAATTTCTAACTTCTCCAAGTTTTCTGGTCTTTTTCGCATGTCACGGGAATGAGTTGTGACTGAGATGGTAGTTTTTTCTCAGATTTTCTGACCAAGAATCAAGGATCAGAAATCACACTTTTTAGCCCAAAAAGTGTGATCTCAACTCTAGAGTGCATATTTCAACCCAAAAACTGTGATCCCCCCTAAAAATAGGTTAGTAGCAGCGATTTTAGGGTTTCTGGGTTTTTATCAGATCTGTTTCTGGGTTTTTATCAGATCTGTTTCTCGGTTTTGTCGAGAGCTGTGCGTTGGGTTGTTTGACCTTTGTCTCATCCTGCTTAGGCCTTGATATACTCTAATTTACTCATCAAAGTGGAATTTATCCCCTTAAGGCTTCTAGTACGCCTCCATCTTCATAGGAGGAGTTTAGCTGAATAAGAAGTTTGAGTTTCTCCAGCACTTTCAACCATATTTTCCAAATCTGTAACCTTTTCCTTCATATCTCCAAAGATAGGTTGTTTCCATATGTGGTTTCATATTAAACCTTGTTTGGTCATTGGCCTTAGGGTCCCATCAGTTGCCCTGTGATTTACACTCATCTCCCTATCTTTTTGTAGCGATCCTCCTCTCTGGTTTTTTGTTGTTGCTACACCAATTTCCAGCAGCCTACTGTCATTTCATCCCAGTCACACCGAAACTTAGAGCCCTTGAGCATTTTAGTGTGTTTCCAATCGATTTCACCACCAAATATCACATTGCTTGCAAATTCAGTTTGGGTGGGGTTTAGTGAATGGTTTTTTTGTTCATTTACTAATATTAATTTTACTTTATTTTCAACAATATTTTTTGTCTTTTACAAACATGATTTGGGCTTAATCAATAAATACATTTGCACACACAAGTACACCTTAAGCGAAGGGTGGTTGGTTTGCATCTCCAAGCTAATACTGAACATAATAAATTTATCTCCCCTCATCGAGACAAAGTCATATTGTTGATCTCCCTTCACCATTTTCATGTCACATGTGTCTTACCACCATTGTGCCACCAAGGCGTTTGTCACAGACACTCTTATAGCTTCATCCCCATTTTCCACTCGGGCATATTACTCCTCTCCACTAGGTTCGAGTTCATAGCCCTCTGAGTCCCCATGCCAACTCTTATCCTGGTTCTCCACCACATATTGTCACCATGTTTGGACCCACAACTAGTATAGGAACCCAACCTAGTGTTGGCTCCAGTTCTACCCTAGTGATCACATCTAGAGGAGTAATCTCATGAACTATTTAGAAAACTCCCATGCTCCCTTTTATGGCTGGCTTAAGTCTACTAGATTTTAGTCAATTGATAAATGACCCAATACACCATGATGATGGTTGGCATGCTATGCTGATAAGCTTCCCTCAAATATCCCAAAGTTTGAGGGTAATTCTGGAGAGGATTCTACCGATCATGTTCGCTCCTTCCACATGTGGTGTTCATCCAACTCCATTACCGATGACTTCATTTGTTTTCGGCTGTTCCAACACACGCTCACTAGAGACGCTACAAAATGGTATGTAGACTAGCCTGCCACATTTCATTCCATTTTCGTAATGCTTGCTAATTGTTCCTCTCATATTTCTAGCTACCTCTTTGATACGACACTAGTAAAAAGATATTGACCTCATTTCGTCAGTCCCCTGCCACTCGCCTTTTCGACCATGTTCAAGAGTGGTGTAGAAGGAGGAGCACATGTCGTACCCCACACTTTGAAGACCGTGTCTATCTAGATTGATTTCTTAGGAGCCTTTTAGTACCCCCTGGAAACGATGTTGTGTCCCATTTTCCTCAAACTGAGGAAGAAACTCTCAAAACAACTCTGAGATATGACCTGATTTATGTGCAATTTGGTTCTCTTTATACCGTCATTCCAAACCTTCCCCATCCTGGAGGTTCCAACGCACCGGGGGAATCTCACGTTGCCGACGGTATCATTGGAACCCTTTCACATCCTTCCCCATATACTCTACAAAGTTATGGCCATCCACAAGGGAGCACCAGTTCCTCCAACACTTATGCCCCTCCTCCTAGCAACATGTTTTCGGGGCCCCAACCTATCTACCAAACCATTGCTACTCCTTATGAAAATTCAAGCACTACAGCCCCTCAAGCATTAACACCACAGCGTCCCATTCATCCTCAGCCCCCACATCTACTACAGCCTTAGGGTCAGGTGGTTTCATAGTAGAGTGCAACCAATCCCAAAAATTTGAAGAAAAATAATAAGGGGAAGGTTAACAATGGTATCAAGGGTAACCAGGGTAATCAAGGTAATCAAGCTAGTGAATCCCAAGGGAACCAGCCTAACACCAAAAACCATCAACAGGGAAGCCAACCCAACCAAAACAAGGCTAGTCGTATGAACAAGCCTTGTGCATGTTGTGGTGTACATGGCCATTATACACATGAGTGTGTTATCTTACCCCAGATGCGCCAAATGTGGGAAGCTCAAGCAACTTCTAGAGGCCTACAATTGCCTTAGAATCCTACAGTATCTCAACCGACAATGCTTACAAATCCTTTCCCTCAACAAGGATTTGTTTCTTCTCAACCTCACCTAGGTCAAGCAGCCCACCCTCCCCAACCTTATGCTCATGGTGACTACTAGATCCTCATGATGAGCTCTGATGAGGTGAATCCTTCTGATATCAACTTGCAAACTCAATCGCGTCAATATGATAAGCCATCAACTTCGTCTACCACTAAGTCCAAATCCAAAGCTTCTACTGAGCCTCTTATGACATCAAATGTTCCATTATAGATCCCTCAACCTAAAGCTGAGGCAATTCCCAAGATCCCCAAGAGGCCCTTATGCCATAACATGGCTTCTAACCAAGTTTCCCATACATACAATATAGTAGATGACATGGTGCAATCACCTATCGCCATGTTGACGTTGGATGTACTCCATTCATTCCCTTTTCAAAAGAAAGCTCTAATAACTTCTTTGGGTGTATTATATCCTTCTAACGATCATTTGATTGTCTTCCTAGTTGATACATTAGAACATCCCCCATTGCCTTGCTCCGTTGCTTTCTAGGTACTAGTCCGAGTCCATAATGTCATCATCTCCTGATGCATTACTGACGATGGTGCATAGACCTGTGTAATTTCCACTACCATTTGGAAAAAACTTTAGTCACCTGAGTTGTCCCCATCCACCATCACATTGCATGCTTGGGATAGACACTCCTCTTAGCCTCTTAGCATGTACTGCAACTATCTAGTGACCCTTGCGGGAAAGACTGTCCATGTAGATTTTGAGGTTATTGATTCCCCTTTAGATTACAACATTCTATTGGGTTGTGGTTACACATATGCCATGCTAGTTGTCACATCTACGGTTTTCCGCAAGATGTGCTTCCCCCATGAAGGGAAGATCATTACCATAGATTAGTTGACTTACTACAAGAGGACATCTGTGACGTCCCCCAATTCCATTATCTCATCAGTGTTAGATAAGAACTCTTCAACTCCTCTTATTAGTGTTTCACCAAGAGTCTATAAAGATTCCTCATTGTTGGGTTCTTTCCCTGGTCCTCCCCCTCTCATCTTAGAGCCTAAATCTTTCAGCGTCACGGGTTTTCCTCAAGCAATCTAGTACATTCGATCCACAACGAGCTCCTCAGCACCATGTGGTTACCATCCCAGCCAAGCCATCTAGATCCACCCCCTATGACCTCCTCCATTTGTGGGCACCTCTCCTATCTTCCCCCAGGAACTCTTCCTCTATGTCTCAACCATCCAGGAGTTGTTCCACTGGGACATTACCTTGTAGGCCAGATAGCTTTCTTATTCCCCCTCCCACAATATTTTATGTCCCTATCATGGCTTCGTTGGTCCTTGCTAACATGAATTTAGTGATCCCCGTTTGGTACATTGATCCCCCTACAAGCATTCTTCCTAGTCAGCTAAGACCTTATCATGCTCTGACCCTGGTTCAATTGGTCCCTATGGCCCCTACCACTAATTTAGTTCCATCACAACCTCAAGAGAAACTCACTCTTGTTGGGAAAGCATCTGGACAGGGGGGAAAAGCTAAGAGGAAATAACCTAAGGACAAGGCTCCCCAACCTCCTCCAGTCCCCAAGACCCCAAAGTCATCATCTCTGTGCACTTTGTGTAAATTTGTGGGGCACACAACCAATAATTGTCCTAAGCTTCCTCATCTCAAACCTTTGGTTCATGAAACATTCCCTAAGTCAAATATCCATAAATTCCATGTTAACTTACTGGGTCCACTCAAGAAACTCACAACGTTACGCAAAAATCACCCCTGTGCCCTGTGTGATCATCATGGTGACTACTCCAATTGTTTCCCTCATCTCAATGAATTTTGTGATTTCCTTAAGGCACTTCACGAATACGAGACCACTCATAATGGATCACCTTCTCCTCTTCCTATGAGTTTTTGTACCAATAGTAAACCAAAATAGGTGGAATCCAGTCCCACCATCGTGATCCCTTCCCCAGATGTCGAGATGACGGACACCACGGGCCATATCCTTTACCTATCATCATCCATGAGTTCCTCATAGGTAATCCTTTCTGAGGCTTCTGAGCATGCTTCTATTCAACCTCTTTCGAAAAAATCCTAGGTCTCAACATACATATATCCTTCATCTACTATCTCGTCATCTACCATTCCATATGATGTGTATGTGAACCTTCTTTCTCAAGTTGATGCACTAGGTACCGTGTCACATGAGGTAGTCAATATTCCTCTCGTCTGCTCATCTTCCATTTTGATGACGAAATCATGGAAGCTATGTCTAACCCTAATTATCCTTGCAATTAGGCAAGGGAGGATATTTTTTGGAGGATTTTAAAGGCCATTTCCTTCCTAATAATCCCAATGCAATCTACCTAAAGAAAATTTTCTCATAGCTTATCTCTTTGATTTGCATGTCTTTATTTCTGTCATGAAGTTAGGTAAAATGCATCATCTCATCTGTCACCTTTTGCACCTTTCAGATGGATCCATCATCCACACCATATATCGGTCATGTTGACGGTGCAAGTCGCTTCTCTAGGAATATAGCCTCGATAGCCTGGACCATTTTTACCCCCTTGCATACATTAGTCCTTTCGAATGACGTGTGCATTGGATCTGCCACCAATAACCAAGCTGAATATGATGCGGTGATAGGTTTGTTAGTTGATTCCCTTTCTCATCAAATCCTTCATCTTCATGTTCGTTTATATTACTTGCTACTTGTCATGCAATTGAATGGTGTGTATCATGTGCATAACCAAGTCATATTTAGAAATATTTTCTTGTTAAGCTGTTGGTACGTGAATTTGAAACCATTACTTTTAGTCAAGATCCTAGAGCCCAAAATAACTATGTATATACCATTGCAAATAACATTCTAGATTGGAATTTATCACATGTATACCACAGAAGACAACCATAAACAAAACACATGGTGAACCATCATCGTCATATAAAAATGCATAATCATATTATGTATCATATAAGTGTTCAAAGCCGATAGCTCTAAATACATCTGACATGCCCATAACATGTTACAAAAATCAAAATCAAAGGGACCCACAAGTCCCCATATCTAGTCACTATTAGAAGGATCATGCACCAAAGGCCCTGCCCCACCTGCATGTAGATCACGTACTGCATGACCAGTGATCGCTATGCGCCACATGATACCTTGCCACTGTAAGGGAAGGTCATTACACTCATATATGTATTGATCATGTAGCTCATGCCATCCACACTCAGAAACTCTGGTCAAAAGTACCCCACATCTACGGTGTAGATAAACGAGTAGCACACTATCCTTTGGACCCTGACAAGATGACGATGTTCCCCAATCTGCAGCCAAAGGCGCTGCGGCTTGTCCTGCATTTCTTTCCATTTTTACCGGTGCTATGTCTGCATACCACATATTTTACACTTAGTACCATATACATGTGATAAAAATATGAAATGCACCATAAAAATAGCAACTTAACAATTACCGTTTGATCCCCATGCTTGCCTGAGTGAAAGTAGCAAGTCGGGATCTTCCTAATAGTTAATCCAACTATAAGGATAATCATCAATCTAGAGGGGCATGTAATCCCAATGTGCAAAAAACGTGGGTTGGAATACCTGTCCAACTCCCCATCCTCCTCTCTGCAGTAGCTACCCTCAGTGGTAGATCCTGGGCTCTTGTGGGCTCCCATATGGATCTATACATGAGGAAGGATGGTGGGTATCTTCTCAAAGAAGAATGCGCACAGTACTATACCAGAAACATAGTCATGGCTCACCTGCATAGACTTAACTATCGTTTCACTGACAACACCATCATCTCGGCCCACCCATAGTAGGTCCTAACCAAAACACTCTCAACCAGCATCATCTGCCCACCAGTGATGTGGTGGAACACATGGATACCCAAGACCCGTAGCACAACTACGGAAACAACCTATGTCTCTAGCTAGTCTAAATCACCAATCAGGATAGTCGTGCCCTTCACATGCACATCCGGTGGACAATAGCGCTCCACAAACTTTGTAATGTTCCTCCCACAAGGAGACACCAGATGTATATCCCACACCACTCCGAGGGGAGGGAGTCCGGTGAAGAAACAAATATCCTATAATGTGAGCTCAATATTCCGCCCCTACACGACAAATACCTCATGGTCTGGATCCCAATAGCTCACAATTCTCAATAGCAAGGGCTCACCTACCCTCATCAATGGGTTCTCTACCAACTTGAGAACCCCATAGCAAGCCAATGCCCCTCGAACCCCCTGATCCATCTAAATCTTGGATCAGAAGGTATCCAAGTCTCACTCACACTAGTTGATTTTTAGCTCTGCCATGCCTTCAAAACACCACATGTCTTGTCAGTTGAGAGAAGAAAACACTAGTCTACACTAATCAACCTACAACCCACACCAAGTGAGCAAACCACCCCTCTTTTCAGCCCCAAATCGCAGTTTTATGCCCAGAAAGTGTGAGCTCACATTTTTTCACCTGTTTCCTGTGATCTAAATTGCACTTCTAGGCACCAAAAGTGTGATTAGATTGTGAAGAGGAGCAAGGGTCTCCCAGGGAGCTGCCAGGAGCCAAAAATCACAAAATAAATAACTGAAATTGAAGAGATGAGTAAGGCCACCTACCAAAAAGTCGCACATCCTGATTATGATGGTCGGTTTGTCTGCTATGATCTCCACAAGATTTAGCGCCTTTTCCTCGTCTCCAAATTTACCACAACTCACATAAAAAATGAAATCCAATTGGAGGGAAAATGTCCTTTCATAGAAAAATCCACAATTTTTCTATCGCTCGCTTTGACCAAACGGTAGCTCATCTTGACGAACGATCAACATCATTGGAAATCTCTCATCGAGTACTATAATAAGTCTTTCTTAGTTTTGGATGATTTGAAACTTCACCAGGAAGCCATTTTTCTAAGAAGGGTCACTTTGTCACCTCTCAAAATCGGATTTCTTCATATGTGACGCTTGTAATTTGGGGACCACCTTCCCCTAAAACTTGTCATCTCACGTGTCAATTTTCATCATGTGTAACCATCATTTACTCATTTTTTCATGGTCCCCACAGGACCTATTTTGTGTGGCGGTGTCATCGAGTCACCCTTGTTCAAAGCATCTGTGATGAGTCACCCTTGCATCCATGGAGTTTGTTTCGCATCCCATTATATCATATCATAGCATTCCATCCATATTTTGATATCGTTCATCCCGTCTTGCCCATTTTGGCCTCCAGTCATACTGTTCACATCCCATTCGGAGTTGAGTCAGTTGCTGCCAGGTCAACCATGCACTTTATGCTCTGACAAGGGAAGTCATCTATTTTTCCCTCAATCCATCATTTTCCATTATACCTAGTGTCAGTCCATCAGTCACATTACTATTTTCCCTCATACCTTAGTTGAGGATCCTCATTGCCTCACCTATCGTGGGCCCTATTATGTCGACATCAGCTCATTTATTCCATAAGAATGACCTAGAGGGCAGTGCATCTTGGTTCCAGATTCCATTCTTGTTTGGTACTTTGGATCGAGTAGAGGGACTCATTATTGCCCTTTGAATTGGTTGTTTCATGTTCGTGATCTATACACTCGATGGTCCAGTGATGCAGTAGATTATACCAGTGGTTCCTACGTGTGTGTGAGATGTTTGAGACCTCATGAGGGTGTGGCCCTTCAGGTAGCCCCCCACATGCTCATATGCATTCCTATTATGCTACAAAATTAGATGCAGTTCCACAAATATAATGGGTTCGGTTCCTACAAATCATAGTGTTCATAGCATGCGCATCTCCTTCAGATGATCCATTTAGTTTTGCAGATCCCTGGCTTGTTCAACAGGGTTTCTTCCATTGTTCTACCCTCCCTCCAACGCATTTTTTTAGGGAAGGGCCATTATATCTCATGTAATCAGTTCATATTATATTCAATCCTGGCTCATATTTTTCCAGGTGCATTATATATACGGGACACATTGTATTATTTCCTACTTCAGTTATGCCAACATGTCACGTACCATTCAGCATGTACTTCATTACACAGTTTTATGTTTCTCAGCACACCATAATTTTTGTACTAAGTTATCTTGGTGGGTATAAGTATGCCTCCCCCGCCTCATTGAGGTTTGGTACCACAACATAAAAGGTGACTTGCATTGGTCTTGCCCCCTCTGTCCCTATCCTCCTGCTTCAGTTGTATTGGTCTCTTTCTAACTCCACTTTGTTGTGTATTGATTATGTCTTTACAACACAGTTCGGTCATATGTTTTCCACCTAACACTCGTATGTTGCAGGGAAATCTGTTATCACCAAAATATTGATCATCTACCCTAATTTACTAGATGGATCAAACTACACCATGTAAAGTGAATTTTACAATAGTAAAATTTCTTTCACTGTGAAAAATTACTTAATAAACCACCTTTGTTAAGTAATCTATAATTAAACTCATGCATAATAATTAAATAAATCACTATTTATTTGATTTCCTTCTAGGAATAATTAATTAAACCATTGTTCAATTATTATTCCTTGTCATATTTGACCGATTTATGAAAAATCAACAGATAGATTATTTTATCTTATTTTTCTCTATGAATAATTAATTATTATTCCTTGTCAAATTTGAAAAATCCCTTGGGAATAATTAAATAAATCATTATTTCTTTATTATTCCTTAACCAGTTTGTTGAGATGATAAATAAATCATTTATTTATTTATTATTTCTAAATAAAAGTTTAAATATTTTTTCCCTCCTAACCAAATACAATAAAATATTCCAAGTGGTTATTCCTAGAATGGGGTTAACAATATTTTATTAATGCTCATTGTTGTTGGGAAAAGTATCCAATTTGGAATGCCCCTATCCCACTCTAAGAGGTGATAGTGCCTTAGCAACAAACAAGGAAAACTATCTGAGTATTCTTCTTTATGAGATGCAAATAGAGAAAGAAGGATGTAACTAACCGATGTCTTCTACTAGTTTGTCGATCCAATCACTCTCTCTTTCGTTCGCTTCCCATTGCCTGCTCTTTCACTGGTCCAGCTTCACCCAGTTCCTGCAAGATCACAAGAGAGGAAAACTACACAAAAGATATAGATTCACATTCATAACTAGTTTAGGATCAGATATAAACTAAATATGCAAATATAACAAAACATCATTGAAATACAAGCATATAGGAGAAACTCAAGTAGCTTTATTGATATGATAACAAGGTTCAAGAGGAGATACAACCAAATGAGTCCCGATCCAGCATCTACCTCCCAGCAAAAGAATACCTTCTTCTCCTCCAACAAAGCATAAATCACCCAATGTACTAATCTCAATCTCAAACCAACAACAATTCTCTGCAAAGTACAAAATTCAAGCCTCCTGAACCTCTGGGTGAGAGATCCATATATAGATGTAAGCAGAGAGGATGAGTCAGCTTATGTTTTGACTTGTGGCTTCTCTCTATCAGTTCTTGCTTCCACTTGGAGGTTGAGAACCTCTTACTCATCACTAGTCGAATTCATTGAGGCAAGTGTCATTGAGGAAGATTCTGGAAGCTTCCAGGGTCTTTCCACCTCGTTGAATGAACTTGCCATTTGTCATTTCCCGCTCAGCGCACCGTGGTAGTGCTTCTACCTACGTTGCAGTTCACCTAGCCAGTGTAATCTCTGCATTTCAGCGTAGACAGCTAGTGGAGCCTCTGAATTGATCCTAAATTGATTGTTTCTGAGTTGTTTTTGGTGGAGAACTTCTGGGAGAAGCTGTCATTGGTTGACCTTGTTCCTTTAGGGGTAGGAACAACTCATTTAGGGACCTTGGATCCCTTGGATTATGTAAATTTCATGCTCAATGTTGTGAGGCACAAAAATGTCTATAACAGTTGCCCCCTAAAGTATGAGGCCGTTTATCGGGTGAAATGCTTTATTAGGAGGATCCGAAGTTCTTCCAATGCTGGGAGGAGACCTGTAATAAGATACAATACAATACATTATTTTTCATACTGCTTTCATGATCTAGCTGAGGCGGGCATTCCCATGCTCGTCTTTATAAATTCATTTTTCTGTACATAAAACAGACAATCGTCTGATGGTAGACTGATGATTTTGATGAAATCATCATCCTTTTGGTAGGATGATTATCTGCTGCAATGTTGTACATGTCAATGTCTTTATTTTTCCTGAATATATATCGCAGCCCAGATGGATGAAACTAGATCCGGGGTCTTCAATCTCGTCCGATCTTCACTCTAAGTACAAGTCGATCCATGTGAGAAATGTTCTGAAGTCGAACATTGAAAGACATCGCATTACCAGTCAATGATGTAAACTGTTAACAAGCGCGAGAGGAATCACCGATAATGATAATGACCCTCAAGGTACTGTAGTACAATTCACGTGGTGTGAATAAAGGACTTGGCGTCGAACACCACGCAAAATCTTTCGGTCGAAGGTCATTGATGTATACCTGTCGCCGGAAGTGAGAAACTTGCCATTGAGGCATGCAAGCTTTAAAGTACTGAAGGGGGTGTTCCTAGATCAACTTCTTGGATAATGAGCTGATGTCGACAAGAAGCGATCCGTCAAAGGAGGGCCTTAATGTATCCCACATCAGTGACACTGAACAGAGCAAATGATTTTGATGGAGGTGAAAACGATCTGATGATATATGGTTCAGGGTGGCGGTCATGAAAGGATGAAGGATAATGTATGGTAGTGGATGGGACACAGTTGACTTCTCTGGATGACTTCTCTTGAACATATCGGCGACACTTGTGTGATGGATTGGTAGCATTAACCGCAAAGATGGATGGTATTGGCCAGACCATGGTGATGTGACCGGTGAATGAAACAACCCAACCTGACTCAGGCACGGAGTGGAAGTGTCATGTTCAAGAGCGACTTGCTACCAATAAAAGTTCTTTGAGTTTCTTCCCAATTTTTCCCCAGTCATTTCTGACCAGTACCTCTTTATTTTTGTCAAGCTTGAGGAGGATAACATATGCTTGTTCTATAATTTGCCCTTCAGGCAAACCCATCGCTATGTTTTAACGAGCCTAGCGATAGTGAAACTCGTTCTCGTCTAAAGACAAGTTTGTCGCTATTAATGCTTTTTAACAAGTCTAACGACAAAGATAACTCGGTCCTTTTCAATTTTAGAGAGTCTGAAAAGGTATGTAAAGTTAACTCTGGAAGTCCTTCTTCATCATCAAATCTCTTAAGTCTGAAAAAGTATAAAACAATATAGAAGGGATGGATTTTCGATAGTTTTAACAAGCCGAACAAAACAAGCGCTCGATCTTTTTGTGCAATAATCCCTCAGGTCCAAAAAGATTAAAATATAGAGGAGGGATAGCACTTCCGGTCGCTTTAACGAGCTGGAAGGCCAAAACTCGGCAATCTTTTCATATTTTACGAGTCAGATGAAAAGAGCTTAAAGAAGAGTCGTCTTTTGAGGAACGAGCTTAAACGCGGGTTGAAACACTTGCTCGATCTTATGTTTATTTTTTAACGAGCATGAACTATGTGCTAAAACTACTCGATTATCCAGTCATATGATAAGAATGTCTCATATAAAAACGGAAACTTTTAGATTTTTGCCCCACATCCTTTCTTTATGCAAGTTCGGAAACGACTAATCCTAAGAGTTTAAAGGGTTAGAATTACAGGTTTAAAGGGAGGACCTAAAAATTTAAAAAATAAATAGCCGCCCCTTGCTTGCATTCCAAAAGGTTTGCATGCCCCCAAGTATAAAACAGAGTTTCGAGGCCTCCCTCTATTCGAGCTGACAAAACATTTGTTTTATCAGGAAGGGTCACCCTTTATTTGAGCTGACAAAACATTCGTTTTATCAGGAAGGGTACTACCTCTTACAGGTTACCCAAATATTGTTCTATTCGTGGTGCAAACAAACTGCTTCTTCGGCGATGCCTACCGAAGCAGACAAAGGTGAGTGACTTAGCTCTGCCAATCCACATAACTTTGAAAAGAGAATCTTATTCTAGAACAACCCCTCTTCCAATCACGGACGGGGTACGGACTAGTCATATTCTCCCGCGGAAACCTACCCTATACCCAAAGTTTTCCTACCGAAGCAGACCAGGATGCATGCCCCCTAGGTTCCAGTCATATCTTTCCGAATCACTCGCGCTCATCGGGAGGACGCACCATGGGTTGAGACATTTCCTGTGTGAAGAGACCATTTAGGGATGGTATATGACTATTTGCGATGTGTGATCTGGGAAATGAAAGTTGGTCCACGAGCTTGACCACTCTTCCTTCGTGTGGAAAACACATTACTCTAAAGAGTGAGGAGACGATGGATCCCATGCAATATATATAGTCTCGTCCAAGGAGTAGGTTATAATCCAAGGGTCCTTGAACGACCATCAAGTTCATTTGAACGGTCTTCCCTTTCAATGTTATGGGCACATTGGGGAGGATCCCTAAAGGTCGACTGGTTCCTTTATCGAAGACTGATAGATTTCTCATTTCAGGCAAAAGCGCTGGCGAACCAAGCGCTTTCCAAGCAATAGAGGAAAGGATACTCACAGATGCCCCTTCATCGATGATGGTGCCAGCCATTACCATTCTGTATATTTGAACGATAATTCTGAATGGTATACTGGCTGGCAAGCGGGGTCTGCCTAGTTGGTTCCAGTCGAAGGATACAACTAGGTTGCTTGCTGGTGGGACCAAGTAGACGGTTGGATATTGCTCTAACGAACTTCCTTCCTGCGATAAAGGAATGGGTGCATTGCCCCCGTGTTCGTCAGAGTCTGTGTTGATGAAAAGAATATGGATGGTGTCATCCTTATCCTCTTCAGTGACTGTATCATTCGAAGATAAATCCTCTGAAGGCAAGACCGGGTCAACTGCCGCCTCGACCTTTTGACTTTTGTCTGGTATGGATTCAGTTGGTTTATCCTCAATGATAGATGCTTCAGTTGACCACTTGAGCGGGCCAGCTAGACTCTCAACTAACGAAGGACTTGGCAAGAGTTTTTGATATCCAGGAGGAAGTTGTAACGGTGAAACCGGGCGATCTTCCAAGACTCTTTTAGCCTCGTCTAAGAAGGGACAACGGTGGAGGGCATGGTTTCCTTCGCACAGTCTACAGGGAGGTCTAGCCCTCCCTTTCTGTCCTGGAACTTCACTTTCGCTAGTTGACGGTGTACTTTCAACATGGCTATCAGAGGTTGACGACACCGGATTGTGCAAACGGGGAGACCAGTCCCTTAGTATCTGAGGGATGCAGGGACAATCTCTGTGAAAGTGGTCTCCCTTGCAGATGACACATGGCGATTTAGGCCTGGTCAGTGCTCTGTGTGGATTTTCATCAGAAGACACTTGTTTTCCCTTATTTGCCTTTGGCTCCTTCTTCTTTTTCTCTTTCTTCTTCTTTTCCTTCTTCTCCTTAGGAACTTGGTTTTTAGTTTTACCAGTCCCGTCACGCGAAGAGGAAGGAAGAGAGGAAGAATTATAGGAAGTAGAAGGTTGGTGGGAAATTCTAGACTCGTCTAATTGTTGATTCGACTGTTCAGGAATAGTGGTATTCTGAACGACATTGGTTGAGAAGAGCCAGACCGGCAGGCCAATTGTCAGTCCTGGAAGTGACAACGTGGCCATATGGGGCGCACCAACATCTCCCCAAGAGGAGAAGGGACTAGGATTTTCACCAAGGGGAATTCCTTGGTTGGTGGGCTCCATTTCCTCAACCTAAAGATCAACGCAAGAAAAGGGGTGATTGTTCCGTTTAAAATAAATTTTAACGACGCTTAGACACAACTTGCTTTTTCAATTTTAAAGAGTCGAGAAAAAGCTAAATATGACTCTAGTCTCCTTCGATGTTTTAACGAGCCCGAAGTGACAAATGCTCGGATGGACTTTTTCCGTTATAGAGTCTGAAAAAGGCCAAAAGGAACTGCTCTGGAGTTCTAGATAGAGGGTGTGCCAAACATTTCGCAAAACCGCAGAATACTTTTTAGGGTACGGGCGGTCAATCTTCCTGAATGTTGTGTTCAGTGCATTGCGATCAGTAGGGCGGCCAACACGGCTTCCTATGGATAAAGGTTTTATTCCTATAGGGGTCTCCCAATATATACATGACGGTACGTGGGAGCACAATCCGTACTGGCACTTATCGTCTCTCAGGAGGAATCACCCAACCATCAGTGAGGCGACCAGTGACCAGGTTTTACGATGCCGGAACACGTCTCTAGCCTAGACCTCTATGTTGTGCGTTATGTTACAAAGCGTTGTTAAGTTCATTCAATTTATTTTAGGTTGATCTTTCTTAGAAGTTTTCCTTTTTGGATCACCACAAGATGTATGATACAATTCCTAAATGCAGTCTAAAGATGATAAGCAAGCTTTTATATCTTTTCAACAATGAAAATCCTAGCTACAAGAGGAAAAGAAAGACACCATCTTTTCTCAAAGAGCATAGAGCACATAGTAATGCACTTTTCCATAAATCAACATACAAACTGTCAAAATGAAAATGCACATATGCATGTATTTGTTTTCACTTTCTTAATATTGATGCCTAAAAAGAAAGCTGTTTGTAAAAATTTGAATTCGATTTCAAGTGAAAACACAAACAAGTTCCTTTTTCGAAATCAAAAAGACGATTACGACACTTTATGATTTACTTGTTTCGACACTTTGAAATGCATAAATTCAAACCAAAATACAAAAGTAAAAGCTAAATCAATTGTGAACAGGAAACAAACTCACTCCTAAGATCAAAACGACACTTTCGACAGGTCTAGATCTAGGGGCGACAGTATGACTAGTTTACTTTTGTAATGGGAAACTGCAAATGATGTAACAAATACACAAAGAACAAATACAGTTTCTTTATACAACCGAGGTAGAATTGAGGCAAAGAAAAGGGGTTTCAGATAGGTACACTGACTGATACCAGGCTGCAAAAAACAGAGATAAAACTGAGCAAAAGGAAGCAGGGAACCACAGCTGCACAAGGCAAAGACTGATCAGTGCACTCCCAACACAGAGGATTTGACATTCAGCGCAGGTAGCCTTCATGGGACCTGCGTTGAAATGCAGAACCTCTTCACAGAGTTTATGCTGAAGCAGAAACGAGAGTTGTTTCTGGGTTCTGGGTTACGGTTTGCAGTTTAATCTACAGTTTTTGGTTGGATAAAAGCTATCAATTAGGTACAATTAGGAGGATGATTTATAGGAGGACTAAGATCTATCACAAAGGGCTGTTAGAGAATTTTTGGATCAGCTATTCAGATCATAAACAGGCCCAGTGAGTGGACTAGAGTAGCTGATCTCTACTTTGCATTTGTAAATAGCAAATGCAGTTCGATTCAACACTCTTGAGTTTATGAAATGAATAGCAATAGAAACAAAAATAAACTAACAAGATACTCTCCCCAGCGGAGTCCCCAATTTGTTGTTGGTAATAGTATCCAATTCGGAATGCGCCTATCCCACTCTAAGAGGTGATAGTGCCTTAGCAACAAACAAGGAAAACTATCTGAGTATTCTTCTTTATGAGATGCAAATAGAGAAAGAAGGATGTAACTAACCGGTGTCTTCCGCTAGTTTGTCGATCCAATCACTCTCTCTTCCGTTTGCTTCCCGCTGCCTTCTCTTTCACTGGTCCAGCTTCACCCAGTTCCTGCAAGATCACAAGAGAGGAAAACTACACAAAAGATATAGATTCACATTCATAACTAGTTTAGGATCAGATATAAACTAAATATGCAAATATAACAAAACATCATTGAAATACAAGCATATAGGAGAAACTCAAGTATCTTTATTGATATGATAACAAGGTTCAAGAGGAGATACAACCAAATGAGTCCCGATCCAGCATCTACCTCCCAGCAAAAGAATACCTTCTTCTCCTCCAACAAAGCATAAATCACCCAATGTACTAATCTCAATCTCAAACCAACAGCAATTCTCTGCAAAGTACAAAATTCTAGCCTCCTGAACCTTTGGGTGAGAGATCCATATATAGATCTAAGTAGAGAGGATGAGTCAGCTTATGTTTTGACTTGTGGCTTCTCTCTGTCAGTTCTTGATTCCACTTGGAGGTTGAGAACCTCTTACTCATCACTAGTCGAATTCATTGAGGCAAGTGTCATTGAGGAAGATTCTGGAAGCTTCCAGGGTCTTTCCACCTCGTTGAATGAACTTGCCATTTGTCATTTCCCGCTCAGCGCAGCCTGGTAGTGCTTCTACCTACGTTGCAGTGCACCTAGCCAGTGTAATCTCTGCATTTCAGCGCAGACAGCTAGTCGAGCCTCTAAATTGATCCTGAATTGACTGTTTCTAAGTTGTTTTTGGTGGAGAACTTCTGGGAGAAGCTATCATTGGTTGACGTTGTTCCTTTAGGGGTAGGAACAACTTATTTAGGGACTTTGGATCCCTTGGATTATGGAAATTTCATGCTCAATGCTGTGAGGCACAAAAATTTCTATAACAGTCGTTATTCGAGGATAACTCAATATTTTGTTATAAATAGAAGGCTTTTCCATTCCTTATTCACGTTTGACTATTTTCGTTGTTGCACTCACTATTGTAACTCTGATTATTTTCATTGATGCACTCCATTTCTCTACCATTTGAGTTCCCATTAAGCTCAAACATTTTATTTGTTGGGTTTTCACATTATAGAGGAGAGAGACTCTAAAGAAGATGAAGATGTTTGAGGATAGCCAAGAACCCATCCCATAGAGGGGGATAGGTAACATTTATTTGTTCCCTTCACAAGTGTTATAATAAAATCTATTCTTTGTATATATAGTTTCCATTGGATTATTTGAGTTATTACTGTTTCTTTTTGTTGTTTAGCCATGATTGTGGCATAGATTAGGACTTTCACAGGTTGTGTTTCTATCATTTGTTGCAGATCTATAATTCTTCGCAGCCATTTATATTATTGATATTGTTTATCATCCACAGTCTTAAGTGGTTTCTTTTCGTACATCTTTGAGAAGAAAACACTACAAAAGAAAGAATTCTGGAAAATGTGTGGAGCAAGGACCCTTGAAACCCTCAGTCTTTGGAAGAAAAATTTGGTCTCCAAGTGATCAATCTCCAAGTTTGGCTATGGGTTTAACCTCAATCCTAGGATGAGCTTGATTAAACAATTTATATTCTTCCTTGGGATCAAGTTTAGAAACTCGACCTTCCAACCTTTGTAATTTGACCTCTTTTACCTCCAATGAAATCAATCCATAATTATTTCAAGGAGACACTTTAGATCTATGAGCAAGTTAAAAATGGAATCGAAAGGTAGGGTCTCCTCCTTAGATTTAAATGATCTAGCCTCTTTCCAATATAGATTACAAAAATATATTCATACCATTGATCTTGAAATGAAACTGATATAATCCGATATGATACTTGTGCTTAGAATTTAGCCTTTGAACCCTTGGTGTTTGACCCACTAGAAGGAGATGAACTCTTCTGTTGGATTTCTATAGACCTGTAATCAAATTATAGTCAATATGGTAGTACTTCCTACAACAAATATCACAGCTTTGCAATACAATTGAAAAGAGACCCTCAAATCTGATAGGGGTTCAATCTCTACCCCGTAAACTTGAATGGGTAAATATGGTAAAGCAAACCTAGGTCCAATCTAAAAATTTGGCAAAGTAATGTTTTCTCTTTTGTTTACAATAAAATAATAACTCTCAAAATAATGCAGAAAATTCTCCTTCCAATCAACCAAAAAATAGAACCAACTAGGATGATATGAAATATCATCAAAGCTGGAAATGTTGGCTAGGGTTAGCATAAATTCCACCAAAGTTCCCTGCATGAAACCTCCAAATAACCCTACAAATAATTTAGAAGTTTCCAATAAAACCCTCAGGCTGGCAGGATGCATAGCTCCGATACCATTGTAATTTCCCAATCATCAAAATTTTAATCAGTTCTGGTACATTGTAGGTGCTCTAATAAAATTCTTGCAGTAAAAACACTGAACACAGTAAAGATCTAAGAATGCAGCATCTTATTTATGTAAATAAATATAAACAAAATTACATCCCCAGAGAAGCACTACTAAAGCTCGTACCTTGGCATGTATGGCTTCCCATGAACAGAGAAATTAAAGATACTAAAGTACAATCTTAGATCCTTGATGGATCCACCAGAGAAATTACTACCATGGGTTTTTCGTCCTTGGGATAAACTAGAACTTGCCTTGACAAGCTCTCAACAAAAGAAAAATAGATAAATAACTCTTGATGATTACATTGTTAGGCTCCTATCCCCTTTTATATGCTGAGTTGAATCTCTAGAGACTTTATTGTTTTCACTCGAAAAACGAAGGCAAATACCATGGGTCAATGTCGTGGGCAACTACCACGGTAAATACCATGGGTAGATTCCGTCCACTTTAACCATATCCACAAAAAAGAGAATATTACAAATCGATCACTTCTTATTTAGCCTAAGAAGTTTATGTTTAGGAATTCCCCAAGGTCCATAAAAGCATAAACTTAATATAAAGCACTCATCAACACCACGTTATTTTAATTGAGAATATTGAGCGCATGGAAATATGCTTGTTAAGTGGATGTTAGAGAAATCCCTAATGCATAGGTATAACAATAACAAGAATTGTGTTACCTTTTGGGTAATTTTCTTAAGAATCCTAACTATGTCTTAAAAATGTAGCTCGGTGCATTAAATTTAAACGATATTCCTTATTGATTTTGGGATTGGGATGAGAGAGAGAGATAGGAGATATTGTCTATTTTTAAAATAAACATCTTTTCACTTGTATATTTTCCATACATAATGTCTCTTTTTCATAAATTAAATGGACAACCTTCTTTTCTTAATTCTTCATGGGAAACCATCCTTCCAAGAGGCATTAAGGCCATTTCTAGACAAGGCCGTCTACTAAGTCATAGATTTGAAATCCAACGACTCTGCTACGAGCTCACCAAGATTTAGTACCTCTTACTCTTCTCTAAATTCTCCAACAAATCAATGTACAAATGAATTGGAATTGGGGGCAAGAAGCCCTTTTATAAGAAAAGCTCTAGTTTTTTTGGCCATTACGAGTAAATGGTAGCTCGGTTTGAAAAACCATCGGCACTGTTGGAATTATCTCACCAATCTCTACCATGGGTCTCCATGTTTCTCGTAATTTGAAACTTCGCCACGAATCCATTTTTTCCATGAGGTCTCACTTTGGCGCATTAAATCAAATCTCTTAATATGAGTCACATGTACTCTTATACCACTTTTCCTTTGAACTTTTAGAATTATGAGTCAAGTTCTATCATGAGTAATCACTATTTACTCATTCTCTTATGGTGCGTTGCGGGCCTTTCCCATGTGGAAGCATCATATAGTCACCTTTCTTCAAAGCATTAGAGATGAGTCACCCCTACCTCTATGGAGTCTGTTCAAAGTCCCAGTGAGTCCTGTTACAATATATTATCCATCTATGTGTCGCATTCATCCCATTTTTCTTATATTTGACCTCCATCTATCCTCATGTGCCTTTGAAAATCCTCTGTCTGAGTAATTGACCATCCCTTATGGAATTGTGTCAGTCACTACGAGGTCAACCTTGCATGTTATGCTCTGACAAGGTGATGAGCCCCAATTTTTGGTATAATTTGGGCTCATTTGGCCTACTTGCTTTGCTCAAACCATTCATTTTTTATTGCTTATGCATGCATTTCTTAGTTTATTCGTGTTGTTTGTAGGAAGAAGGGTAGACATGTTATCTACGTGACTAATGCATGATTCTTTCAGGTTTTTTGCATTAAAAGGGAGAAAAGACCACGTGAAAAGGAGACAAGGAGACAGTGAGGTGGCACTGCTGGTTTTTAGGAGAGGATGTCCACAGTCTTGGGGACCTTCCTCGTGATTCCCACCATAGCTCCGAGCTCCAATCCATCTCCCCACCGAGCTTAGAGGCAGCCAACTGTTCTACAGGAACAACAGTTATAACTGTTCTACAGGAACAACAGTTATGACTGTCCTACAAGATCAGCAGTTTAAACTTCAGTTGGACAGCCGAGCTCCTCAAATCAAGGACACCTGTTGGATGATCATTTTTGCATAAATACTGAGGCCGTAGCCTTGGATAGAAGCTTTTTGAACTTTGGCACTACTCTTGTAATTTTGAAGTACGAGCTACAGCTTTGTGTTTGTTCCTTTTTGTAAGCCAGTTTGGCATGACATCAGATTATGAATAAAGAAGGCAGATTTTGATCTAGTTCTGAGTTTTCTCAAGGAGCTATAGCTCTCAGGTTAGGGCCCAACCTGAGAGCAATAGATCTCCTTGGTGTTGTAATGTTGTTGCATTTCGTTCCAGCACTTTGAGTTCTTTTACTTTACCATGCAATTCGAATTTACAGTTTGTTAACTTAGTCTTTTTCATGAGCTTAGATAGGATTAGTTTATAGTGAATTTGTTTCCAGTTTCTTATGGTAGAAGAGGATCGATATAATCTATTGGAGCTCTAGAAAAAGGTTGTAAAGGCTCACTGCCATCTCTGTTAGGGATTGGGGTGAAGTCTACATCAGCCACCAAAAAGAAACGCAGTTCTTCTCACTTCCATGCAAGCTACAACATAGACATTTACGTTGAAGATCCATCCATACCCTTTTGACATAAACCATACTTTTACATTTCACTTCCATGCACAAGTTTCATTTCTTGGTTTTCCATTGCTGATTCATAGGTTTCATGGCACAGTTATCATAGGTTAATGAATCCTCGTTTTGGTGTATAAGTCATTTGTTTCATTTATGCTGCTCCATATCATTCCATTTTCTTCTTCTTCTTCTTGATCTCTCCTCAAGTCACTCATTCGGCCTCTGACCAGATCATTTACCCTCCAACTCATCCATTATTCACTTAGCTCCATCTACTCAAACTTTCGCTGATCCCATCCTTCCAACCATCAAACCACTGCATGCACTCTTCCTCCATCTGATTTTTCTGCTCCTGAGCCATCACCAGGTCCATCTCCATCTCACCTATCCTCCCACACCACTCCATCACTCCACCATCTACCAAAACTTCCACGGCCAAACATCTTGTAGAATTGCACAGCCTTCCCGTAGAAACCCCTGAGTTTCCTGTAGGATCCCTTGCAGACTTCCTGTAGAAGTCTGCAAACTCGGTTGCTGAGCATCCGAACGTGGTAGACTTCTAGGGATCGATGCTAGAGACCCTCTGGGACCTCCCTTAGCCATCCTGACCTTGTCCATGCTTTCCTTCCACTTGAACCGCTCCTGTACAGTCAAACCCTAATCAAAAGCATCATCACAATAAATCCAACCACATAATGAGAAAATACAAAAACATGTCTTTCCAAGTGCAAGTAGCTTAGATTCATGTATTTCAACTCACTGCATGTAATAGCATCATTGGTAGAAGTTTCATTCACGTTTTTGCATTATAAGGGTCAAGCTAGTTAAACTAGGGTTTATTAGGGTTTCATGCTTTGTTGGCTTTCCATTTCCTTTTTGCAAAGTAGGTTAGCTTCCTTCAGGATAGCTTTCGTCCATCACTCATAAAGCTTCTTCTGTGAGCCTATAGAAGTTGGCTTGAGCCCTAGCGGACTTGTGCCAGCTGACCAAGTGACAGCTGCGACAAGAGCTAGTACTTGTGCATACAGCACCGTCGCTTCCAAGTTTGTACGAACTACCGGGTTGATAAAATTAGAGATAGGGAGCTCCAGGAGTTGTAGCATTATTGCTACAATACTGGAGCCCACCATCTTTTTGGCGTCGTTGCCGGGGAAGCGTCAGAGTATTAGTAATTGTTGCTTTTCTTCTACTTTCTTACTCTTACCTTCTGCTAAGTAGTTTATTTCATTTCCATTCTGCAAAAGTAGCATAGACATTTCCTACTTTCATAGATTAACATTTCCTGCTTTCATAGATTAGCATTTCCTGCTTTCATAGAATAGCATTTCCTTTCTGCAAGCGTAGACTAGCATTTCCATTCTTGCAATTTCAGTTGAGCAAAGTAGATTAGTTTTTCCTGCTTTCAGTCTAATTCTGCATCTTTCATAGTTAGTTGTATATCAGTCTGTTTCAGTTTTGCAGGTACCAAAGAAAAAAGAAAAAGCAATCAAAAGAAAAAAGAAGGTCTTTTCCATTTCATGCCTCGTAGGAACCGAGATAGATCAGGCAAATTCCTACCAAACACCCCCACCACATCACTGAGTCACCCTTCTCTCTTCTTTGGTGATAGTGACCCAAAAGAACCTATAGGTGAAAATCCTGAGATACCCAAAGATCCTATAGTAGAAGAAGAGTTAGAGACCACTCCCTTTGAAGCTATGGCTGATAATAGAAGAGAAGATGAGAGAATAGAAGGTGCCTTCCCCATCTGAGAGACCAATGGAGAGATGAAAATGAAGAACATTAGCCCCTCCGCCTTACCTCACTTCCATGGGCTGACCACTGAAGATCCAGATACCTTCCTGTTTGAGTTTGTTGTCCTTTGTAGAACCTATGACTATACTGAAGATGATCAAAAGTTGAAACTTTTCCCTTCCACTCTTAAGGATGCAGCACTACGCTGGTTCATGGGCTTACCTGGGAATAGTATCACCACTTGGGCTCAGATGCAGCAAGCGTTCAACACCAAGTACCGGGATTACTGTAGGTCCAAGGAAACAAAGGGGGAAATCTTTCGGATGTCCATGGGAAATGATGAGTCCTTAGAGGATTATGAGGAAAGGTTCCAACTAAGCTATAAGCGGGCCAGGTGCACACTTGACCCTGAATCCGTCAAGTTGGTCCTACTCCGAGGAGTCCCTAAAGACCTCTTAGATACCCTTCACATGTTAGCTGGGGGGGACATTTACCAACTGCCTTATGAGGACATCAAGACTGTGTTTAGAAACCACTCCAGGGTAGCTCGGAAACGAGGTAGAGGAAACCACCTCTCAACTAGTGTCCCTTTCTCCAAACATGAGCTTGCAAATCAACTAGAAGATCTTAAGAGTGATGTGAGACAAACCATTGCCATGCAGCTTGACACATTCAGGATTCAGCAAAAGAAAGAAGATGCTGAGAGAGCCTTAGCTGTCTTCTACCCTAGGTGCAGAAGGAGGCACCCTAAGAACGAATGTCCATTGCATTCGGTTGAAGTGTGTTTCGTTTGTGAGGAGGACCATCCAACAAATCAGTGTCCAACCTTACCTGGGTTTAAAGCCATGTACCAAGGGACAGAAGCTCCCACCGAACATCTCTATTACCTCAACCAAAGGAGGCCACAAGGATCTAGACCTTATCAGCAGGGGACGCAAGGGGCATCTCAAGCTTATTACAACCCCAACGAGTCGACTCCTATGCCTTCTTGGGGTCCCCCTGCTCATCCTTCATGGTCCATGCCTCCTCCATGGTCTTACCCACCTCAGTACCCCACTCAACCTACTTCTCATTCATATCACTCACATGCCCAGCCATAGCCTCAATGGAATGCACCTCAGTCGGGGTGGAGGCCCCAATACAACACTCCTCCTGCCATTTTGCCTCCACCACCAGTTCAACCTCAACCATTACCTCCTGCTCCTCCAAGGCAACCTCAAATGCCTGCTCAACCGAACCCGAACCCCAACAATAGACAGGCCCAACAAGTATACACTAGGGAAACCTCATGCCCTACCTATGATGTGGAGATCTAGGAGATCAATCTTCGATCTGGAAAGACTCTACCAGATCGCCAACCTCCTCCCCCGGAGGATGAGGAAGATAAATAGGAAAGTAAACCAAAGGCTATTCCACCCTTTCCTGAGAGACTAACAGCCACCACACAACCTAACCCAGAGGAAGATGAGCTTCTGGGTGAGCTCAAGCAGTTGTGTGTAAAAATACCACTTCTCCAAGCCATCAAGGATGTGCCAATATACAACAAGCTGGTTAAGGAGAAGTGTTTCAAACATTCAGGCAGACGGAAGAAAGATGCTTCAACTATCAATGTCCTAGGACAACTGTCTGACCTTATGCTAGGACAAGTCATCTGCCCAAAGTACCTAGATCCTAGAAGTCCTGTAGTAGATGTCCACATCAATGGCACCATTATCCCTCACACCTTGATTGATCTGGGGGCTGCCATTAATGTGATGACCAGGGATACCATGCTTAAACTCAATCTTCAGGGTTCCTTGAGGAAGACCTCGACAGTACTGCAATTAGCAGATCGCTCCACCGTGACTCCCGAAGGGATTGTGGAGGATGTCTTGGTCTCCATTGACTCTTAGGAATACCCTGCAGACTTCCTGGTTCTGCAACCAAAGGCAAAGCTTACTGGATATCCTCTCATTTTGGGAAGACCTTGGTTAGCTACTGCAGATGCTTACATAAGTTGTCGTGCAGGAAACATGACCATCAAAAATGGTCCCATGTCCAAGCAACTAGTCCTATATCCTCCTGCCCAACCCTCCTTAGAGCATGATTTACCACTCTGGTTGGAAGAAGGAGAAGAAGACGAGGTGTACTTAGCACCTCTGTGCACCTTAGATACCACTAGAAGAGACCCCCCAACCGAGGATGACTTGATCGAGACCTTGATCCAGAATCCACCTTCCAGTGCACTACCCTTAGAGAAATTGGTGGAGGATGCCCAAGCTAGCACCCTAGTGGATCTTTGTACAACCAACCCTGTTACTCGCAGAGTCAAGAATGTGGAGTTCGACCCTGAGAAAGCATTGAAGATCAACTCCTCCCTATCTCCTTCCCAGGAAAAGGAGTTGTGTAGTCTGTTGGCCAACCACCTAGATTCTTTCGCTTGGAGCTATAAGGAAATGAAAGGAGTCCATCCTTCGGTCTGTACCCATCATATATACATCAAAGAGGATTGTAAACTGGTTAGGCAACCTCAGAGGAGAATGAATCCAGCCCTTAAGGACATTGTCAAGGAAGAATTGCAAAAACTGTTGGATGCCAGATTCATCTACCCCATCTCAGATAGTGAATGGGTGTCCCCTCTAGTGTTGGTTCCCAAGAAAAATGGGAAATGGAGAATCTGTGTGGACTACCGAGAACTGAACAAAGCTACCAAGAAGGACCATTTCCCTCTACCTTTCATAGATCAAGTGTTGGATGTAGTGGCAGGAAAGAAGTTCTTCTCTTTCCTGAATGGGTTTAGCGGGTACAACCAAATACAAATCAGCCCGGAAGACCAAGATAAGACCACCTTCACTTGTCCTTGGGGTACCTTTGCCTATCGTGTCCTTCCCTTTGGGCTATGCAATGCTCCTGCTACCTTTCAGAGAGCTGTCTTGAGCATCTTCTCGGAGCTGGTCCATGATGCAGTAGAAATCTATATGGATGACTTTACTCCTTATGGGGCCAACTTCCAGGAAGCATTGTCCAACTTGGGAAAAGTCCTAACCAAATGCACCGAGATGAACTTGTCCCTTAGTCCTGAAAAATGTGAATTCCTAATGATTGAAGGGACCGTGCTAGGCCATACCATTTCTTGCCAAGGATTGCAGGTGGATCCTAACAAAATTGGTATCATCAAGAGGGTTCCACCTCCTCAAAAGGTAAGGGATGTCCGGAGTTTCTTGGGATTAGCAGGATACTACCAGAGATTCATTAAGGATTTCAACAATCTAGCCTCGCCATTTTTTGGTCTGTTGGCAAAAGATGTGGAGTTTAAATGGACTAACGATTGTCAGAGGGCTTTAAATGAATTGAAGGACAAGTTGGTGTCAGCCCCAATCCTGAGAGGTCCAAACTGGGCCCTAGCTTTCCACATCCACACTGATGCCTCGAACAAAGCCATAGGTGCAGCTTTATGACAAGTTGAGCAAAAACTTCCATATGCCATTTACTTTGTTAGCAAAAACTTGTCCAAAGATGAGCTGAATTACACTGTAACCGAGAAAGAATTCTTGGCTGTGGTCCATGCACTGAACAAGTTCCGACATTATATTACTGGTTACCAGACCTTTGTACATACTGACCATGCTGCAATTAGATATTTAATGAATAAACCAGATGTGAATGCTCGTATTATTAGATGGTTACTTTTATTGCAGTAGTTTGATTTGACCATTGTTGACAAACCAGGTAGAGAAAATGTAGTTGTTGACTTTTTATCTAGATTGGATTTGTCTGCAGATGAGGATGGAACAGTGGACGACCAGATGCCTGATGAACATCTGTTTGCTATTTCAGTACTCTCTCCATGGTTTGCTGATATAGCAAACTATCTTGTTTCAGCACAGTTCCCTCCACACCTATCTTCCAGAGAGAAGAGCAGAATCATCAGAAAAAGTGCCTCAATTACTTGGATCGGGGGCAATCTATTCAAGCTTGGCCCCGATCAGATCTTAAGGCGTTGTGTAAGGGAGGAGGAAGTCTTTGATATCCTCCTCACTTGTCATGATGGGCCTTGTGGATGACATTTTGCAGCAAAGAGAACTGCCTTCAAAATCCTGCAGGCAGGCTACTATTGGCCCACACTTCATCAAGATGTCAGAAGATATGTCAGTCAGTGTGACCAATGCCAAAGAATGGGGAAACCGACCCAAAGGGATGAGATGCCTCTCCAACCTCAAGTGACTCTTGAGCCATTTGAGAAGTGGGGCATGGACTTTGTGGGCCCAATCAACCCCTCTTCGAGGCAAAGGACTTACATCATTGTGTGTACTGATTATTTGACAAAGTGGGCAAATACCAAAGCAATCAAAGTAGCAACAGAAGAAAAGGTGGTCGAGTTCCTGAGAGAGAACATCTTCTATAAGTTCGGCTATCCAAGAGAGCTGGTCACCGATCAAGGGAGCCAGTTCACCTCCAACCTGGTTGAAGATCTCCTAGCTCATCACAAGATCAAGCATAGGACTTCCACCCCTTATCACCCTCAAGCAAATGGGTAGGTGGAAGTCACCAATAGAGCATTAGAAGGGATCTTGACTAAAGTGGTGAGCAGTAGCAGAAAGGACTGGGCAGATCGCCTGGTTGAAGCTACATGGGCTTACAACACCACTTGGAAGACCACCACCGGTTTCACACCATATGAGCTGGTCTATGGGAAGAAAGATTTTCCGTCCATTGAGTTTGAATATAATACCTTGAGGATGGCAGCTCAGCTGGACCTACATCTCAGCCATGCACAACAAGAAACGCTATTGCAGTTGAATGGCCTGGATGAGCACCAAATGCAGGCCCTCCTTCACTCAAAAGTGGTTCAACTTCAGAGAAAGGTGTGGCATGACCAACATCTCCATGACAAGCAATTTCAGCCGGGAGATTGGGCTTTGTTGTATGATTCCAGATACAAAGATTTCAAGGGGAAGCTGAGAACCAGATGGCTAGGACCATATGTAGTGGAGAAATGCCATGAAAATGGATCTGTCCTCATTCGAACCATTGATGAGGAATCCATTCCCATGCTTGTCAATGGGCATCGGTTGAAGATCTACAGGAGACCTCTCTCAAGACAAGAGTTCATCAAGACTATGGAGAAATCTGTATTGGTCATAGAGAAGGGTTCTGCCTCTGCTTTTGGCATACCCTGAAAGACATAAAAAAATAATAATAATAATAATAATAAAGATCCTTGGGTGAAAACCTCTCTGAGGCACCCAAGGCAGGTAGTAGGGGTGAAAACCTCATTGAGGCGCCCCTATTGACTTTCAAAAAAAAAAAAAAAGGTTTGAAAAGGATCCTTGAGTGAAAACCTTTCTAAGGCGCTCAGGGCCGATGGCATGGGTGAAAACCTCTTTGAGGCGCCCCTGTTATCTTTCAAAAAAAAAAAAAAAACAATAAGCAAAATATGGTAAAATTGCATGCAGGTTGCAGATGTTCTATGGAGGAGAGGAAGCCCTTCAACTCAGAGCCAAGGGTCCTTATCATGCTGTCAAGGAACCTCACCAGCACCTCCTCCAAGGGTACCCATGTTTTTCAAGGTATGCACAATTTTATCATGGTTTGAATCTTCTACAGGAAGATGCTGTCTTTCTACAGGAAGACGCAGTCTTTCTACAGGAAGGCACGGATTTTCTACAGGAAAGTACAGACTTTCTACAGGAAGGCTGAACTTTCTACAGGAAGCTCTGTGTTCTACAGGAAACTTCCTGTAGGAGTTTTGGACGGCCAGAATTCATCTTAAAAGGAGATTTAGCGACTATGGATTGGGTTGGATGCATGCAAGCCTCTGTTGGCACCCTTGCACAATGTTGTCACCTTGCTCCACCATCCTTGTCGACATGCGACCAAGTTCCCTGCACCAACAAAGAAGATCGATGAGTTCTCATAGGAAAAGCCACTTTCAAAGTTAAATAAATGCTGGGATCTCATACCGCAGGCATCAAGAGCTCCAGGAACGTGATTGAAAGGCCAGAACCTCCGTCGTGCAGCATGCACCCAAGGAGAAAGGACTGTTACGAGACACCTCACGGGAATCCTGTAACAGTTCAACCTGCTCGAGTGAATACCAGTCGCAGCACCGCCATCTGAAATGAAACGCGGGTGTATGCAAGCAAAACATCCACTCCAGCGTTGGCAGCTTGTAACCACGAGCCTCCGGGTCTGTGTAAGTCACATGCAGCACGTAGATCCACTCACCATCATCCAAGAACTGAAAAAATCATGTGCAGCCACGCAGGTAAGTGTCTCAACCCTTCCTTCCATCAAATCGCATGAATCTTACTTTGAAATTGTTTGCATAACGTAAAATTGAATGGTTGAGCGTCCGTATGGCGAGTCGACTGGCCACGTCGGCTAGTTAAAGTGTAATTGGATGTGTGGGTGGCGGCCACGATAAAGAAGATGAACGGCATGCACGTGAGAACACTCTCGTCAGAAGCATGAGTTTAACAGGAAAAGGCGGCGGCAAATCTGTGGGAATGAATGCGGCAGCAAGCGAATATGCAGGAGGATGATGGATGACGTCGCCCAACGGTCCGGCGGGGACAGCTCATCCCCCGCGCCACGGATTGCGCCGATTCAAAATCTAATCGGCTAGATCATGCGCATGCATTTATCATCCAACACTTCAAACTCGGGTGGCTGTTCTGATCAACTCTGCACTTTGATACGCCGAGCTGTTGGCTACCAGAACGTTGGTCAAGCACACCTCAAGCGCGGGCCAACTACAGTCTTCCCCGAGAATTGCGCACTGCTTCTACAGGAACGCAGTTCTACAGGAGCGCAGTTCTACAGGAACGCAGTTCTACAGGAGCGCAGTTCTACAGGAACGCAGTTCTACAGGAGCGCAATTCTACAGGAGCGCAGTTCTACAGGAGCGCAGTTCTACAGGAGCGCAGTTCTACAGGAACGCAGTCTACAGGAACACAATCATCTACAGGGAAGCGGGTGCCTCACGCAAAAAGGTGGCCAATTAAAGAGGTAACCCTAAACTTTGCATGCAACTGGTTAGTAAAAGTGGCAAGACCATCGTCCACAGTCAGGTCATAAAGATATTGGGGGAATTGTTGTTTGCTGTGCCTATGCTATCGTTCTACAAGATGTCGATATAAGTAGACTGTGTTGAATTTTGTGGATTATATGCATGCTCTGTCTTAATAGACCAAATCTCTGTTGCGTTTGCCACCTTTAATTAAAACGACCGTGTTCATCATGTCGGGTGGTTTTATAAGACGGGAACCCACTGAGTCCACTAAATTAAGGGAAAACCCGGCGGTGGTAGAGCTCTTCACCAGAGCACAATGGATGCCTTTTTGTGATAAGCTGCAGGGCTACGATGATGAAGTAGCCGAAGAATTCTTGCAGGCTCTGAAGCCTAAATCCCAGACACTGGCCACAGTGAACTTCAGAGGTCTGAGCCTCAAGCTCACCCCAGAACATATCAGTCGGATCACAGAACTCCCTATGGGTCTTCCATGGGACAAGGATGAAAGAAAGCTGAGCCAGCAAGCAAAGAAGGAATTCTTTCCACCTGAGGAAGAATTCTCGGAGGATAAAAACGGGGTGAGAAGAACGAGTCTATTGCCACCTTGGAATGAAGTCAGTTTGCAAATCATGAAATATATTACTTGTGAAGGCCGTTTCAGCATCGTGTATGCATATCACTTTCGGTTGCTCACTGAGTTGAGGCACCGAATTGACCTTCCTGTAGAACAAAAATTGAGTATCCCTTATTACCTCCTGCAGTCTCTAATGGAGTGTGCTACAAAGCTAAGAGAGGGCATACTTGATCAGATAGCCCACCATGGGTTAATCAAGCTTCTTGTGGAGGATGCATTGCATTCGTATAAGGTTCCCCTCTCATGGGAATCCTTTCGTAATTTGACCAAAGATGGGGACATTAAAATGTTGATCGAAGAAACGGGTTCCTCCAGCAGTGAGGAACACGAAGTAGTGGCTGAGGAACAGAGGGAAGAAGACCAAGAGACCCCAACAACAGCACAGAAGAAAGAACAAAGAAAGAAGAATAAGGGAAAGGAGGACCAAGAAAAAGGTGGCACACCTATCCTGTCAGCAAGGGAAAAGAGGATGAATAGCAGAATGGACAAAGCTGAGGTAGTCCACGTCAGCCCAAGTACCTCAACAGCACCTTCAACTAAAACAAAAAGCAAAACTCAGGCAGGCCAGCAAGCAAAAGTGGAGACACCTGGGTCTACAGGCAAGAAAAAACAGGCTTCTACAGGAAGCCCAAAAACAAAAACGAAGGCTTCTACAGGAATCCCGAAGATCACTGAGAAGTAGGCTTCTACAGGAAGCCCAAAAGCAAAGACCAAGGCTTCTACAGGAAGCCCAAGAACAGAGATAAAGGCTTCTACAGGAAGCCCAAAATTGCAGAAATAGGCTTCTACAGGAAGCCCGAAATTGCAGAAACAGGCTTCTACAGGAAGCCCCGAAAAGGTAAAACCCAAAGAGAAGAAGGTGGATATTCTGGCACGGGAAGCAGCAGCTGTATTAGCTGGCCTCAGCACGCCACCTAAGCAAAAAGACAAGAGGAAGAGGGAGACCCCTCTGTACTTTAAAGCTCGAAGAAGCGTTAGGATAAAGACGGGCAAGCCACCACCTCAATCCAGCAGCCCGATTGTCATCGAAGATACACCTGCTTCTCCCAAGGAAAAATCACCCTCCAGGATCACAGTCACCTACGAGAAGGGGAGTCCAATGAAAAATACATGGCAAGAAAAGTTAGAAAAAACTCAGCTACATGAAGCTGAAAATGTTCTACAGGATACTCTAGCCCGGCTACAGGAAACAGAAAAGAGGGAAGGAGAAGGGCCCTCATCACCAAGGGAGGGTGAGGCAGAACCGCCTGAAGAGATAGCAAGAGAACATATACCAGAACCTAGCCCTTCACCCAATCTGAATTCATATTACACCTTTTTAGCGGCGGGCAAAATCATATCGCAGAAATTTACTATGCCTCTATTTTTCGCACTAGAGGAGGAAAGAGTCCGTTCCCACACATGGATGCAGATCGCTAAATCAAAGGGTGTGGCGGACATCGGCCCCTTACAAGAGCAACTCAAGGAGGTCAGGAGTGAATTCACCATGGCTAAACATGTGGCTAGTTGCCAGCAGGCGCTTCTACAGGAAGAAAATCAGAAGCTAAGGTTGCAGCTACAAGAACTAAGGGCAGGAGCAGGAGCATTCTCCAAGGACATCACAAAAGAACAACCAACCAAAAAGGAGCTGACCACCAGTCTTGAAGAGCCAATGACACTTCTACAGGAAGCAGAACAGCAGACAAAAATTGAAGTGCAAGCCTTAAAGGAATAGCTGCAACAAAAGGAAGCACAATTGGCCTGCATGGCCAGTTGGGCCATGGAGGCAATTCAGTGCAGACCGCCCACAAGATCCTATGGATTGTTCTTAAAGGATCAATGGCTTCTATTCCAAATAAACACCTTGGCACAAAGAGGCATTTCACACATCCAAAACCCACAACAATTTTCTGAGTTATGCAGTACTAGTTCGGCAGAAGACAAAGCCAAATTGGCAGAGTTTTACCTCCACAACTTGGCTTTGCCTAATGAAGTCTCATGGGATCCCAAAATTGCCTTGGGTGATATGCAATTGATGGCCTTCGCCTCATGGTTAAACCATGAGGATCAAAGAGCAGTTGAAGCAAAATCGGTCATGAACCGAGAAGTGAGCGAACCACTGTTCATTAGGCCGGAACTAGAGGATCCGGTAGCACTCATCTCAACCCACCAATAGTTAGCTACGGATCCCACAGCTTCCTTGAGATTTATGGACCAACAGGCCCAGGCCATAGCTCACTTTGAAGACATGGAAAGGTTGTTGGGAGAAAGTGCTGCCCAGGCTTGTGCACGCAGATGGAATACCCTGGCACACAGCTTGAAAATCCGAGAGTACCATACCCCCATCCGGATGAGAGAAGCTTTGGCAAGGGTTGACCTTTACAATAAGTCCATGAAAAGCCTCCAGGCCAGCTGGATTGGCCTTAAACTCAGCCCACCACTATTGCTAGGATTGACTGAAGGCAATACAAAGGAAGATGACAGTCAACAATGGGAAGAGGTAAACAGGACAGCAGGATTTCACATCTACAGAGAGGACACTACCACAGAGCCTTGGGACGCAAGGGAAGCAGTGAAAGCAATGAAGGATGAGGATTTGGACTAAGTTGCTCAAGGATGAGCAAATAGTTTAGCTGGGGGGTGATGATGAGCCCCAATTTTTGGTATAATTTGGGCTCATTTGGCCTACTTGCTTTGCTCAAACCATTCATTTTTTATTGCTTATGCATGCATTTCTTAGTTTATTCGTGTTGTTTGTAGGAAGAAGGGTAGACATGTTATCTACGTGACTAATGCATGATGCTTTCAGGTTTTTTTCATTAAAAGGGAGAAAAGACCACGTGAAAAGGAGACAAAGAGACAGTGAGGTGGCACTACTGGTTTTTAGGAGAGGATGTCCACAGTCTTGGGGACCTTCCTCGTGATTCCCACCATAGCTCCGAGCTCCAATCCATCTCCCCAACGAGCTTAGAGGCAGCCAACTGTTCTACAGGAACAGCAGTTATAACTGTTCTACAGGAACAACAGTTATGACTGTCCTACAGGATCAGGAGTTTAAACTTCAGTTGGACAGCCGAGCTCCTTAAATCAAGGACACCTGTTGGATGATCATTTTTGCATAAATACTAAGGCCGTAGCCTTGGATAGAAGCTTTTTGAACTTTGGCACTACTCTTGTAATTTTGAAGTACGAGCTACAGCTCTGTGTTTGTTCCTTTTTGTAAGCCAGTTTGGCATGACATCAGATTATGAATAAAGAAGGAAAATTTTGATCTAGTTCTGAGTTTTCTCAAGGAGCTATAGCTCTCAGGTTAGGGCCCAACCTGAGAGCAATAGATCTCCTCGATGTTGTAATGTTGTTGCATTTCGTTCCAGCACTTTGAGTTCTTTTACTTTACCATGCAATTCGAATTTACAGTTTGTTAACTTAGTCTTTTTCATGAGCTTAGATAGGATTAGTTTATGGTGAATTTGTTTCCAGTTGCTTAGGGTAGAAGAGGATCGATATAATCTATTGGAGCTCCAGAAAAAGGTTGTAAAGGCTCACTGCCATCTCTGTTAGGGATTGGGGTGAAGTCTACATCAGCCACCAAAAAGAAACGCAGTTCTTCTCACTTCCATGCAAGCTGCAACATAGACATTTACGTTGAAGATCCATCCATGCACTTTTGACATAAACCATACTTCTACATTTCACTTCCATGCACAAGTTTCATTTCTTGGTTTTCCATTGCTGATTCATAGGTTTCATGGCACAGTTATCATAGGTTAATGAATCCTCATTTTGGTGTATAAGTCATTTGTTTCATTTACGCTGCTCCATATCATTCCATTTTCTTCTTCTTCTTCTTGATCTCTCCTCAAGTCACTCATTCGGCCTCTGTCCAGCTCATTTACCCTCCAACTCATCCATTATTCACTTAGCTCCATCTACTCAAACTTTCGTTGATCCCATCCTTCCAACCATCAAACCACTGCATGCACTCTTCCTCCATCTGATTTTTCTGCTCCTGAGCCATCACCAGGTCCATCTCCATCTCACCTATCCTCCCACACCACTCCATCACTCCACCATCTCCCAAAACTTCCACAGCCAAACATCCTGTAGAATTGCACAGCCTTCCTGTAGAAACCCCTGAGTTTCCTGTAGGATCCCCTGCAGACTTCCTGTAGAAGTCTGCAAACTCGGTTGCTGAGCATCCGAACGTGGTAGACTTCTGGGGATCAATGCTAGAGACCCTCTGGGACCTCCCTTAGCCATCCTAACCTTGTCCATGCTTTCCTTCCACTTGAACCGCTCCTGCACAGTCAAACCCTAATCAAAAGCATCATCACAATAAATCCAACCACATAATGAGAAAATACAAAAACAAGTCTTTCCAAGTGCAAGTAGATTAGATTCATGTATTTCAACTCACTGCATGTAATAGCATCATTGGTAGAAGTTTCATTCACATTTTTGCATTATAAGGGTCAAGCTAGTTAAACTAGGGTTTATTAGGGTTTCATGCTTTGTTGGCTTTCCATTTCCTTTTTGCAAAGTAGGTTAGCTTCCTTTAGGATAGCTTTCATCCATCACTCATAAAGCTTCTTCTGTGAGCCTATAGAAGTTGGCTTGAGCCCTAGCGGACTTGTGCCAGCTGACCAAGTGACAGCTGCAACAAGAGCTAGTACTTGTGCATACATCATCGTCGCTTCCAAGTTTGTACGAACTACCGGGTTGATAAAATTAGAGATAGGGAGCTCCAGGAGTTGTAGCATTATTGCTACAATACTGGAGCCCACCACAAGGTAAATCATAACTCCATGAGTCCCCATATCTTCCAATTATCATCCCCGGTCATACTTGCCTAAACTCTGGTGGGCCTTCTTTTGTTAACATCAACACATTTATTCCAGGAGAGTAGTCTAGAGGATGGTGTACCTTTGTTTCATCTTTCATCCTTTCTTGGTACCTCTAATCAAGCAAAGTGAATCATTATTTCCCTTTTACTTGGTTTTTTCTTGCATGCTCAAATTCAACTCATTATCGCACGATCAAGAAACATACACTTGGTGGTTTAGTGATCTAGCAGATTTTCCTAGATTTTCTTATGTGTGTGTGAGATGTTTTAGACCTCATGAGGGGATCTCCCTTCAGGTAGCCCCTCACATACCTAGATGTAAAAAATTATGATCTAGCCTCAGAAGAAGTTGTTTTTTTTTAATGGCTTTGTTTCTGCCGATTGCATAACTCACAACATGAAACTCTATTTAAGATGGTCCATTGAGATATTTAAATACCTCTCCTATTCATCATGGCTTCTTTGGTTGTGATCTCCCCTACCCCCTTCACCACACCAACGTGGGGGAATTATGTCTCATGTCCTTAAATCAACATACTTAATTGTATCAATCCTGGCCACTGTATTCGAGGAAATTATGTATATGGGGATCATTATCTCATTGTATCATTTTTTGCCCCATTAATGCCAGCATATCATGTATCATGTACTATGTACCTTAGGCCTAGATTTTTAGGCACACCATTATCATTTGTACTCGGTTATCTCGTAGGTATGGGTATATCTCCCCTACCTTATTGAGATCTTGTACTCATCAATAAAGGAAACTTTTATCTCACAGGTAGGTTTCACCCCCTCCAACTTCACTCCTTCCTATTACTTAAGTGATCTCTCTCTCTCCCTATGACTTCCCTTTGGTGTTTTACGAAAGTGAAGCTACAACATATTTTCATCATAAGATGTGCTCCTCAAACTCTTATGTTGGGCAACAATATGTTATCACCCAAAAAATGATCACCTAGTCATGTATTAATAGGTTGATCAAAATGCACCATGTAGGATAGGTTTTTACATATTAAAACCTTCTTTTACCTAAGGCAATAATTTAGTGAACCAATTTCCTAAAGTATGTCGTTGCATTCTAGACTACTACATGGAGGGGAATTTTAAGATAATTTTTTAAGACAAAATAAATCTTTTGTCTTAAAATTTTCAATATGATGTGCTATTAAAAAAGGTAAAGGATTAGGGGTTCATCTTTACGCTATTGATGGTTTCTTCGGGAAGTAAAGGGATGGAGGTTAACACAAACTAATGGGATTTAGGGTGAAGGAGGCTAAAAATAGAGGTGTGCATCATGAGAGGAGAGATGGAGGCACTTTCGAAGAACATTAATCAGTGGTAACATAGTTGGAGTACATTTCGAGATCTCCATCGATTGTGTTTTAATATGTGTTTTTTATTGTTTTATTTATTTTGAATGCTACTTATATAAATTGGTTGTTGTTATTAGAAAATTGTTGTGCTAGATTGGCAACATGGATTAGATTCATTTGAAGGATTGTTGAAAAATGTGGCAAGAAATTCTCAATTTGATTTTGCCTTGATTAAATTGAGAAAATTTGAATTTCCACATTAGCAGACAACTTGGATGCAATTAGCTTGTATGACATGGTTTGTGTCACCCATTTTACTCAATCAATTTGATTTGGAGAAGTTAGAGTTCAGTTAAGCATGTGTGATTTCTAATTTAAAGCAGTCAAAGTCAGTTATCTCAAGTTGTTTTCAATTAAACTAGGTCTAACTGTTGGAGGAACTAGTGGAAGGCTAGTTGTGCAGTGAGACTTCAGTCAAATGCAATGATCATCTAGTTAAGTGATCAATCATCTCAAAATTGCTATTGCATGCAAACAATTCGAGTTCCCTAGTTATGGTGGAGATTCCAAGGCAGTTTAATATTAGTTGTAGACTAGTCTTGAGCGTACAGGTGTTGCGTGCAGTCACATGATCAACCTTAAGAATTGTGCAATCCAATTTGGAAAAAACCTAAATAATAGGGGCCTAATTTCTCAAGGAATTGCAGAAGGAAATAGTGGCTCAAGCAAAGGTATAAATTGACAAAGTTTGGGTTTGAGCTTCTTAGTGAGCAGAGGGATAGGTTATTCACTTGTGGGTTGCGCACAATTGAGTAAATCAATTGTAATACATCTATATTCATAACGTTGATGCAAGAAGGCATTGGAGTTATTAGAAGATTGCTTTCCCCACGAAAAATATTGTGTGCATGTATTTTATTTCTTATTGCATGTCTGAATTTTTTGTTCTAAATTGTGAATTAACTTTTGTAGAGTAGTAGAGTAGGTATGTGTCTTATGATTTTGAAAAAACTTCATGATGAGTTGCAAATCTGCACCATAATTTCTACATCGTATCATAGCAGGATTCACATTAGAGCATGAATTTCAATTTTTTTTCTCAGGAGGTTCAAATTTGTAGTTCAGTGTAGCAAGAGCTCTTAGGAACTGAAAATATGACCTTCAACGGGTTGACGCTAGAGTATTCCTTGGAAAGAAACTCTAATTTCATTGACTGCAAGGATTGCATGGAGGAGGTACTCGATGACAATGGATTGCTAGCAGACATCAAGAGCGATGTTACAAAACCAGCAGAATCGGATGCCCAAAACCTTGCTCAGTCGAAGAAAGTTGTAGCCAAGGTGTGGATAATAATATTGGGGGGAGTACGAGACCACATTGTCAGAAATCTCCATGGGAAAGAAAATCCTTATGGAATGTGTTAGGCACTCAAAAATCTGTTCTGGAATAGTAGTGACCACAAAAATCTGGTGCTTAAGGATAAACTTTGAAATATCAAGATGTAGAAGAATGACTTTACCTTGCGATATCTGAGGAGGTTCACACAAGTTCATGATGAGCTTGCAGGAGTTGGTGTTACTCTTTCAAAGGATGACTTGGTAAGAATATCCCTTCTAGGCCTTCCTAAGAGTTGGCATACCTATGAAGATTAAGTGAACAGGAGGGAGAAACCATCAAATTGGGAACACTTATGGTACAATTTGGTACAAGAGGAAATAAGGCAGAATACTAGAGATGGGACCTCATCCAAGGGCAAGGACGAAGAAAAATTTACATTGGTTGGAAAGGGAAAGAAGGGAAAAGTGGAAGAAATATCAAACCAAACCAGAATCCAACCAAGGGAGAAAGAAGAAAGATTTGTCAAAAATTAAATCCTTCCATTGTCACGAATACGAGCACGATGCCACAAAGTGCCCACAGAAAGAGGCAAGTGAGAAGACCTTAGGAGGAGCAGTGGGTGAAACCTTGGATTCATAGTTCGACCTTGACTTTACCCTTATCACATGCATGTCCAACATAGTGATGGGGAACGTGCGGTACAAGGACTCAGGTGCATTGTTCCACATGATCGGGTGTAGAGACTTTTCAATGACTTGGAGGAGAAATATCTGCATATGTACATCAAGCTAGGGGAAGACGGAAGGTACAACATGACCAGTATTGGTACAGTCAACTTTTAGAGGGAGTCAAGCTCCCACCTCAGGCTCAAGGATGTCATGTTTGTTGTAGGCCTAAAGAAAAATTTCATCTCTATTGCAGTTTTGGAAGACTGTGGTTATGACGTGATCTTCAACAAAGGAAAAACATTCATGAGACACATTGCCACGAGATAGGTGAAAGTGCAAGGCCATGATGTAGGTGAAATTTAGCACATAAGCCTTGGCCATTTGCATCATGGCACCTCGAATAGTATACAACAAATATCCACTAGCCTCCCTAAAGGAGCACTTGAGTAGCAGGATGTATGCAAAGGATGTACCTTGGGGAAGTACATAAAATTCAAATTTCATGATCGGGACAACAAAGTGCATGCAGTCCAAGAAGGGATCCACTTTGATGTCTATGGACCTTTCTTTATAACCTCCACTGCCCGACACAAATATTTTGTCCTTTTTATTGATGACTTCTCACATAAGTGTTGGATCTCTTCAGGTGGAAGAAAGATGGGACATTCCCCAAGTTCATAGAATTCAAGGCACTGTTTGAGAAAGAAACCAACAAGAAGGTGAAGGCTCTCTAGAGACATAATGGAGGTGAGTATGTGTTGAATGAATTTAAAAGTTTATGTGTGAAAGAAGGCATTCGACGAGAGTTGACACACCCCACAACCCACATCAGACCAGGGTGGTTGAGAGAAATATCCATAGCATTTTGGGAGCAACAAGGGTGATGTTGCATGACCAAGGCCTACCTCTGCGTTTGTGGGTTGAGGCATGCAATACAACAATTTGTTTGCAAAACTGAAGTTTGTCATCGGATTCTTAGCATGATATTACACCATAGGAGGCTTTCTCAGGAAGAAAGTCAGATCTGTTGCACTTCAAGATTTTTGGAGCCTCTGTTTACTGCCATGTCTCCAAAGAATCAAGGAAGAAGCTTTAGTCAACAGCAAAATTCAGGGTATTTGTGGGTTACACAAAAATTCCCCATAACTAACATGTGTACTTTCCATCACTCATAATGATAGTTATGTGAAGGGATGTATATTTTGATGAGGATAAATCTATTTGGTGCTCTCTTGAGAGGGAGCTTTAGATGCCACCAAAAGATGAGATTTTAGTTCAAAAAGAGGAACCTCAAGAAGTCATAGAGCAACCACAAATTGTGGAGCAAAGAGTGGATACATTCACTAAAGCAAAACCTCCAGAGAAGGCAGAAAAAGAACTAAGGAAGTTGATAGACTTGTGTAGGATGCGAGGGAGAATGTGGGATATACTTCAAATTTGCATAAGCAAAGGAGGTCACCTCAGAGGTACACTGGTGACATGGCTCTTATGACTAAGCTTATAGAGATTGAGCCATCCTATTTTGAGGAAGAAATAGAGAAATTTGTATGGGCTGATGCAATGGTGGAGGAATATGAATCCATTGCAAAGAACCATGTTTGGGAAAAGATCCCAAGAACAACATATAAACCAATAGTGGGTTTTAGATGGATCTTCAAGGTGAAGCAGGCAACACATGGAAGAATAGGGAAGCATAAGGCCATATTTGTGGCCAAGGGGTACTCTCAAGTTGAGGGAATTGACTATGAGGATAAATTTTCTCTTGTAGTGAGGTACTCATCCATTAGATCAATTCTTCATCTTGCTACACAGATGGGGTGGAATATCCAATAGATGGTTTTAGAAACAACATTTCTTAATGGGGTTTTTAAGGAGGAAGTGTACATAAAGTAGCAAAAAGGTTTTGAGACATTTGATCAAAAGTCTCATGTGTGCAAACTCAAGTGAGCACTGTATGATCTCAAGCAAGCACCTCGTACTTAGTACACCAAGATCAATAGTTATCTCACCGGTTTAGGCTTCACCATAAGTGAACCAGATGTAAACCTCATCATGTATGGATAGAAGGTAAATTTCTCATTGTTTTCTTATATGTTGATAATTTTATTTTAACTAGTGATGAGATGTTGATCATATATTGCAAGGAGGATATTGCAAGGGAATTTTAAATGAAGGACATGGGTCTCATGCACTACTTTCTTGGGTTGGAAGTATGACAAGGTGATGGGTAATTATTTGTCTCTCAAGGCAAGTATGAAAATGATATACTACAGAGATTCTACATGGAGAGTTGTAAACCCATGGAAACACCTCTAACGAACAACTAGAGGAAGGAGGATGCCACTTCAGGTGAAGTGGATGATACCATTTATCGACAGCTAGTGGGTCCACTCATGTATCTTGTGAACACATGACCAGATATGTGATGTGCAGTCAACGAGCTAAGACATGCAATGGTTAGGTCAACCAAACTATCTTGGAAGGCAACTAAGCATGTTTTACAGTACCTCATAGGCACTACCCAGTTTGGGCTATGGTATAGACGAGAAAAGGGAGTGAGGTTGTGCGGATTCACAGATGCAGGTTGGGCACGAAGTCCATTAGAATGAAAGAGTAAATCAAGTGCAATTTTTAGTGTTGGGTTTGTGGTAATTTCTTGGTATGACAGGAAGCAAAGATCTGTGGTGCTTAGCTAAACAGAAGCATAATACATGGCTACAAGTCAAGAAACATGTGAGGCGATATGGATGAGAAAGATACTTGTTAGACTATTTGGTCAGATGATGGATCCAATTGTGATAATCAAAGTTGCATTAATCTCTTTGAGAATCTTATATTTTATGATCAATCCAAGCATATAGATATCCAATATCACCATTTACGAGACTGTGTCCAGAGGCAGATGACGTTGCTACACTCCATTTTGATAGAGGAGTAAGATGTTGACATTTTGACAAAATCTTTGTCAAAACGGAAGTTCGAATTCCTTAGGTGCAAGATAGGGGTGGTTGATAATCCCTTTCTTGCAGAGAGGGAGTCTTAAAAAATGTAGCAAGAAATTCTCAATTTGCTTTTTCCTTGATCAAATTGAGAAAAATTGAATTTCCACATCAACAAACAGCTTGGATGGGGTTAACTTGTGTGACATGGCTTGTGTCACCTGGTTTACACAGTAAATTCAAGTTGGAGGAGTTATAGTTCAGTTAAGAATGTATGATTGTTAATTTGTAGCAATCAAAGTCATATATCTCAAGTTATTTTCAGTTAAACTAGTTCCAACTGCTTGAGGAAGTAGTGGAAGGCCAATTGTGTAGTTTGACTTCAGTCAAACTCAGTGATCATCCAGTTAACTAATCAATCAACCAAAAATAGCTAATGCATGGAGAATTTGAGTTCCCAGCTGTGGTGGAGATTCCAAGGCAGTGTAACATCAACTGTAGACTAGCCTTGAGTGTACAGGTGTTGCATACAGTCAGATGATCAACCTTGGGAATTTCGCAATCCATTTTGTAAAAATTCCTAAATAATAGGGGCCTAATTTCTCAAGGAATTGCGCAAGGAAATATGGGCTCAAGTAGAGGTAGAAATTTACTAAGTCTGGCTTAGAGCTTCTCAGTGAGCAGAGAGACAAGATATTCACTTGTAGGTTGTGCTCAGTTGAGAAAATAAATTGCAATACATTTCTATTGATCATATTAGTGCAAACATACATTGGGGTTTTAGCATATTGTTTTCCTCGGGAAACGTTTTGTGTGCATGCGTGTTATTTCTTATTACATGTATGAAATTTTGCTTCTAAATTGTGAATTAACTTTCGGAGAGCAGTAGAGTAGGAGTGTGTCTTATGATTTTGATTAAAACTTCATGATTAGTTGCAACTCTACACCATAATTTCTACAAGGATGGTGGAGCAAAATTACAGAATATTCTTTAGTGGAAAATATGCCTACTTCACAATATCTATGAAAACTTTTGCAAGAAGAAGACGTTGAGGATAAAAGATTGGATTTTCAAAGAATTAGGCACAAAATTCACAAGGGTGGTAATTTTGGTTGTAGGTGTGGAGGTGGATTAAATGTAATTTTGGTTGCATGTGTGTAGGTAGACAAGTCACAGTTACTCCTTTGATTCTTGTCAATGATGTGTTACTATTTTCTAGATTGACCTCTTTTGATAAGTCTTCGAACTCCTTATGAATAACATTAAATCTCATATGATTTATTCTTACCCAGATGATGCATTGGTACTGGAGATTTATCATATTTTTGGTGTTATCTCCACTACATTGGATGCAAAATTTAAATATCTTAGATTTACGGTCCAACCTAATTGTTATGGAGTTAAGGATTGGAGCCGAATTATAGAGAAAATCCATTGTATACTTTTATCACGGGCACACAAGAGGCTCTCCCTAGGAGGCAAGTTGACTCTAGTTCGAGCAGTCCTTCAGAGCATCTCTATATATTGGCTTCATATTTTCGCTCTGCCTAAGAATATCAGTAAATGTATCTTTCCAGCTTCATCTTGGCATCAGACAATTTGTGTCGTAAAGGATAGAATGGGCCTGGTTGTTGTTTACTCTGTATGGAGGTGATGGATTACCAGAATCATCTATTTCTTGGATTCTCCAAAGTAAAATAAATTTGGAATGGTGTATTTAATATGTTCCATTTACAGGTAGATTAGAACTACTCTTTTGTGGTTTATTGTATTTGGCACTATATTATTGAATATAAAACATTTGGACCACTTCCAATAGACATTGGGGGTTCGACCCAAAACATGAATTACTATCCCAAGATCCTTTGTTGTGATACATCCACTTCTGTCCTTGTCAAAAAGCTAAAGGCCTCCCTAAACTTAGACATAACCTCCTTCCCATACTCCTTTAGTAGATAAAACCCTTCTCTCATTTTCTGACCATGCCAATCTACCCTCCATCCCATATTCTCTCATGAGCCCTGTGTAAACCACCATTTCATTCAAGGATGGGGATTTTGATGCCTACTATAACCATATTTATTAGATACTTTCCCCCTTTTCTTGCTTATGGTGTCTTGACTTGGCCTCCTCTAAATATTCCTTACTCTCCTTAAATTATTTGAAAGGTATCCTTTGGCTACTAACCCCTTTTTACTAGAGATCCTTGACATGTCCCTTGAAATTTTGATTCGGCCCCATGAACTATTTTATGCCAGTGAATCGAAAGCTTTAGATTTTCGTTCCACATATTTATTCATGACCAAACACTATACCACTAATTCTAAGAATCTTCTAGTTACTATCACCACAATAAATATATATTGTATTTTAGAGGAGATAAGAACTGTATATTGCCCTTTGGGACACTTCAAAAATATTTTGATGCACCCTATTTGTCTAACACTCTAGTATACTTCACGACCTTAATTCCCATTCCATGTTCATCCATGTGGATGCACTTTATGATGTTCTAGGAAAACCTAATGTCCTTGTCAACTCCCTCTCATCTTCCTTGTCATGTTTTCTAGGACTTGTGTATCCAACAAGAAATTTGGGAGATGAATGACATCAAGGTAGAAAATCAAGGGGTTTTGAATTCATTTATTTAAGGTTCCCACTAGCATAGTCCCACCATATGATTCACCCAATCTGTAAATTGGGGTTTAGTGCTATTTCAATTAATTATGAGATGATCATGGTGGGCCATAATTCCAGGTTAAATGTTATGACTCTTCATAGGATATTATTGGAGATACTTTAGGAGACACCTCTTTGGCTAAAGGGTCAAGGAATGATTTTGACTTCAATAGCAAACCATCAACCATAACCTCAACATTTTTCCATCAACCATATCCTCAACATATCAAACCAACAATCAAGAAGACAATTGAGGTGAAGCATGGGAATCCTCTCTTGCCCACGTTGTTAAGGATATATATCAATCTATGAATGCATCTACACTCCACCAACTATGCACCAATAAAAATTATGTTTGCCCCATTGTCCACCAAGATGGATACACATTGTCCCAACATTGTGCCTCTGATTGCCAAAATTGTAAAATTGGGATTTTCCATGTCAAAATTTTAATTCAAGACTAACCATGCATTGGAAGGCCATTAACACAATATTAGGACATAAAAATTGAATAATTGACACAATAACAAATACAATACATACATTGAGTTTTGTCTCACAAGGTATCTAGATGCTAATTGAGCAAGTTCACACAAAGAGAGAAAGGCAATGTCTTGATACATTGTTCAATTTGTAATCAAGAGCATTATCTTGGATAAGGGAGAAGTAACATTTAGTTTCTCTCTCATATACAAAGGAAAAATTATGAATCAATGTCAAATGCCTTTTGTGAAGCAATGTTGTTGTAAATGGTGTTAGAAATCTTGCATTGTAGGCAAGGCCCTCACACCATACTAGATTATGTTAACCAAAGCATGTTAACCATGTCCAATGATCCCAAATTGCATGAGCGTGTTCAATGAGTGACCATAAATGAGGGGTGTTAGAGTGGCTAATAATCATAGCTTATAGTGGATGATTGTCATCGTATATAACATCTATGGTCCAAGTCATTTATTTGGTGCCCAATATTGTTGAATCATTGTATTACATCATGGTAGCATATCTTGCCTTTTCGAAAGAAAAAATGTATTGAAATTAAATTAAGTTATGTCTCATGCAAATGTTCAATATTGTTTTGTTGTGAGTGGTTTTCATATTATGTGTATCATATATCTATAATCACTTATTTCAAGCCTAGCTTAAGAAATAAATGAAGAGGTGTAGGGCCTCTTCATAATGAGGACCCCCACCAACTCCTCTCTTAGTAGCAACCTTTCAAACGTTATCCCATAAATCAAACACATGCCCTTGTTTCTCTAGTTTGGAAACCCTTGGATGGATATGACAGTGAAATCCTCCCAACCACTTCTTTAACCATATATTGAATGCCTTTGATTGGTATGTGTAAATGATTTTAATTGATTCCTGGAGAGGTGTGAAATCTAATTTTGCATTGACATAATACAAACACCAAACTTAACCTGTGGTAGCCAAAATTTCAGCCTTACAACTCTCTCATCCAATATTAAATACTTCACTAATTAGTCAAGGGGTAATCTCCTTAAACATCTATTAAATATTAGAAGCATTCATATTAAATCAAAAAATAAGAATATTATTTAATATTAAGTTATAATGCAGGTAGCTGCCAAGTTCACATATGAGACACCCTTGTTTGTGAGACAAGGGATGCCCTCCATTCAATGCTTTAACTATTAAATAGGTGGATGTGTACATACCTTAATTTCCATTGTATCGAATCATGTGACCTTTAAATAGGAAACACTTTAACACAAATCGAACATGTAAATACAAACTTAATTTGTATATGTATTAAAGTTACTTTTAGAGTTGCATGGAATGCTAAATTTTGTATAAAAGCAAGGGAAAACTTGAAGGGTTGATCACAACAAACATGTATGGTCAATTATGATTATCATATGTATATTAGTTTGGTTTTCCCTATCCAAAACTTGCACACTTTGTTACTACTATTAACAACATGTCATGATGGTTTACTGGTGTAACAACATGTACATTTAGTTGTGTCTATTAAAGGCATGTTAGTTCAATGACAAAACCAATGGTTTGTCAACTTGGTCAGCTTAGTGAGCTATGTGTTAATCATCTCAATGAACAACATATAAGGTCAATTAGCTTAGCCATTGACATGCACATTCCATTGTCACTATTAGTGACATGTTAGGTTGGATATTAATATGTATTTTGATTAACATTATCTAGGAGATTAACCGAATCAACATGCATGTTTGACTATAATTGTGGGAGATATGTTAGATAGGTCAACCCCATCAACAACATTTATGTTCAATTGCACATGCTAGAGGCATGACACAATGGTCAATTGATTAGTAACATGTACATTTTGGTTATCACTATTAAAGTTGTGTTAGGTTGGTTAACTTGTTCAACGACTTGTATGTTTGGTTACAATTATTAAAGCCTCACTTGATTGTTTAATGCAGTAAATGGAGTGTAAGTCTAGTTACCATTGTCGAAGGCATTTTTTGTTGGTTAAACAAGTTAACATCATATACATACAACTATGATTGCTAGAGCCATCCAAGGCTATTAAACCCATTTAAAGTAGTGCATAACATCGATGGGGGCTTGCTTATTGCATTGTGTGTGAGTATAGTGTGTTATTTTTTTTGTAAGTTGAAGATTTTTCATTAATCAAAAATAATGTACAAGGGCATCAAAATGCATGACTTATAATTATTTATATATTAAATGTAATATGTCTTTCATTAATAAGAGGAAATAGACTTTGGGGATAGGGGAAATGGCGTTGTCTATGGGAAACGTCGATCTCATCTATCTCATCTTCACTCTCCCTTCCCTATCATTAGCATCCCTCTCCTTTTTTTCTTTATCCACCAACACTAATAATAGACTTTTTGTGAAGAAGTAGCATTGGATGACTCAGGACGAGGGTTAGAGCTCATATGTTTATCTTAGGCTTCTCCTTGGGGTTTCTTAGCTTATGTATCTTGCTTTAAATTCTTCTTAAACATCCCAACAATATCCTTTCCCATCTCTTGTTCATGAAACTTTAGCTTGCGAGCACAATTTTCATCCTAAATTTCCTTTGAAGATTCATGCAGCCATCTTGCACTGAGGCCTATTCCTGGGGTTGAGATTGGGAGGATCTACATTTGTCAACAGACCTTTTTATTGTTGTCGCATGCCACCCCAAACTTTATAGCCCATGTTTGTAGCCAAGATATACCCTCTTCCATATGTAAACTATTTATCAGATTGATAAAAAGAGAACACTGAGCTCTTCCATGATCTTTTATTTGAAGATGATAATGACAGTGAAATTTTCATTCTTAACTGTACACCTAAACAAGCTTAGAGACCCTTCCACCTCACTGGCTTAAAATCTGGACTCAAGCCATGGCAGAATGTGACATTTTGAAGTGTGTCACTCTAGTCCCTTTGACAAGGAGTGACATGACACCTTTTGTGAAAGAGCAACAAGAGACTGTCGCGTCTTGCCCTTTTGAAAGTGGTGAAACTTTTTAGAAAAAGGGTAAATGTCTAAAAACATCATGGAAAAAGGTTTCCAAAAATTTAAAAATGATTCCATTTTATTGAATCACTACTACAAAAAACTATCGCCTCTTCCCCCTTTGAAAAAGGTGAAACTATCTAGAAAAAAAATATATCTGAAAACATCGTGAAAAAAAGTTTCCAAAGCATTTAAAAATGATTCCATTCCATTGAATCACTACTACATGAATTCATCTTAAAATTTCATTTTATTTATTAAACTTATCATAATCAAAATTCCCCATGGAAGACATTGAGAGGCATTAGAAGATATATATATATATATATATATATATATATATATATATATATATATATATATATATATATATATATATATATATATATATATATATATATATATATATATATTTCATAAGATCTTGTTAAAACATACCATAGCAATTCAATAACTTTATTTATGACATTTTGTCTCTCGCGTACCAATCACCAAATAAAATTTCAAGGTGGGCAATGCCATTTTTTTATCAAACCCTCAAGGAGCACCCTCGAGGAGCTTTCAAGAATGTAAGAAGAACAATGGGTGACACAATTGTTTTCATACCCTGGATTTTTGAATTCTGGAGAAGGTTTCAGTAATTTTGTTCAAACCATGAATTTTTGAATTTTGGAGGAGGTTTCAGCAATGGAGAACAATGTTTTGCTATGAGTATGTTATTTTTCCCTTCTAGTTTGATAGAGGCAGGGGATTGTTGGGGTTTTTTGCAGGGAACGGGACACCGAACTGGAACTTGTGTGTCTCCTCGATTTCACTATGGAAGCCCAAACCCACATAAGGTTCAAATAGGGCTTTTCCTTTCCACCGTCACCCAAAAAATGCCCCTCTCTCTATAGGTTGTCGATTTCTCCTCCAAGGCAATGAAAGAGGTTGATAGACCTATTCCAGAAATTCTGGACTCGAGTAACTGATGAAAAATATTTGGTTGTTGGACATCACCTTTGGAATCATACATTCCCTAGCACAGGCAACAAAAACCCCTCTGAGGTTGCTGCAGCAAAGGCCATTGATAAATTTGGGGAAGAGGGAAAATAAATAAATGGATAACGTTGACTCGCCAAGCCTTGGGAAAGAACTTTCGATTGTATCCATTTCTCGCAACGGTAAGTCTCTATCTAACTCCAGTTCTATTATCGAATTCCTGTCTTTGGAAGATTTGATGGTTATTGAAACTAGAGTAAATTAAAGGAAAGGAAAAACCATAGTAAATTAAATTCAGTTTGAATCCATCAAATAAAATAGACTTCTTTTACTAAGACTAATTCTATCCTAGCTTTAACTGATGGAATGCAAATTTGGCAGCTATGAAAAATAATGTGCAGCATGCACCGAGCATGGGTACTAGAAATTACTAATTAGAGTATATAAAGGTTTTTTAAACCCAAGATGTAAAAATCATATAAAAAGCAATGGCTCTAGGATAAACCCACGTGTGTGTCCTGATTGCCTCAATGAGTTGATATGAAAAGAAATGTTGAGATGCATTTGGCTTAGACATCAATAAAAGTCATACCTATTTAAATGAGATTTTAGAACATTGTGTTTCAGATTTCAAGATCCTTGAAATGATATTTATTTGTCATGAACCCCCTTTCCTTTGATATCAGAATCTCAGAGACGCACAAAGGTTGATCCTTTACCTTCAATAAGCATCTACCCAATGGAAAACCACAAACACTATTTTTCAAACCCTCTTGATTGATGTCCAAGGGCCGAGGATACTTCACCTTTTCTAGCCTTTTATACTTCTCTGTGAGACAGAAAAAGCCCTAATACAAGGCTGAAGGCATGTCAATGAGCTCAAGAATAATATTATATATATGAGCTTAGATGCTAGGAAATTTATAGCTTCAGATATGATTTTATATAAACCTGCAAAAGAGAAGGAATTCTGAGTGAGACACTATCTCCAAACCAAATTCAATTCAAGGGTGATTTCATAATAGAATATTTGACCCTAAAGCAACCAAAGCTTCCTCACTGTAGTCATGAAAAAAGGCCTTAGATATAGATCATTTGACCAACAATTTGATAGAGAGCTCTATCCTAGAGATGCTTGATTGATGAGGCCTTGATCTCATTTCCTTTCTAGCATTTGCAACCTAGAATTTTGCAGTAGGAGTTTCAATGCTTCACGATGATTGATCTTTGAAGAGGAAGGAGGTCAGTGTTGCCAGAAAACTTCTTGTGATTTCTTTCTTCCTTGCTTGGGCTTGCCCTCACCTTAAATTTGATACCATTCTGGTGGGACAAGCTAAACATGACAACAATAGAGGTAAGAAGTTGTAGATTCCTGTGTTGTTTGTCTTTTAGCTTCTACAACATCATATGTTTTATTGCCAATTTCTACTAAATTTAAAATTGACATACTAATCTGAGAAGGGTGTTTGCAATGCTAATAACCTCTTCTTCAGTCCATGTTAGCACACTCGAGTCTTGTTAAAGGACCAATTGTTTCTTGTGCAAAATTCGAAGAGGCGACAACATACAACATGTTTTCTGAGAATCAAAACAACTTCTAGAAGTGCTATGACATTAATCCAACACTATGTTTATAAATCTGTTCATACTAATGTACACAGGATGTGTAAAATGTATTCTTTAACAAAAAAATTTCTCTGTCGGCTGGTTTAAAGCTTATAGCCTAACTCATATCTTGAAGCAAGGGTACTTGCTTCCCTTTCACTCCATAGGTATATGAAAACCCAGTTTTGTAAGCACCCATAACCATGAATATTATACCAACTCCCTATGGTTAGTGCATCAATAATGTAAGTGTAACACTCATCCATGTGGTAGTCATAAGGCATTTAGGTAAGGTTTTACTAACACTGGCATCCCAGACCATTAAGATCTATCCATGGCCTCAAAATGATATATTTCCTTTACTCAATAGAACACTCATCATTTCTCTCCCCCAATCATCAATTTTTTTCTCTTCATTCTGAATGAGAAATCAATCAACGAGTCACCATTTTAAATGTTAGATCAAAATATGTTTAGCTTCTCTCTTGTGCTTACACTCTAGTATTCTCGCAGCTTCAGAATCGTGAATATTAAACACAATCCCATGATGTGAATTCAGGGAGGCATAATTCACCTTACTTTGCATCAAATTACCCCTAGTATTCTCTTTACCTTTCCATGCCTCAATGCAAGGCATGCCAAGTCGGTACCTGCTCAATTAAATTAGTAAGTTGAGGGGCATCATATAAACCCAACGTTGCTTGCCTGTTCTTCCTCTTCCTATGTCGTAGAGTATGAACAATCAACCAGACTAGTGAGGATCCCCATTAATAATAACATCTATGTTGGCATTTGAATCAAAATGCCATGTTTCCCTTAATTATATGTTTTGGTTTTTTAACCAAAAAGGATAACAGAGATAGAGACCCTCAAATCTGTCTACTTCCAGCCCCTATGGCCATTTTCATCTAGGTTTTTACCATGTCAGTGTCCCCTTCTTTCTCAAAACTGCATGAAATCAGTTGATCTATCCATTTCATAATGCCTTTGGTAAATTTTTCTATCCAATGCTCTAAAGTATATATGAGATCTAAGGGTTTTTTTGGTTGTTGTTGATTTCATATATTTCTACTAACCATGATATGGGTTTGATGTAGAGGATTATGATTGAGTAAGGGTTGCATTGCTTGATATCTCTTTAGGAGGAGGAGACGGAGAAAAGTGGTGTTACGGTTGACAGCTAAAGATGCCTATGAAAAGAGGAGGTGTGTGGAATGGAGGGTGGCAGGGCTACCAGCGTGGCAGAAATGGAGGATGGGTAGGTCAAGGTTTTCATCATCGAATAGCTCTGGTGGGCTTCCTTGTTATCTTTGTGGTCATGCCATTGGTTTTTTTGGTAGCTAGGTTTCGTCACTCCGCATCTACATCTACAACTGGTAAGCTTCTTCCTTTCCTCCTCCCTCGCTGGTAAGATTCCTCCTACCCTCCTCCCTTGCTGGTAAGCTTCTTCCTGCCCCCCTCCCTCGTCAGGTTGCTTTTGTCTCTTTTTTTGGGGTGGATCAGCATTTAATTTATCTTTATTGGCAAGCATGTGCTTTATTAATCTCGTAGTATTACAATGAATTGTAGACTTCTTACAACATTGAGAACCCATTGAATAATGTATTATGTGATTTGAGCCTTGGTGGGAATTATCATCACTCCCGATTAACCATTGAACCAAGACCCCATGGGCCTGCTTCGAAATTTGATTTGCCTTCACCACCCCCGTTTAACCATTGAACCAAAACCCCATGGACCTACTTTGTAATTTGATTTTCCTTTTAGTTTTTTCATAGGATCTGAAGGCGCAAATGTTATCAAACTTACTTTCCTTGCTTATTTTCAAAAGTTTAGAACCTCTAGCATTTTTCCAAACATTTTCTGAGTTTTCTTTATAGGTTTCCTTTCATTTGATTTGTGTGAAGCTGTGAACTCCATATCTACATTAACACAGTACAATACCTACCAGGAGAAAGATTCAAAGTTTGTACCTCTCTCATGCAAGAGAAAAGGTTTTACCAACTGCCCCTAGGGTAATTTCCCTTGCCAAAGATAATGAAACCATTCATCCCAATAGCAAGAAATAACAATGCTCTTTCCATTTTTTAACAAAGGGAAATGCATATAACTGGTAAATTCGTTGGGAAATTGTTTGATGAATTCGCTAGGCACTCCTCATTCTAAGTAGGATGGTACTAAGGGTGCGCTGGATTCTACATAAGCTGGATGGGTATGATAAAAATATATTTGTTAAGAGTTCAGTTCAACATCTTACTCATGGGAATTGAATCTTGTGGGAATTGAATCTGGGTGGGAAGGGTAACAATCATTCTTCCCGTCCACTCATTATCCAAGCCAGACCCACTTTCCATCCATAAAGCTAAATCCACTTCTCATCAATCAAGCTAAAACCAGTTCTGATCCACCCAACCTAGACCCAATTCACAACGACAATCTTGTTCACCAGTTACTTTCTACTATACATATCATTTTCACACTATTCCCACAGTGTTTAGAGCACATTCTCCAAAACAAATTATAGATATTATACACACCATTTTATTATTGATGTGTAATGAAATCTTGATCTTAGCATATGCATGATAGCAAAGCAACCCCCTTTTTAGCATTTCAGTATTTTTATAGATATTCTTCTCCATCAAGTCTTTCTACCTAACCTTTTATGCATTTTTTATCATTTAAAATAGCAGAGCACAACTTCTCAGGAGATGGATCTGTTAAAATGGTATTCTCTTTCCACATCTTGAAAACAATCTCTATTTTTCTATGGCCATTTTGTTCTTTTTCAGGATCTGGGAAATGCACTTGCACTTACGTTAGTCTAATCCCTGAAAATAAATAATGTCCCTAAACTGAAATTTAATCGACCTGAGTGGATTGAAATAGAGAGGAATTATTGAGGATACTGGAGCTCTATCATATGTTTAAAATCACTCTTATCTATTTATCTGTGGGGTTCACAGGAATAGGTAGATGACTGGAGAAAGCAGAGTTTAACAGAGAGCATTGACTCTCTCTTACCAAAGGAGGCAAGTAGAAGAAACCTGTTGCATTTGGATATCTTAAATTTCATTTCTCCCCTATTGAGAAGAGAATTGAAAATAAATTTTATTTACTGGGTAGGTGATTGATGGCATAACAGATATCACAGAGGACTCGGGAACTCTAACCTTAAATATTGTTGGACGGAATGACTTATCTTCCTCATGGGTATTAGAAAAGCCCTCCGAAGTAAAGCAAAGGGATATTACTAACTCTAAGGTACAATTGGTGAAGACTTTGGTTATTTTCTCTATTGAACATGTAAGGAAACCTATGTGATGATGATCTATGTAGTTGAATAGGGTTGTATTAAACAGGAAGTGAAAACTGACATTGACAGGGGTGCTTCTCTATTTCTAACGGTGTACATCAAGCAGAGGCAAACGACTTCTGGAGACAGCTCAGAAAAGTTACATTCACAACAAGATGGTGTGATCTTCAATGAAGAAGGCAAGGAAAATCATGAGGGGTTTAAAATGAATGAAGAGGTGCAGAAAAAAACTTTCGATGACGAAGAACTTCTTATGAGGTTTCAAGAGGATAACACAGGAAGTGAACATCGAGAGGTCAAAGAGAATGCTCTTAATGGTAAGTTTTGATTTTCCCTGGTTAACTGATCTATGATGTTGGTATCCTAGTGTAAGGTAATGTCTAGTCAAACTCCCAGGACAACGGTTGTTGTAATGCAGACCATTTGCAGCTTAAAGAAAGTCCAACAAAAGTTTCACGGAGGGTAAAATTCTTTGTTGCACTAGATCACTACTTTTTGATCTCATGGAAAAGGGAATTGTTATGTTATTTTCCAAAATCCTTTTTGAATGTTACTTCTCCAATAGAAAAATTTCATATTTCTTAGATTTTAGCATAGTATGCTTTAATTTATAGTAGTTTAATGCTTACAACAATTGAGACAAAAGAGGAGGGAGAAAAGGTCAACAGAGCTGATTCAACAGGATGAAGAAAAACAAGTTGAGCTTGAAAATGCAGCAATCAAGCCTTCCAAGGAGGTAGATTCTATTGTCCTGGGAAAATATAGCATTTGGAGGCGAGAGAATGAGAAAAAGAATTCTGACTCCACTGTTAGATTGATGCGAGACCAACTGATCATGGCTAGGGTGTATTCAAGCATTTCCTAGGCTAGGAATAATCTTGATTTATACCATGAATTGATGCTTCGTATTAAAGAATGTCAGCGTACATTGGGTGAGGCTAATGCAGATTCTGATCTACCTCAAAGGTAATAGTTTTCACATTGGCTGCTTCTAAATCAAGAGAAGTAAGTGCTTCCATTTTCATTTGGTGTTCATATCATTTGTTTCTTTTAAATTTGTAGTTTGTGTGTCAATCTTTCTGCTTTTCATTCTCTTTTTCATGGTCGATAATTGATATGAATGTTTCAGTGCACCTGAGAAGATCAAGGCTATGGGTCATGTCCTATCCAAGGCCAGAGAACAATTTTATGACTATGGGATAGTAACAAAGAAGCTGTGAGCCATGCTTCAGTTTGCAAACAAGCAAGGACCTTGAAAAAGAAAAGTACATTTTTATTTCAGCTGGAAGCAAAGACTGTTCCCAAGGGCCTGCACTGTCTGTCCATGTGATTGACCATGGATTATTATTTGCTTGCCATTGAAAAGCGAAATTTCCTAAAAAGGACAAGTTGGACGATCTAACTCTTTATCACTATCCATTATTTTCTGACAATATATTGGCTACATCTGTGGTTTTGAATTCAATTGTCATGAATGCTAAAGTGAAGTGTTATGAATTGAAAATACACTAAATTTTGGAAGTCCAACAGTTTTGTTGCATTTTACATTTAATATTTGGATCTCATTGTAGGTTATTTACTTGTGTTTGT